>VDFB02379711.1:250659926-251018706 GCA_007258455.2 Sequoia sempervirens | reverse complement strand
CATTCCACAAGGTCCATTATGTGAAAATCAAGGTTTCAAGAACATAGTTTCCTAATGTTGACTTTAGTAAGAGAAAATTGAGATATAAACCCAAGTACTTAGATGCCTCTAAGGATGAGAATCCCAAGGGCAAGCAATAGCACATGAATTTTTCAAAGATATTTTCTCTTCTAAAGGGTCTAAAATTTGAATGATTTGTTTAATGTTTGTCTCAATGTTTTGGATCCAAGCACTATGTTTTTGAACTAACCCACAAGAAGTGTAACATCCTAGCTCAATTGGTATGTTTTTCTTGGTAGGCTTGCCTCATGCCCTTCATAGTATAAGAGATGATTTTACATGCAACCAAGGAAAAATATAAAGGTATGTTAAGAATAAAGTCTTAACCTCTATATTTTAACCAAGATCGAACATGGCAAGTAACTTCTTGGAATCTAAGTTCCAATGCACCACTTTGATAAACTCATTGGATTGACTGGTTGGTTGCTACAAACAAGGTTCTTAATGACAATAAACCATGAACACCGGAACCAACACTCACCCGCTTGGCCACTTAAGGCTCTTCAACTGTACTTAAGGTGTGGGATTAGGTGCAGTCTATTGTTGGTACATATTGATGCTAATTTCTCATGATTTCACATCTTGTGATATAGCCCATCAGTAAACGTCCTTGCAAGAAATTTCCTATGAGTTTCCTATTGTGAGGTGTTTCTCATAGTAAGCCCTCTCTTAAAGGTGACTAAAAGCAATAAAATGCATTATGAGTGTTTCTCTTGCACCCCAGATCACACGAACCCCAAGGGGAGAGGATACGCACTAAAAATGCACCAAAGACAAAATCACACAAATCAAGCACTTGTTTGTTTTAAGCCCATATAAAGATGAATTTGTTTTAAGCACCAAAAATAAAACGTGAAGTTTTTTTGTTCAATTTTAGTCCCAAAAAGCAGTGTCTAGTATGTTTGTATGTTCAATTTTAGCCAACTTTGAAGAAATGAAATCAATGATTGAATTTAGACCCAAATTGATCTAGTTGGCTTAAAACTGAAAATAAAAGTCAAAATGAAAACCCTAAGCATTTAAAAATGCTTTTGTCAAGTTCAAGTTAAGTGCTTAATTTTCTTCAACTCTAAAAGTCTTCAAAGATTGCTTCCAATGTTTTAATGTTGCAAGTTTCATGTGCAAAGGACATCCCTCCTGCAAGATAAAAAAAGACAATTACGTGGGGATCAAGTTATTAATTATTTAATAAAAAAGTCATTTTAAGCATTAACTTCAAATAATAGAACAATTTTAGATGAAAAGACTAATGATTTCTTGAACTGATAAATGAAGCATTAATAAGAATCCTACTTTCAATGGTCTTTGCTCATCCATTCTTTGTAATCAAATAACTTTAGCTTCTTCTTCCCATCGATGTTCGCACAATATAGACTTTAAATCATAGAAAATGTTCCCTCTCGACCTATTTTATCCAGGCCATAGAAGGTAGGATCCTGATCTTTCACTTCTCCAATTTGACAAGCTGCAACCTGCCAGTCACAATATTTTGCACGTGATAAAGTTAGCAGTAAATCGATAGTGAAAAGAAGGAAGTTTAATATACATACTTCAATAGATTCATTGGACGTTGATAAATTAAAATGAAAACCAAAACAATGATCATGACCAACATAAAACAACTATCATAGCCTTTAAAAATTTCTCTTTCCACATGGGTTCCTTTCAGAAAATGGGGAAGGCTCGAAAGTCAATTTTTTTTTGTTTGAGCAATTATCGGCTATCATCTTTGAAGAAACTTGCAGTGCTAGTATGAAATGCAGCAAAAAAATGGGACATAGTCCCTTCAATAGGTAGGTAGGTGCATTGATTCAATTCTCAGAAACAAGGAAATTTAATAGAGGCATTCAAAATTCAAACAAATTCAACAATTTTCAGTTCCAATAAGTGAATTTTATGATATAAATGCATTCCAATAAATGCGCTTTCCAAAATAAGTGTGTTCCATTCACAACTTCACATGTATCTTTCACTTATTCAATTTGGTGAGCAACATTTGAGCAAGCACCATGCCTTCCATATGCCTCTTTAATTCTTCAAAAATGGTACATTCAATATGTATTCTTGTGGTTCATTCTTTGCCTCACTTTTTATTCACTGCACTCCATGCTCTTCACCCAAAGCTAATAATTTTTCACATGGTGCAAAATTCTACTCTTGTCAGTACACAGTCTGCCTACACCAATAGAAATAATTATATTTGCAAAAAAATACAAATGTGTAGTAGCGAACAAAGATCTTTTATGTTCATTCAATGCCACCAAACACAGTGGGAGACTTTTATTCTTATTGACATTTCACTTCTCCAATTTTGCAAGCAACTGCCAACGCGTGGTTTTGTTCCACTTCACACTTGAAGCACCCAAACATGAATGCATCATATTGAATGTGAACACACTATGGAGGATATCGTTAACATGGATTCCTTCACTTTGTGCAATCAAAGTTCCTTCATAGCAATCATGACTCCAAGAAATGTTAACCAGGTCCTTATATAAACTATAAAATCAAAAGAGAGATGAGCCTAAATATCAATCAAAAAACATCATCACTATCTCTTTTATTCCTCCAAAGGCTCTCCTCAGGCTTTGTTATTCAGGATATGCCCAATGGTTATTCCAAGGTGACTTGGGAGGAGCATGTGGAGCCCGAAGAACGAGGCATACATCACATGCACAGGCATCTGGTTAATAGCGGAATGACATTTGGCATGGGGCGTTGGTTGGCCACTCTTCAACAGATGTTGGAGAGGTTGGCTAGCTTTATAGTCATCAACATCTCTGCAAGAGAGCTTGGAGTAATACCCTCCCCAGAGGGATGACGAAGCATGATGAAACTAGCATGAGCAACTTTTTGCAGCAATTTTGATGCCTCCTCCATGCATAGGTGTAAAATGTGGTCTGGTTCAAACAAGGACGGAATGCTAGTCACCACCAGAAAGAGCACCGATCTAGGCCAACCCAACGGGGTCATTCTTTCTGCTGCCACTTGGCTTTGGCTTCCCATTTCTCCCAATCACACTGGGTTAAAAGATCATCAATGACACATTTTTGTTGATGAGAAAGTAAAAAAGAAGCGACTAAAGTCACCAATAAAATCAATAGAAGTGATCTAATAATAGAGTATTTCAAAAAATCTTCTCAATTTGTCGGGGTAACAAAATCTTCTCAACCAGCTTATGTCGATAGTTACTTCTCTGTCATTGTGAATGGATCACCATCAAGGTTTTTTCAGACCTCTAGAGGCCTCAGACAGGGAGACCCTATTTCTCCTATTATTCACTATCTTGGCTGAAGAGTTTAGGTAGAAATATTAAAAAGCTTATTGATCAAAGATCCCTTGTTGGCTTAAGACCTTCTTCTTCTCCTCTTACCTGTTCTCACCAGCAATTTGTTGATGACACCATTCTTATGGGAAGATCTACAGTGACTGAAGCTAAGACTTTAAAAAAAATATCTGAATCTTTATGAATCTGCTTCTGGGCAAGTTGTCAACAGGGCTAAGAGTTCAATTTTTTTCATCAATACTCCAGAGTATAGACAAGTCAAACTTGCTCAAATTCTTGGATGCCGTGTTGAGTCTCTTCCATCAACTTATCTTGGCTTACCTCTTTGTTCTAAACCTTCCGACTCGTTCTGGATTTCTTTGGTTGAAAAATTCAATAAGAAGTTATTGGGCTGGAAAGGAGCTCTTCTAAGTCAAGCTAGAAAAGTCCAGCTCCTTAAGGCTTCTCTGCAAAATCTTCCTACTTATGCTCTCAGTATATTTAAAATTCCTGCTAAATACGCTGAGGCCATTGAAAAAATTCAGAAAAGGTTTCTATGGTCTGGAGTGGAGGATAAGAAAGAATGCCACTTGTTGGATGGGATCTGGTCTGTAGACCCAAATCAAGGGGGGGCCTGGGTTTAAGGAAAATTAAAGTTTTGAATATGTCCCTTCTTGCTAAACAGCTTTGGAGAACTCTTACTTTAAATGGAGAATGGCGTGATACCTTAAAAGCTAAATATTTTAATAACTATGAGTCTTTAAATGAAATTATAAACTCTTCCTCTTTACCTTGTGGGTCTGTGTGTTGGAATGATATGGGTAGAGGAAGAAAGCTTTTGGAAATGGGAATTGGATGGCTGATTGGAAATGGAAATTTTGTCAGATTTTGGGAAGACAGATGGCTTTTTAAAGATCCTTTAATTAGAATAGAGAAATTTAGTAAATGGATGAATGATTGTAAAAAGGAATTTGGAGTCTTGGTTAAAGATTATTGGAGGAATGGAGATTGGGTTGATTTGAAGACCATCAGTCAGGATCTTGGCCCTGTTCAGTCGGCTTTCAGAGCCCTTAGACCAGCTCAACACCAAGTGGAGGATCTTGCTGTCTGGTTAGACAACCCGTCTGGTATTTTTTCAGTTGCTTCTGCCACTTCTTTGTTGGATAGTCTGAAGGAGCATCCTCCCTTCTGGGCTAAGGCTTGGATTAATCACCTGACTTTGAAAATCAATATTTTCTACTGGATAATGCTACAGAATAAGATCCTCACTTTGGACAATCTTGGAAAAAGAGGAATTCAATTACCAAATAGATGTTATATGTGCAGGAATGAAGCTGAGACTGTTAATCATCTTTTTCTTCATTGCCCTTTTGTGTCGAATATTTGGGATAAATTACTGGGGCTTCTTGAGTTGGTGTGGGTTTTCCCTGCTTCTGTCGAAGATTTCTTCATTCAATGGAAAGCTCCTTCAAAAAATCCTTTTGTGAGAAAGCTATGGTCTTTTATTCTTCCTTTTGTGTCTTGGAATATCTGGAAGGAAAGGAACAATAGAGTGTTTAGGGATAAAGAGATGTCAAAGGGGATTTGTATGCTAAAATTGTAAGGGCTATAAAGGAAATTTTATCTTTAATTCCTGGAAAAATGTTTGAGAAAGCTTTCTGGTCTCCCTTTGATGTTGCTATGGCCGAAAAGTGGAATTCAAAATTAGTTGGGTCAAAAATCCTTAAACCTAGAGTGTGTGGGAGAGATAATGCTATTTGGTCTATGCCGCCCTTGGGCTAGATGAAAGCCAACTTTGATGGTGCGGCTAAAGGTAACCTTGGGAAAGCTGGCAGTGGGTGTGTTTTAAGGGACAACACCAGGGCTTTTATTGCGGCTTTTGCTGTGGACATTGGAATTCAAACTAATCATGTTGCGGAAGCTGTTGGGGCTTTTCATGCGGTTAGCCTAGCCCTCAAGATCAACACAAAATATCTTTGGTTGGAGGGCGATTCATTGAATATAATAAATTGTATTCTTGGGCTTACCCCCCCTCATGGACCATCAAAAAATGGATTTTATTAAGAAGACACGAAAACTGGTAAAGAAGGGGTTAAGAAGGGCGGGGAAAACACGTGGAGGAAGAATGACAACCTCCATCCTGAAGTGAAAGCGCTAATTTATTATGATTCAGTGCATGGGAGAGAAGCCTCAAAGGTCAGGTACATCGATCTCATTAGATTTGATGGGACCGACGTCACTTTATTTTTTAAGAAGAGTCTGTGGCACACTTTCTGGGTGTTCGACAAAAATTACCTAAACGGGACCCAGAGCAACTATTCAATGTGGTTTTACAGTGAGCTGACTATGGGAGGAGAAAGAAAATGTGTGGAGCCGAGCAATTTCTAGGAGCATAGAAAGAATGCTAAAGCATGGGAAATAATCGAAAAGGGAGGTTTAGTCCCTTATCTGGAAAAGCTCCATGGTATGGATGAGGGGATGCTGGACTATTTTGTTAAAAACTAGAAAAATGGAGAGATCATGTTGTTTGGCAGGAATGTTAAGCCGAGTGAGGACTTAATTGGTGAAATAACAGGTCTCTCAACTAAGGGTGTTAAATTCTATTGAGACTGACAATTCTCTGATGAAGCGGTTATTAAATTTCCCAAAAAAGATAAGGAGAAAGTGAAGATGGTTAAGGTTGCTAATAGCTACTTTGATGTGGAGTCCATCAAATCTATTTGGAGGAAAGTTTTAAGAGTTATCATGGAATATATTACGGTTGACGGGTGCTTTACCAGAGTCTATGGTTACCACTTTGCCATTCTGAATCATTTATGTCATAAGGTTCGTATATCTCCGCCTTTTTACTTATTTTCTTCTTTGAAGAATTGTCTCAATGATGTGGAAAGAAACCCTAGGAGGAATGCTATTATCCACCCTGGTCTTGTTAGGCTCATTTTTGAGTATTTTCAAAATTTACCTGCTTTGCCTAAAACTGTTGAAATTGAAGAGTTGGATGATGAGGAGACAGAAAGTAGTAGGGAAATCCAACCCCGGGCCACCCTGCTTGTGATCTTGTTGGCCCTGATACCATTTCCCCCTAGTCCTTGCCATGTCAAAAAACTCTTAAGGATTCTGCCCCGCTGTCTTGTCCTAAACGACAACCACTGCACGAGTGCCCTAGTCCGGGTTTTGCCTCACCGCTCTATCTTAACCCCCAGCCGTCTCCTAGTTGCCCTACTCTGGGTTTGTCCCCTGGTTTTAAAGGTAACCCTATTATGAAACTTTTTTTCGTACTCTGGAAATTCTATGGAAATCCTCTCTGAGAAGCCTATGGTCAGTAAGGAATCGGCCCCTAGTGCCCCTGCTTCTGGAAAATTTGGGAATGATCATTTTGAGTCCCCTATTTAGGATGAAATTAATTATGCCCTGAATAAGCTTAAGCTTGAGGATTTGGTTAGTATAGCAGAAAAAAGTACGGATGGCCTTTTTACCATTCTCAAATGGACCCAGAAAGAAGTCTATGACTTGAAAGGCCATGTTACTGATCTCAGCAACAAGGTTATGGATTTGGAGTAGAAGATTAGCTGGAATAGCAGAGATAATGATGAACAGGAAACTCCATTACTAAGGAAAACACGGCAATTACAGGAGGATAGATTGGCTAGTATCGAGTGTAACATGTCCAAGATTGAACAAAACATTAAGGCCACTATTGCAAACAACCACAAAATTGCTAGGCATAACACAATCATCATAAATGCTATGGTGGAAAAGCTTGAAAAAAACAAAAAGGGTTCGTTGGTGGTGGATTTGGATGCGGACAAGGGAGGCAGCAGATCAGCTGGTGAAGGGATTTTGACTCGTACCAGGGCAAACATTAAGAGGAAGACCCGGACTTCTTCACATACGATTCAAATTCTCAAGCAGGGGTTACAGGACATGCAAAATGTTGAAAAGGAAGCTGAGGAATTACTGAACACCTTGGAGTAACGTGGTGTTTTGTTTGCTGGTTTTTTTGGGTGGTCCTTTTTTGGGCCCTACTATCTTTTGGTGTTGTCATTTCCTTTTTGGGACAGCTGTCTGGTTGATTGTACTTTTTTTGCTTATCTTTTGTTGTTTAAAATTCATGGTTTCAGGTCCCTGTAAAACCTATTTTTTCCTTTTCAAAAACAAAATCTTCTCAACAAACATATATATTTCAAAAACAACAAAAAGATTTTAATATAACCTTTAAATCATATCCCATTGATCCACTATGTGAGCATTCAAAAACAATTTTTTTTATAGTGGCACCAATATGTAGTTTAAAGAAAATGGTAACCAACTTATTCTTACACCTTCACAGGCAATGGAAAATACTTGGAGATAGGTTGTTAGCTATAATGTTGCCATGCAGATTTAAAATTAAATGTTGCTATAATGTTGCTAAGAAAATCTCCAAGTTGACGAAAGTTGATAGCAACATTATAGCTATACTGACAGTTGATGTTGAAAACTTGCAAAATTCATTTATGGCATGCTACAGAAAACTCCTATCTTCTGTGGCTTTATAATTGAAAGAGCGAGTGAAATAAAAGGAAGTAAACGAATTTAATGCAATTGATAGGTGTAAGGCCAAATTCCACAACCTTTGACAAATGTCTTCCTAGCCTCACAAATTGCCTAGGATATAATTCTAGCAGGATATTGCATAAAATGGATTTGTTGAAAAAGGTGTGAGGGACTCTTAGGCATAGGTGCATGAGATGACAACAAATGACGACCTTTTGAAGACTTTTAAGAAAATGCATTTGGAAATTCGTTAACTGGAAGCATAGAGAGGGTGTAGGGATTGCAAGACATATGCCGAATGGTTTTGATGAAAAAGGTTTTTAAACCCTTTGGAAAGCGACATTTACTTTAACTACAAAATTTCCCCAAAACCAGCAACAAAAGAATGGGTGATTAACAACCATTCCCTTAATACAAAAGGGTTTGCATTGCAATAGGCACCATGGTGATGCATCTTGAAATGAATAGAATGAAATGGTTGGAAGTTCAGCCCTTATGGTGGTCTGATTATAGTGAGGGCCTGAATCTTTGGTATCATCGGGTACATACAAGGCAGATTTTGAGGTCGTTTGGATGAGCTTCTAGAATATCAGTGTTTTGACGATGATTTCTCTTGGAAGCTTGAGAGGGTAAGGAATATGGAAAAGTAAATTGATGATCTTATGTCAAATATTCAAGGTCAGAAGATAGATTCAAAGAAAAAACAATATATCATTTAGCAAATGCATGATCTTGAATATTCAAGACACAATCAAGAAATTCTAAGAAAATTGCAATAAACTTAAACTCTTCATGATAAGATGATGCAAGTAGATGCATGGAGAATATTCATGCAAAGCATTATTAAACAAGCTATTGATGAACAATATCAAGATTTACGAAATCATCAAAAATTAAACTATGAGCTTGATATTAGGAAACAATCGATATTTCCAAATCATAGCAGAGCTTAAACCAATTTTAAGACAAAATAATATATATCATCAAAACATAACTATTCAAAAAAAAAAAAAAAACTATAGGTGCTTCCTTGTGTAAGAAAGTAACATTGTAAAAATATAACTGCAATAAACATCAAAAACCAAGAAAATGAAACCAAGATACTAGCATAAAATCCCTCTTAGCGGCATGATGTATAACAAAAAAATTGCATGCTTAAATTATCCTACCACATTTGTCATGAGATAAATTTGAAACAAGCAAATAGAATGATATCTCTGTGGAATAATCCAACATGCTTGATGTTGCAAACAAAATAGAAAAATAAACTAATTCAAAGCATGCAATACATATTGAATACTTATCCCATAGTGGATTGGTGTCACTTTGTTGTGAAAAGTGGCCCTTTCCCAACCCTTGAAAAGCTTAAATGATGAATATTGTTGAAGATGTTGTGAAGTGGAAAAAATTAGCTCCCAATTGAAGAGAGTAACTTTGCATGAACATTGTGGATGATCAAATGAGGAATGAGACCTCCAATTTATAGAATCTCAAGTTGGAAGAATGCCAAAAAGAGAGCAATGTGGTAAAAAGATTCAACCACTAAGAAGGAGCCACTTGTCCAAATGTGAGTGGATGGAGGATGTGCAAGTTTTGGTCAATGTGCCACTAAATGAGATTAGTTGGCCTTTTCAAATTCAAATTTGGCTTGTTGGAGGGAGAAAAAAGGACTTAAATGCCAAGTGGGGGACATGTAAGAGGGGAGTTAATGCCATGTTGGAAGGGACAAGTCAACTTGTTTTTGAATTCAAACTTGAGGGAATATTCTCCAAAGATGCCTTGTTGAGGAAAATGAGGATTGTATAAATGAATTAAAATGCTTTAGTTGTGCAAGTGGGAAAATATAGAGAGTGTGATGGGTGATTAGATTAGATTAATTTAGTGGGGGATTAGGTGATTTGACCCATTTGACTTTAGATTTAAGGATTTAAACCAAATCAAAGGGAGATGAAAGATGATTTCAGATTTAATTAAATAAAGGTTTGATTTATTTAATCAAAGAGGGATAATGATAGGCTTAAATTAAATAAAGTTAATTTATTCAATTTAAAGGGATGACCTTAGAGATAAATCAAATAGACTTGATTTATTTGATGAATAGATTTAATTAACTTGATTTACTTGATGAACAAATGAATATGACCAAATTAAATGCATGATGCTAATTTTGCATCTCTACATGTATACAAAATAATGCTAAATGATGCAATGATAAAATGCTAAGCTAATGGATATGCTATGGAAATTTTTTAATGATAATGCAACAAATTAAGTTCCTAGAAATGAAATTTCCATTATAACACTACTTAAAATCAAATGCTAAATTCTAAGCTAAAATGCCAATGCTAAGCTCCCAAATGCTGAAAGTATTTATGTAGAGGATATTTATGATATGCTCTCTATATGAAAAGATGTAAATGAGACTCTATTTATAGATTTCACGAAGGAATCAAGTGATGTGGTAGTAATGGACGATGAAGATTCAGTTTGGAGAGATCAGTGGTGAGAAGCGAAGAGGTTAAAGAGAATCAAGGAAGTTGTCTCCTCTAATAGAACAAACTTGCCAAGTGTAGAAGGGAATAAGTGGAAAGGAGGAGCCATGTGTCTCTAAGGTTGTTAAATGTTTTGAGAATAAATGCCCATTTAGAAATTAGAAATAATTAATTTCATGTGACACATGGTGAGGTGGAAGATGAGGTGGAAGGAGGTTAGAAAATATGGAGAAATATGACTAAATTCCAATTTTAAAATTCAAATTTAGCTAGAGGGAATTAATCAAATAAAACAAATTAGTTAAATTTGTTTATTTAATTAAATTATGAAGAAAGTGGTTTAGATAGGAAGATTTAAGAAATATGAACTATATAAATAAATTTTGCAATTTATTTATAAGTAGAGGAAATAAAGGTTTTATTAATTAAATAACAAATATTTAATTAATTTTCTCCAGGCCAACTTTAGATGTATAGATTTTTCCCTTCTTTGAAGTAATGTGTTTTCACATTGCTTCAAAGAAAAAAAATTCAATGTTGATAAAATTTCAATAATGCCCCAGATGGTGATTTTCAAGAGATAACAGATATATGCCCCCTTAGGAGATAAATCAAGGAATTTTTGATGTTTTAAAGATTTTAAAAATTTTTAAATTTTTTGATGATTTTTGATGTTGTTGATGGTAATTTTTTGATATGATGATATTCCAATGATTTATCTCCCAACATTGAAGAAATTAGCTTCCATTTGATTAATTGATCCTTGAAAAATTAAAATATCCCATCATAAATACCACTTTACTTATCCCTTTTAATAGGCCAAAAAGTGAAAAAGAAACTCATTTGTGCACTTGTGATTCTAAAATTTTTGGAGTGAGAGCAACTTGAGCAATTTGGTGAAAATGGTGATCGCCTGTGAGACTCATTGATTCGAGCATATGTGGCGACATAACTGGCCAGTGACATATAGACCTCTGGTATGAATTTCCAAAACCCTCTTTGTGAATTTCAAATTATTTTTCCCACATTTTTAATTTTAAAATTTGATGTTTTTCACATTTTAGCGCATTATCCATCTGTAATAGCACATAGATTAGGTTTTTAAGCACATTGAATTAGGGTTTTAGTGCATTCACTTAGATTTTTAGGACATTTGAAGGCTGATGTAGCACATCAAATGAAGAGGCACATAGGTTAGGTCTTTTAGTGCATCTACCAAAAGAAGTGGTGCATTCAATCTTGTAGCACATTGAAGTGATTCTCCAACACATTGGAGATATTCTCTAGTGCATTGATTAGAATGGTGCATAAAGAGACTGCATTAGCACATTGAGGACAAAATTGAAGATTGTTTCTTTTTCTCCATGATTTTGGTGATGTTCAATCGTGTTAGCTGGTGATTTGTTGTTGATAGATTAGATGATTTTTCGATCTCATGATAGGTGAGATTCAATAAAGATTATGTTGATTTGACCTCATTATAGGTGAGGATCAAAAGTAGATGTTTGCAAGATTTGTGAAAAATCTCACTTGAGCTAATAGGATCATTTATTGCTTAATGTTGATTATTTTGTTGATTTCATTGATTGATTAATATGTTGATTGCGATGTGTTATAATGATAGGAGAGTGATTTAGGGAATCTTCAGTCTCGAGAGCGCTTTCTATAGACTTGGGAGTTGATTCCACAGCTATCATAGGCTGATAGAGATATTATTGAGAGAAGTGGATTATCTTCATTGATTGACATGTCCCAAATTAGGATTACTCAAGGATTGTTGACCGCACTGGAAGAGAGGTGGCATAGTGACCACAACACCTTTCATTTGGCCACCAGAGAGATGACTTTGATGCCAAAGGATGTCTGTAGGATCCTGTAGATTCTCGTGATGGGTGACATTGTTGTATGTGATCAGGCCGAGTAGGGTGGCACCCATTCTTTACGCCAGATATTCAGTGGATATGATATGATCTGGAAAGAGATGTTTGAGAGTTATGCCCCTTTACCTTCCATACTTGCAGGTTTTTTCAATGGCTTTCTATGTCCTGAAAAGAGGTCAAAGGGATTATCTATCAGTTGGGGTTGGACACTAGAGCAGATGATTTTGTATGGGGCTCAATACACTTGGGGTTTGTGCATGCTTGTGCAATTGTATCAAGATTTACATTAGGTAGTGTATCTTGGAGGCGCTAGTCTATCTGCAGGGGTGACATTCTTATAGCCATGGGTCTATAAGCATATAACGGTGACACGCCCAGTGATAGATAGGTATTGACCAATTGGGAGACCTTATATCTATGGTTATACTAGCCCAGTTGTCTAGCATAAGCTAGGAAAATTGGAGTATTGGAGATGGGTACTGGATGACCTAGATTCTGTGACATGGCAGTTGTATGTGGATTGCGAGTAGTGGGCTGAGAATCACCTAGAGATGCTTTATGTTTGCACAACCAGATATCTCATTGGACATACACATTTCATTATCGAGAGATTCCTACAAATGAGGGTACTTAGATAGTATGATAGAGTGTAGGGGATTCCATAGGGATTGGCTACATATGCACAGAGACATTAGGATGATACAAAGTGGGGACCTACCTTATCCTACGATGATGCTTGTGATGAGTACCATAGATTATAGCCAGTGATTTGGGACTATCATCTAGAGATTTTGGAGGGATATATGACAGAGTAGTACTTGTAGTACCTTTGTGGACATTTGTTTCCTAGGATCTTGAGGCCTGATGAGCTAGTGTTAGAGTTGGAGGATGAGAAGGAGAGAGCACTCAAACAAAGGAAAAATAAAGGTGGTGGAGATGAGGAGGAGGGAGATGGTGGTGACGTGGATGGAGGAGATGGGTAGGTGGTAGTGATGATGGTGGAGACGGAGATGGGGATGGTGGTGGAGGAGATGGAGGAGGGGGTGCCCATCCAGTACTAGATGTCAGAGTGCCTCAAAAGAGGTGATCCTTAGTAGCTATGGCACAACAACATGTATAAATACGATTGCCCTCCCAATAGCAACAGGCATAGATTGCAGCCCTATAGGCTCAGTTCCAAACACTTCAAGGCCGATTGACATAGATTCAAGGGTAGTTGTAGTCATAGACACGGGCATAGACGCATGTACAGGCACAACTATCATAAGCATAGGGATAGATCACCACCTTGAAAGTAGAGAGGGACAGTTTGAGACTACGTGTGGATCAGGTGGAGGGTATTGTAGAGAGATTGCAAAGGGATACGAAGGACAGTGGGACAGGGGAACATTTTTGGGAGGTATGACGCTTTGCCAAGGAGGCCGAGTTTTATCAGATTAAATATTATGAGGTTGTTCCACTAGAGCGTCATGAGAGCTACTCATAATCCTCTAGTCATACTCATATGAGGACTACTAGCAGGGGTGTGATGCAACCACCTCTACGAGATCCAGGCACAGGTCTAGAGATGTCGGCACCATCTAGGGGGAGCACTACATAGTTCTTTACATGATGCTTGTTGTATTTTGGGCATGTATACATTGATACTGATGATTCACTATCATTTTTGATGATGTACCTCTTCATACTCATATATCCCTGTACACTTGACATTATTTTGAGATATATATGCAGTGATAATGATGCTTATGTGTGTTGATCATGATGGATGCATTTGATTTCCTATTATGTATGCTATGTGATGTTCTAATGATGATGATATGATAGGTTATGGATGCAACATGTGCTATGATTCTATAATGCTTTTATGAATGATGTTTATATGCCATATGTGATGAATCTTATTATGTGAATGAAATGTGATGGATGTTATGTTTTTGTACTTTTCTGATGCAAATGTATGATGCAATGAAAATGGGTGAATGGATGATAATGTTAAGGCATAAATGGATGGATGGAATGATTTAATGTTAATGCATAATTCTATGTGTTCCCATGGATTGTTCTTTATTATGACATATGAGATGCATTGTACTCTATGTTTTTGTATTTTTCTGATGCAAATGTATGAGCATGTGTATGAAATGAATTATGAAAATGTTTCTTTTTGGATTTTTTATAATGCGAATGTATGAGTAAATGTGTAGATGGATGGAAATGATATGATAATGCTTTGTTTTTGGATTTTTTTATGATGAAAATATGTGACCTAATGGAAAATGAATGCATAGAAGATGATATGATAATGCATGAATGACGTCCTAATGCTTATGTATCTAAATGCAAATGATCTTTTTGTTAATGTCAAATGTACTCAATTTGTTAATGATAGAGATAACATCACTCGTAAAATTGTATCAGCCTTGGAAAAATCTATAAATACAAATGCAACACTTAGTATGAATGCATCTTAAACATGCAAACCTAATAATACAATGTTTTCATCCTAGTAATCAATTTATTGTTCTTGGTATCATCATTGAGCCTTTGAAATGTTGAAAGTAAGTACAAACATCAAGGGTATAATTAGACCATGATAACCCAAGTACTTCTTTCATGATGTTTGATAGCGCAAGTTAAGACAAGCATCTAGGTATAATTGGACCAAGATGACCTAAGAATTTCTTGCATAAATAGACAAGATTTAGTCATTTTCCTATGTGAATCTAAAATGTCATCAATGATACTTTGTAGACCATGTCCCACGATGATTCACATAGTAATAATGATCAACTCACAAACATTAGACAAAGAAAAATATCATTCTCGATCATAGCTTCTCTAGTTCTTGACATCATTGAGTTGCTCCAGAGAAATGATAACAACAATCATGATACAAATAACTTCAACATACATGCTAAAGTGATAAAACCTTGATTCAAGAGATGGCCACCAAATGAGATTTTCTTTTTTTTATTGATCTTGTTGTTGCTGGTTCAGATCGTTGGTTTTTTTTATTATGATTGGTGTTCAATGTTGTGGTTCACTTGATCATTGTGTTTTTATCATATTGTTGTACTATTTTTTATCTGTCATTTTAAACTCAGAGATAGATTTACCCCAATGAGTTCAAGATTTTTCACCTAGTGGAAACAAACCAATTTAATATGGATATGTACAATGATCACCAAGCCAAGGTGAGACACGACCATGATGCCCAGATATGTACATGAGGCTCAAATGGTAGATGTGGATGATGATAGCATGGAGTCAGTGGTCAACACACATTCTAATAGAGGAAGAAGTCGATCCATCACAAATAGCACCTGTTGCTAGGTTATCACTAATTTCTTTTATTGCACTTTTTTAGATTTTGTGATTTTTTATTTTTTTTTGTCACTAAGATGCCTGTTTTCCAAATTTTCATCAGGATGACCATTTTTTTCAGGACATTTTCTGGTATTTTTGGATTTCTTCAAGACTTCTTTTCTAATTTTTTTTTATTTCTTCAGGACTTTTATGATTTTTTTGGATTTCTTCAAGACTTTTATGATGCATCAAATGAATCATGCATAGAATTTCTTGAGATGGAAGCTATTCATAGGCTCCTAAAATAGGTCTCCTTCTGGCGTGGATAGTTGGTATGCTCCTGATCCATAGACTAACACAACGACAAAGGGACCCAACCAATTTGGTTCAAACTTTCCTTTCTTCTCCCTATCTTGTTGATTGTGTGGATTCTCCTTCAATACCAAGTCACCCACTTGAAATATTCTTGGTTTGACCAAGTATGATTATAGCTTCTGGACATTTGTTGTTGGTAGGCTTTCAACTGGTTTACTGCATGTTGACGTCATTCATCCAATAATTCTAACTCTTGGAATCTAGATACCCGATATTTCTCATCAAAGGGCATGTGCAGGATCATCATGGAAAAAATAGACCCTTAAGTGGCAAAAAATTTAGAAAAATTAGAGTCAGGGAACTTGACATAAAAATTTGAATAAGTTATCTATATTATTTAAAAAATATGTAAGAATAGAATTTGTAGAAAATTGAATGTAGTTTCTAAACTACTAGGTTTATTTTAAAAAATAAAAATCTATTTGGTGAAAATTTGAAATTTCAATACAGTAGTACTTAAATTTTAGGGAAAAAATAAGAAGTTGGTGTCTGTCTGACCACCCTAACCAAAATAAAATGATAATATTTTTTATAATATTTTAGATATAAGTAGAGGACTCATGCCTAGATGTGATGCATATTATTTTGTAATTTTTTTCCAAGTAAATAATTAATTATGAATTTTTTATTACAACTTTTAAAAAATATAAAAACTCGTATGTCTGACCACCTCAACTTGGTCAAAACTTTATGAAATTCAATTTTTTATTTTTTTAATCCTATAGTATATGAAGCATAGAATGTGATGCATGTTTCAAATTCAAAAAATGTGATAGCATTTGAAAGCTATAGATATTTTTCAATCAGCCTATCAATCAGGACTTTAGTCGTAATTCAAATGAAAAATGAATAATAATAATTTATTAAATTCAAAGTAAATCATAATTTATATTGGTGGAAAGCTAAGAATCTCCTTTAAAAACCCTTTTCGTTTCATCAATTTTGGGTAAGAAAAAATTTGTCAGCCACATGGACTATCATCACTTACATATTGCCACTTTTTGGCCCATCATGATCCTGCACATACCCCAAAGATGATACCATTCAATGACACATAGAGTGATGGTATTCCAACCTCAATGGGTAAAATGGCCTCAGATCCATATATGAGAGTGTATGGTGTTGCTCCTATTGGTGCACAGATACTAGTTCAATACACCCACAGAGTAGGGTTTAATTCAATGTGCCAATCACGTCCAACATTGTTGACCATTTTCTTCAAGATTTTTAGAATATTTTTGTTGGAGGCCTCTACTTGGCCATTTCCTTGAGGGTAATATGGTGTAGAGAAGTGATGCTATATATTGAACTTCTCACACAATTCTTGCATGTCTTGATTTTTGAACAATCTTCCATTGCCAACAACAATGGTTTGAGGGATTTCATATCAACAGATAATATAATTGAGGATGAAGGATGAAATTTTATTTCCTATGATGGTGATTAGCGGAACAAATTCAATCCACTTTGTAAAGTACTTTGTGGATGTGATGATAAACTTTTTTCCATTTGATGAAGATGGATGAATTTTCCCTACAAGATCTAATCCCCACTAACAAAAGGGCCATGTTGATGCGAATGGTTGAAGCTCTTGTGTTGGTGCATGAATGAGGTTGCCATGAATCTAACACTTTTGGAATTTCTTGACGAATAGAAAAGACTCCTTCTACATGTTTGGCCAATAATACCCTAAACAGAGGAGTTTCTTCGCTAAGGTTAAACCGCTTGAATGAGTTCCACAAATACCCTCATGAACTTCCCGTAAAGTCATTTCAGACTCACCATGTTCCAGACATCAGAGGAGAGTTCCGTCAAGACCTCGTTAGTAAAGTACATCCATGATAAGATTATATCGAGTGGCTTGGAAAATGAAGTTTTGTTTTTGGTTTCAGGATAGGTCGAGTGGAAGGGTGTTATCTTTTAGATAGGTATAAATTTTACCATAGATTGAGGTATCAGCATCAACCAAGTAACATATAACTTGGGACTCAGTATCTTCATAAGCAAGGGTAAATAGTTGTTCCACCATGAAGTCATAATCACTTCTTTTCTCTGGAATTGGTAATAAGGAAGCAATGGTGGCCATGGCATTGACAACTTGATTATCCACTCTTGAAATCTGTTCAAATTTGATATCCACAAAGTATTTCTTAAAGTCATCAATCAATCTTTTATAGGGCATCAAGTTTTTGTCCTTTGTATAATAATTATCATTGACCTGATTAATGACCAACTGCGAATCTCTGTAGACTTGCAATATTGGGATTTTCCATTCTATAGCTATTTTAATGCCAATGATTAATGCTTCATACTCTGCCATGTTGTTGGTGAAAGGGAACATCAATCTATATGATTTCATAATGGTATGTCCTTGTGGAGTGACAAATAGCATTCTGGCCCCTGATCCATGTTGTGTGTGTGATCCATCGAAGTATAATGTCCAATGTTGTGCAGTCAAGGTGAGGACATTAGTGTCTAGAAACTCAATTTGTAGAGGATGATCATATGGTAGAGGTACTTCAGCCAATTTTTTTGTGATTACTTGTCCTTTATTGCTTTCCTATCCATATATTGGATGTCAAATTCACTTTGTATCATAACCCACTTGGTCAGTGTTCCAATTAGATTAGCTTTGTTGAGGAGGTATTTTAGTGGATCTAATTTGGTTGTTAACTTGATGGTATGAGTTATCATGTAGTGTCGTAGTTGTTGGGTGGCAAACACTACTACCAAACAAGCCTTTTCAATGGTTCTATAATTGATTTCATAGCCATTTAGCATCCTGCTAATGTAATAAATTGCTATTTCTTTTCCTATTGAATCTTCTTGTGCTAACAAGGCTCCCAATGATATCTCAGTTGTTGCTATGTATAATAAGAGTGGATTTCCTTCTTCTGGTAGTATTAAGATAGGTGGATTCATTAGATATTTTTTTAATTGGTTGAAGGCCTCTTCACATTTCTCATCCCATTGAAAAGAAACATTTTTCTGTAGAGAGTGAAAGGATGAGTCTTGTCTACCAGTTGTGAAATAAATATTCAGATAGATTAGAATCTCCATTGTAGAAATTGTAGTTGGCCGACTTTTTTGGATAGCAGAATCTCCATGATAGCTTTAAATTTTGTCGGGTCTACCTCAATGCCTTTTTTTGAAACTATATATTCCAAGAGTTTGGTTGAAGTCACCCCAAACACACATTTCTTTGGATTTAGTTGTACATTAAACTAATCCAAAGTGGTGAATATTTTGTCTAGGATCTCTAAGTGTCCTTATTTGGTGTATTATTTGACCAATAGATCATCCACATAGTCTTCCATGAAGGTATGCATCTTATCATGAAAAATTATCATCATGGCATGTTGATAATTAGCTCCTACGTTCATTAATCTGAATGGCATGACGTTCCAACAAAATGTTCCCCACAAACATGTGAAGGTTGTCTTATCTTGATCCTCTAGAGCTATCTTGATCTGATTGTAACCTGAAAAACCATCCATAAGTGACAACATGCCATGTCTTGTTATTAAGTCCACTGTGATGTCTATGTTAGGTAGAGTAAAATCATCTGTAGGGAAAGCCTTATTAAGATATTAGAAATATCTGCAAATATAGATGCTATTGTTAGGCTTTGAGACTGGTACAATGTCAGAGATCCACTTGGCATAGTCAATAGGTCTAATGAATCCTACATCCAATAACTTCTTCAACTCTACTTTTACCAATAGGGCAATATGTGGATGCATTTTTCTTAGCTTCTACTTGACTTTTTTTACTCCTGGTGGTATGGATAGGTAGTGCATGATAAGATCTAGATAAATACCTAGCATGTTGACATATGACAAAGAAAATTTGATTTGTTTCTCTATGAAGAATTTGAGGAAGCTTAGTTTTTCTTGGTCTGTCAAGGATGTCGCTAAATGGATAGTCTTCACTATTTCTGCATTACTGATAATGATAGATTGTGTGGGCTCAATCAATTCTTTTGATATTTCCTAAAAGTGTTCTGGGAGAGTTTCAAATCTTCCATCCTTTGATGCCTCATAAAGGTTTTCACCATTGGATGCACTCTTTATTTTTACTTTTTCTAGATCTGATACTGCCATTGGATGGTTTTCATCATCAAATCTATTTCTAGTATTATTCATTTTGTAGTTGAAATATTTGACACTCCCTTGTTTGGAAGCTTCATTATGATGTTTAATGGTGGAATCGGCTTCAGGATTGTCAGAACAGAGGAATTTGACGATGGCATCATCGTTTGAAAAGGTGGGGATATTGAACAACATAGTTTGGTCCTAGTCTATGAGTTTGGGATGTACTAGGGTTAAGGAATATCAGATTGGTTAAGGTCTGAGATAGTAAGAGTCCTGATGGTGATGTATTCAATTTTTCCAATAGAAAATTTGAGGTCTATAAGGTAACTTTCCTCTAAATTATTCATTTCACTCCATGTCTAATTGTCTTTGTTGGAGTCATCAATGTGTTGTGATCCTATTTCAAATGGTCTAGAACTTGAACCTTGTCCCTCCTCGAGTAGGGGTACATACTTGTGTACCATATCAATGTCCTTGTCATGACATGGCTCTTTGGATAGTGAATCCCACTCATATTCCTTTGAATCAATTTCATGATCATCACTAGCTTGTAGTTTTAAGATTCTCTCAACCACCCTCTGAGTTATCTCTTCTTTTGTCTCCTCTTTGTAACCCAGCTCAGTCTTGTCTTTTGGATTGATTAAGAGGGGTTGAATTGGTTCCACAATTCCTTCTTTTCTTTTCCCTACAGGGCCTTTTCCCTCATATACCAACTTTTCTAAGATTGTGTTGTTTGTACATTTGCAGTTGTTTCTTGGGACTCTTCTTTGTCCTTATAAATCTATTTTAGAACATCCTTGTCTTTAGCTTCATCAACTATGGTGTCTTCTTTTACAAATTGACCATGAAAGAGTGTAACTGGTTGTGATGACTATTGTGTTGATGTTGAGGGTTTCCCATATGACTTTGGGGAAGACAACTATGAAAGGAATATATATTTTTTAATGAAATACTCACCCACACCTTTATATTTGACTTGGAATTTTTTCTCAAATTGTTTGAACAAGGCATTTAATTGGGTTTCATAATTTAAGGACGTAGAAGGAGCAACTTCTTTCTTTTTTCTCAAACTGTTTAGAAATGGAACTAGATTGACTTTCATGATGGGGAAGTGAACAACAGTTTTGACAAGGAACTTGATTGGCTTTGGTTATTGATAGAGATGGAAGTGAAATCTTCTTTGTTATGAGGCACAAAGACATATTGGACCGATTTAAGGGTGTTGCAATACTCAGGACTATTAGAATCAACCGAGATGGTGATTTCTTGGCCACCACAAGGGAATTTCAAACATTGGTGGTATGTTGATGGGACCGCTTGCATTTCATGGATCCACAAGTGACCCAATAGTATGTTGTAGGTTAAATCCTTGTCTAAGAGTTGGCAGATTACAACTTTCTGAATTTGTCTTACTTGAATGGATAAGACAATCAATCCCTATGAAGATCTTTCCTCATCATCATATGCTTTTATTGTAATCTTTTTCTTTGAATCTTTTACATTTTTAGAAATCCTAGGGCACAAACAAGCTTTAAAGTACATATATTCAGGTTGGATCATCCATCTATTAGGACACATTTGACACGATGTTTATGAATTAGGACTTCATATGCAGTGGGACATTGTGGGGATGAGAAACAAATACTTCAACATTTTCTAAAAATGATAAGCAATGAGGTGCATTCAAATGTCCCACCATGGCCTCGAGTTTACTAACTTCCAAATCCATTGGTACTGTTGTGTCCAATAGGGCTTTTTCCAAAATCTCTTTGTGGGCAGGTGAAATCTTGAGCAATTCCAATATAGATATTTGTGCAGGGAACTTTTGTAAATGGTCTACTATGTTATATTGATTGGACGAGGCAAGAAGTGTTTTAGATGAACTTCCTTTAGTACATATTTGGCATGTGCTCTCATGATCACATTTACTAGAATGTTTTCATGTTTCCCATTAATTTTAATGACACTAATTTGAGTGTCAATTACAGCTATGTCTTGTTTGATGTCATTAATCTGATTTTCAACTGTAATTATGTCTTGTTCATGTTCAATTGGAATGTCATTAATTGGATTGTTGGCTGCAATAATGTCTTCATTATCATTAGTTTCAATGTTATTCATTCGATCTTCCACTGCTGAGATATGAAGGATGGAAATATCATAGACATAGTTTGCATTCTTCCCTTTGTTGTTTGTTGTAGAGGACTCCCCTTTTTCATAATTCGGTAAGACATTTTTGAATGCTCTATGATCAACATTTGTTTGGGGTCCTTCTATTCATATGACTTTGTTATCTATTAAGTCCTCTATCTTGTGTTTCAATTACATGTAGCTATTTGTTTGATGATCTTTGCACCAATGAAATTCATAGTAATAAGCATCATTCCATCATGATTATTTTACTCTTGGTTCAAAGCCTCGAGTGTCAAGTAGTGTTATAAGGTTATTTGCAAGAAGTTCTCTCAATGCAGATTCATTTGATTGACCCAAAGGTGTGAATTTTTTGCAGTTTGATTGTGTTTGATAGGGTGGAGGTTTAGATGTGGTATTACTTTGATTGTGGGTTTTTTGATTGTTTTGTGGGTTAACATTTTAATTAGTTCCTTGATTGGTTTTTTGATTAGTCTTGGTTGTGGTTCCTGATAGATTAAAGACCAGTTTGGCATTATGTGTTTCAGTGGCACCATCATTGGCATTCTTGTTTCTTGTCAAAAATTTTGATTTCTCATTGCCGTTATGATGATTGGGAGAGCTAGCATTGTTTGATCCTTCATTATGAATTTTCAATAACCCTCTTTTGACTAAATTTTCTTCAATTTTGACAACATTTTTTATCATCTTCTCAAAGTTAGGGGGACATTATAATTGTAGCCTATAGCTCATTTTGCTATTGAGGTTGTCAATAAAAAATTTCATCTTTTCTTGTTCGGGTATAGGACAAGTGTATTGATAAAATAACCTTCTCCATCTTTGTAAGAATATGAGAAAGGATTCTCCTTGTTTCTATTTGGTAAATTGCAAAGATCCTTCATGGTTATCTCATGTGAAATGTTGTATGAATATTGAGTGATAAATTTGTTGACAATTTCTTCAAAGGATCTTATGCTTGGCAGTAGTTTTCAAAACCATTGCATACAATGGCCTCCCAAGCTGTGAGGAAAAAGTCTCATCAAGTAGGTGTCTTCATGTACAAACTCAAGACTCATGGTTCAAAATTCCCTCACATGGTCTATGGGGTCATATTTTACATTGTATTTGTTGTAATTTGGGAGGTCACAATTTGGTGGGAGTGGTATCATGTTCAAATTCCTATGAAAATGGTAGGGACAAATATCTTGTAACAAATATCTTTTGGTAGTCCCTCTTTGCATGTCTTGTAATTGTTGTTGAAGGTTCTTCATTTGATGTGTAAGGGAAACCATTTGATCTACATTTGGTCTTTCAATTTCAATTTTTTTTGGTGTTTCTTTCAATTTGTTGACATCAAAATCACTTGGTAATTTGACCCCTTGGTTTGCTAACATTAGAAGAAATTTTTCTCCATCCTTTTCAAAGATCCTCTCTAGGAATTTGTGAAATTTGGGATCTTTGTTTGCTTGTTCTATTTCCTCCTTTGTTATTTCTTCTATTTCATTTTGAGGGATTTGTGGAAAGGGTTTTCTTTTGTTCACCCATGGTGTTTTGATGTTCAAGTTCCTCATCCTTAAGTTTTTTCTTTTGGGATCTTGTTAAAATAGGCATGCAAGTGATGAAGGTTTGCTAAATTTTGATCATTGTTTAGGAGTGACAAAGAGATACCCATGTCGAATAGAATGATGAATTATATTAATGGAATTAAGGTAACGAAATTTGATGTAAAGTGTGTTTTTTCAAGATGAAGGATGAAAAATCTTGATGGTGAAACTCAACTTGAGGATCAAATTTGGGTTTGATGGTTGGGCACTTTTTAGATGTTTGATCAAAGTTTAGGTAAATGATTTCACTTGTAGATGCTAATTTTTCCAAGTTTAAAGCAATGTGGGGATAAGGAATGAACTCTTCTATGGAAAAGATCCCTAAATATGGGTTCAAAATGTCAGATAGGGGGTCAAATTTAGCTTTCTAGTTATAAATTTGGTGGATGTGTTGTAACAGTTAGTGTATGTGCTAAAATGAAAATGTGTTATAGAATGGATTGAATGCACCATAGAATGGCTTGTATGCACTATAGGACTGGTTGGATGTGCTACATAATAGCTCAAATGCGCTAAAGTATTGGGTGGATACACTACTAGATTCCCACTTGGATTTTACTCCAGCTGCGCCTACTTTTAGTGGATGATTAGAAGCTTGACCACACTGGCTCCCCTCCATGACACTCACTTCTTAGGTCAGCCAAGATTTAGTACCCATGAATCTCCCATGACATACTTCTCATCTCTACTAATAGCCACAAAAATGTGGGACGACTTCAAAGGTTAGACCTTCTACGCCAGTAAATAGAATATGATTTTGGATTGGTATTAGAAAAGGTGCTAGTACAGGAATTCTGTTCATGGGGGATCTTCTATATGGAAAGAGACCATCGTTTCCCTTCTTGTTGAAACAATCCTCATGATACTTGAACTTTCCTCAAGTACCCACATTTATATATTAGGTGGAAGTCGCTTGGCTTTAGTGTGTTCCCAGTTAATTTGTTCCCTTGGGTGATTACTTTTTCCCACAAGGAAGGCCCTCTAAGGATAAAACAAAATAAAAAATGAATGGGTCTAGCATTTTGGTCACCTAGTTAAGGGGAGAGCATATGCCTACCATTCATCAAGCATAGAAAACATGGTGTTCTTTCCCTCCTAATTAATCTAGATTCCTAAATTAACCAAAAGGAAATAAATCAACTCTAGCCCCTGCATCAAAATTATTAGTATTTTTCAATAAATATTCTTTGATAGTGTTCAAGGGTTTCAACAAATTCTTTGACAACGTTTATGAAACCTGCATAGCAAAAAAACATTCATTAGTTTTCAAAATCTAGAAAATTTTGCAATGAAAATTAAATGTGCCATTATAGTAATTCAATGCACTAAAAAGGTAGATGTGTTTGAAAATGTTGTGAATGCATTATAGGAAACAATGAATGTGCTACAAAAATTATTAGATGGGCTACAGAAAGTAATGAATGTGCTATAGAAACCCCTTGATGCACTGATGAATGGCCTAGATGGGTCGAAAGAACTCATGGTTGCACTATAACATTCAGTGTATGCACCAAAAAAGGTTTCAGGTGGGCCAAAAGAATTCATGTCCAAACTTGTAAGCACACTTTCTAAAAAATGCTAATATAATAGGGTCCCGACCCCATGATGGGCACCAATTTATGTGTGAGTAAAATATGAGAATCAGAACAATTAATTCAAAACACACAATCGACACAATGTGTTGTATTAAGGAAATAAAATTTAACAAAACAAATGATAAAGTGATTCCTCAAATCCGTTCCATCATCCTCTATTCTTAAGGATCCTGTATTAGTGCTCTCAAATTTTAGGTATGCACTAAACTACTGGGATGACACCTAAGAAATGAGAAGCCATTAAAATAAAATGCAAGAAAATATACCTACATCTAAACATGATTGATGAATTTGATACATGATATGCTAAATGATGTGTTGAATGATATGATGTTGTATATAGAATGATGCTAAATGATGCTATGATAAAATTCTAATCTAATGGATATGCTATGGAAATGTTCTAATGATAATACAACAAATTAAGTTCCTAGAAATGAAATTGCCATTATAACACTACTTGAAATCAAATGCTAAATTCTAAGCTAAAATGCCAATTCTAAGCTCTCAAATGTTGAAAGTATTTCTACAGAGTAGATTTATGCTATGATCTCTATATGAAAAGCTATAAATGAGCCTCTATTTATAGATTTCAACAAGTCATAAGTGATGTGGTAGTAATGGATGATCAGGATTCGGTCTGTAGAGATCAATTGTGAGAAGCAAAGAGGTTAGAGAGAATCAAGGAAGTTGTCTCCTTTAATAGAAAAAAATTGCCAAGTGTAGAAGGGAATAAGTGGAAAGGAGGAGCCATGTGTCTCTAAGGTTGTTAAAATTGTTGAGAATAAATTCCCATTTATAAATTAGAAATAATTAATTTCATGTGACACATGGTGAGGTGGAAGATGAGGTGGAAGGAGGTTAGAAAATATGGAGAAATATGACTAAATTCCAATTTTAAAATCCAAATTTAGTTGGAGGGAATTAATCAAGTAAAAAAAATTAGTTAAATTTGTTTATTTCATTAAATAATGAAGAAAGTGGTTTAGATAGGAAGAATTAAGAAATATGAACTATATAAGTAAATTTTGCAATTTATTTATAAGTACAAGAAATAAAGGTTTTATTAATTAAATAACTAGTATTTGATTAATTTTCTCTAGAACAATTTTAGATGTATACACTATATACCAAATCACCATTTTCACCAAACAACAAAAACAAAAAACCACACACCAAATGTAATTCCATTCAACTAGAATGAGAACTAGAATACACACACCCACTTCATGTCCTCACAGAGGCTGGGGAAATGATCCCTTCTTCTTCATCAACACCCTTTCCAACAATAGAGTAAGTATTCCCACTTGGTGTCTTCACTAAAATTGGGGCAACCTCTATTACTTCATCATCTAAGCTTGCTAGTTTTGTCAGGGCCATAAGATACTGGCAGTAACTAGAATCAGTCTCATTCATGCTATTTGAAGAACCATTAGAAATCTCAATAGAACTATGTCATCCCAGAGAAGCTTGAAAATACCTAATCTTTCTCCTTTTTTCCCTCACAAAATTTTGAGGCTCCTTTCCTTTAGCCTCTGTTGTTTCTCCTATCACAACTCAACTCCTTAACCAGTAATTTCTTCTCACAATAATTTGAAAAGACTTCTTTCCATAGGCATCTTTCTTGTACTCTTCCTTTGGTGTTGAAACAACCCCTGGTGTGCTCCATTCATTCCTTGGAACATTATGTTGTGATCCCTACAAGCTAAGCCTGGGAGACCTCTGTATTGGTGATGTAGAAGCAATAGACTTACTCATCTTCTTAGGAAACAAAACCTCACAAATACAGACTACAACAATCCCCACTTTCTTCACAAACTCATAAAATTTTATCTCTTGATTGCAATGGTGAAAAAAAATGCAATTGACCACATTTATCAAGCACACTGAGTGTGTTGATCATCAATGCTCAATGAAAACCAGCATGAGCGAGCAGATGATCAACCACTTGCATTCACATCACAACCGTTAGTTGCCTAGGTGCATAAAAATTTGTATATCATCCTCAAATATTACAAGACATTAAACATTTTCATGGACCAAGATTAAGTTGATTACTCCTACAAACCTTAATGCCATTAATTCTCGCTTGCATAGAGAAAAATAGCTATTACCTTCACATTTCTAGTTTTCAATGTTGGTCGTTGATTTCTTGATGAGGTGGTGAATCGAATGACCTAGATTGAGTCAATTGGGTTTGAATTTTCCATTGCTATCACTCGCCAATTCTTACCCAATGATATTCATCCAACTGGTGCCAACACACCAATATATGGGCTCCACCATTCATCTCCAAGCGACCGAGGAATCCACGTGTTGTTCAATCGTAGACCTCACAAGGCTTCAACAAATATTATTTAATTCTTGCAAGGTATGTGATAGATGGTTCATATTTAATTTTCTACACATTTGGATAAAGTTAGTCATAAGGATGGGGTTGTGACTAGGGTGATGAGACTTGACCCTCCAGAAAATGACTTCAAACATAAGTCTTTCGCCATAAAATATTTCACCCGACTTTGGAGAAATTTGAAGTGGTAAAAGGCACTAGGTGACCAATGGACCCAAACAAAGGGATCAGTGATAATATGCGCTCAATGGATTAAGTTGTGACTTAAGTGACTCGAAACTCAGAATAGCAAGTCAATGCAAAAATATAATGCCTAAGGTTTTATGCTTAAAATTTGTAAAATGAGGGTTTCTAGACCAAAACCATAACCCATCCTTGGACATAGATGCTCACAATCATGGTCAAATATAGGATTTTCTCAATATTTTGCAAAAATTTAAGAGGCTCCACTAGTGGCTCATGCTCAGGGATGCATACCCCTGGTGGGTATGGCGAGAATTTAGATCTCTGGTTGAAGCAGACCAACAAAGAAGCATAAAATACCCAAGAGCTTGCCTAGACAAGGAAAGTAGATGCAACAAAAAGAAAACACGCCAAACCTATTTATAGTATTTACAAGGCTATATAATATGTCTTCATTTAAATTTCAGAAGCCTCTTCAGTTTCATAGGCTTCAATTCCCAAATTCATGGCCCCATGCCCCCTAAACTTAAAAGCAGTTATTTCCTCTGTCAAAGACCTTATCCTAAGATATCTATAATGGATCAACACTTCTACCAAGCAGTTTTACCCAATTAGTTCCATTATGATTAGCACAATCAACCATACATGCTACAAAATTTCCCTGTTCATTAGCCTATTCCCATATATGCTTATCTGATTGAAATGGAGAAGTGAAAAATTCATATTCCATTTGATCATGAACTTTGACATCACATTCATTTTGTACATCAAACTGGAACCCTTCATTGCCACTTTTTTGTATGTTAGGCCAACAATCATCCCCAAATATATCAAAAATAGAAGATGCATATTCAAGGGCATTTTTGTATTGGTCACTATAACATGGGCACATACCTAGGCCTTCATCATGTAAAACTTGTTTATTAACAATTGGACAAAGATCTTTGTTCTCTTCCATAGAAATGCTATCCTTATTGGATGAAAACATATCCATAATCATGCTAAGAAGATGAGGAGCATCAACAAAGAATTCAACTACACATTCATATTGATCAACATCATACCCCCTATCATTTGCATCACTTGGCTACCCCACACACAGATTGAATTTTATTTCATTATTAATGGGCAATAGTGTTAACCCATGATCCACACGTATATCATGATGCATAACTTAGTCATTCAATATTGAACCTCCTATTTCATCAATAAATACACCATCATTATCTTGTGTAGTTAACCCCCCCAACATTTCCTCACACAAACATTCATGGGTAGCTGGGATATCAACATGTTCATCAACATCTTCATTATTTGTAGCATACTCCATTGATGAGAAACCCAAATCACTTTTCAAGTATCCATCAAATTCAATTTGTCCATTCACTTGTGAACAATTGATATTATGGATATTTGCACTCTTACATCCTTCATGTGACTGAAACACTTCTGGATCATCCTCATAAGGAAAATTACATTCTTGAGAGAAATGCTTAGAGATTTCAATCCCATCATGATCCTTAATCTCACTTACAACATCAATACTAAATGTGAAAGATTCATAAGCACTGTTTCCAAAAAAAATATCTGTGTACTGCATTATTTTCTCATGGCCATATCCTAACCATGCATCAAACACATCATTAGAGTTATCAAAAAGTGGGTTATCTATACTCCAATAAGGATAATCACTTCTATTAGCTAGTGGAGATGGAGAATCATCAAATAAAGGATCATCCATTATCTCCATTGTTGTCATGGCAACTTCTACCTCCTCAACATGAAAATCTAAATCTTGAAAATCATCATCACAGTCAAAATAAAAATAATCACTTGAAGAGCATATAGAATCATCTAAGATCTTCTCCCGCATCATTTTTGGTCGACATCATTGGCTCATGTTCTAATAACTCTCTATGTGAAGAAAATTGTTCACTCCCAAGCAAAGAAAAATTACCATTGTTATCAACATATCTCCTTGAATTAAAGGATTCAATATCCACCTCATGAAAATAATCATAGTACATAGAGGAATGATATGACTCAATTCCATCACAACTACCACAACATGAAAACTCGCCAATACTGAGACTACATTCAGGTTCCTTAGGCTGATTGCCTGAACTATCATTTTCAATACCTTGATCATTGGTTTGTGACAAGGCACTATCAACATTAGCACCATTACTATTGATCAAATCATGGCATAGGATAACATCTTGTGCCTCTTCCATTTCATCACTATTCATGACATCCTAAGGATGTAAGTCAGGCACATTCCTTTTGTTATCATATTGTGTATCTTCATCTCCATCATTGATGTACTGATTTGTAGATATGTTATTTGTGAATGTATTACAATCATTACACTCTCCCATATAGAAGAATGGATGTTCATATTCTGATGCATTTTCTTCATTTCTTTGCACTATTTCCTAATAATTCTCAACAAGACAATGCCCTCTAACATTCAGGGGAATCACATGAACATTATGCATAATCATTCTTAGCTCCCTCTACAATATTTATCCAATCAATTACTTGGCCCAAACTATGAGGCTTCAATTCCTTTGGCAAGGTACTCAGTCTTGATTGATATGTTTCACAAAACAAATGAACACATATTGAATCTTTTGGTCTAACACTTTTGGGTACCTCCAACAAGGCATCCACAAATATGGAGAACAAATCATAAGGTGATTCTCCTTTGTGCCCTTTCATTTCATGCAATATTTTAACAAAAGACACTTGATGAGCTTTGCTTTGATCTTGTGGGTATTCAAGTTGGAGCTTACTATGATCTTCATGTTGTGGTGATGGAGAAATGGGAATAGTAGAATATTTATTATCTTGGAATAGATCTCTATTGATTGATTAACTGGTTCTATTAGCATGAAATGTGCTAGGATGACTAATACTAGTGGCTGCATATACTTTCATCATTGAATATTTCAAGTTGTTCTCAATATCTATAGCAATTTTTATATGCTTGATGCAATGTTGTGGTTTCTTTGTCTCTTAATAGGTAACTCATCTTTTTATCAAATGCACATAAGTACGCGACCGATCATTCTGCATCATTTGGTCTTATGCTTTCACAAATTTCTCTTATGATCTTTGAAAATATGAGATTAAAAGAGGGGACTAACTCATCCCCTTCTTTCTCCATGCTCATGAACTTTTGTCTTATTAAGATTGGATCAATCCTTCCACCAAAATTCTCCATGAACACTACATTAAACTCATCCCTTGAATGTATAGAATATTTTGGTAAATATGAGAACCAATCTCTTGCATCTCTTTTTAGAAACTAAACAAACAATTTCATGACAACATCCTGAAAATCTAGTTCATAATCTCCCATCACATTAGCAAACTCTTACAGGTGTTTGCTTGTTGGTTTGAAATTTCTAGCATTAAACTTTTGTACCTTTTCTCTAATCTTAGGTGGTACAACATTTGGATAACCACAAATGTTACTAAAATCTATAGCCTTGTACCTTTCTGCATTGAAATTTTGTTGATATGACAAAGGTTGACCATTATACATTGTTATATTTGGTTCCTTACCAGGATGCACAAATTGACAATGCATTTTCTCACACTTTTTACAATCCTTGTTAGATCTACCTTACAATTACAAAAGGTAATCCAAACTCCCTTTGCAACTATGATCTTAAGCCCTTTCAATGCAAACCTCCTATCAAGTTTGCTTAAGATCTCAAAATATAACATGCTTCTCCATAATTCATGAATATCAAATTACAATTCAGAAGCATGTGAAATTACTACTAATATTCCCTCTCTTAGTGCCATTTCACCTAATTGGGAATCATTTACATCTTAAGTCCTGAAGATTTCTCATAATTTACATGAAAATTCAATAATATTTTCTTGAAATTTATGAGAATACCTCAAAACTAGTGGCAACTATCAATCTTTCTTCCTTGATTGTAGATTTGCAAGATCTAAAACATTTTGTATTCTTTGTCAAGTTCTTTAGACAAAGTCACCACTTATTTTATAGAGTAATATACTTCAAACAATATAAAGCTCTTTGAAACATAAATCTCATTTTGGGTCTTCTCCATCGACGGAGTCACACTCAAATTTGTTGAACTTTACTGCAACCAAAACATTTCTAGGTCTAGGATCTTCTCAGCATCTGAACCGCAGTTCAAATTTACCAAATATTTGACTTTGAAATACAACAGTTTGTAACTGGAGATTAAAAGCTTTCCCTCATATAGTCGCCAATTTTGTTGGTTTTTTTTTCAACCAAAACCTTGAAGTTCTCTAAAGGGTAGCCAACCCTTATGCTCAAGAATCATCAAAGCTAGTGGCCAACAAACAAGTAAAGGATTCTAAGACTTCAATCCTACTATTTAGGCTCTCTGGGACCTAAAAGGGTGTTCCTTATTTTTCTCAACTATTGTTTGTCCCATTGAGAACACATTTATACACAGATTGATTCCTATTAATTGCAAATAACTGCAATTCACTAAGGTTTGGTAGATCTTTTAGTAAATTATCATCTACTTGCTAGAAATAAGGGAATACTTCAAACTCATACTTCATGATTGATAGAATTTTTACGAATTTTGTTCCCATTTTAAATCCATAGCTAGGTGTATCACTAGCTCATTTACTTGCAATATTTCCTAACAAATATACTAGTGCTTCATCAATTGGAAAAATGGAGTCAAATATACAACCAGTAATATATCAACCATTTAATTCAGATAGTGATGGACTATTGTCATACTACTTTCTAGTATTTAACTCATTACATCTAGAATGTACTACTTACCAAATCCTGCACTCTTCCCTCATAGACATGTGACTTTATTTAAGCATTTAACCAAATCTTTGATTTGAAGCAAAAAAAAATCACAAATCCAATTAAAACAACTGGAGATGAACAAAAAGATCGTTGACCATTTTCATTTATAATCTGCAAGAGAATTGCATCGAAGAGTACATGCTTGAGAATTAAGATTTTTTTCTATATCTATGGCTTCTATAAAACTAATTTAAAATTATTACATACATGACCCATAACTAGAACAATTCACTATTCTTCATTGATATTTTCTATAGTATGCTCCTGGAATTAGCTTCTACCTAGACCATGACATGACTCAAAAATTGAACCCACCTGAAATCCTTTTTATAGATCAAGGGAGCAACAAGCATCCGGCTCAATTGCAATTACATTTCATATGCATTTCATTTCAAAAAAAAATTCAACTGTATTTAAGATATTCCCCGAACGGTTGCCTATAATCATTTACCAAACTGGGGAAACAAAATTTATACCACATACTCAAAAAGAACCATTTGATGCCACCAAAAAATCGCCATTAGCTGCTAGTGAGCCTTTACATTCGACACCCATATTGAGCCAAAAAAAAATTTATCGTGTCATCAAAAGCCACTGAAGCTAATACAACCGCCACAAAACTATACCAAGTCACCAAACAACAAAAACCAGAAACCAAACACCAGATGCAATTTCTTTCAACTAGAATGAGAACTTGAATACACACGCCCACTTTGTGTCCTCCCAGAGCTTGGGGAAACAACCCCTTCTTCTTCATCAACGCTCTTTCCAGTAGAAGAGTAAGTATTCCCACTTGGTGTCCTCACTGAAATTGGGGCAACTGCTATTACTTCATCATCTAAGCTTGCTAATTCTGTCAGGGCCATAAGATATTGGTGGTAACTAGAATCAGTCTCATTTATGCTATCTGAAGGACCATCTAAAATCTCAATAGGAGAACTATGTCATCCTAGAAAAGCTTGAATATACCTATTATTTCTCCTTGTTTCCCTCACAAACTTTGCAGGCTCTTTTCCTTTAGCCTGTGTTGTTTCTCCAATCACAACTCAGCTCCTTAACAAGTAATTGCTTCTCACAACAATTTGCACAGACTTGTTCCCACAGGCCTCTTTCTTGTACTCTTCCTTTGGAGTTGAAGCAACTCCTAGTGTGCTTTGTTCATTCCCGAGAAAATTATGTTGTGATCCCTGCAAGATAAGCCTAGGAGATATCCATATTGGTGATGCAGAACCAACAAACTTACTCATCTTCTTAGGAAATAAAACCTCACAAATGCAGACTGGAATAATCCCCACTTTCTTAATGGACTCATAAATTTTTATCTCCTAATTGCAACGGTGAAAAAAATCTAATTAGCCTCATTTATCAAGCACATTGAGCGTGTTGATCATTAATTCTCAATAAAACGCAACATGAGCGAGCAGATGATCAACCACTAGGATTCACATCACAGCTATTAATTTCACAGGTGCATAAAAATCTACGTATCATCATTAATGATTACAGGAGATTAATCGTTTGCACACACCAGGATCAAGTTGATCACTCCTACAAACCTTATACCATTAATGCTCACTCACACAAAGTAAAATGGCTATTACCTTCACATTTATAGTTTTGAATGTTGGCTGTTGATTTCCTGATGAAGTGGTGAATCGAACAGCCTAGATTGAGTCAATCATGTTTGCATTTTCCATCACTATCACTCGCCAATTCCTGGGTAATGATATTCATCCAACTAGGCACCAACATACCCATCCACGGGCTCCATCTTTCATCTCTAAGCGGTAGGAGGAATCCACATGTTGTTCAATCTTAGGCCTCACAAGGCTTCGACAAACATTATTTTAATCTTGTGAGGTATGTGATAGAAGGTTGAGATTTAATCTCAGCATTGCATATCAACTGTCTATCTTAGATCCATTGAGTATTGGTTGTTTTAACTGTAGATTGGGCCCCACCTTAGTGAGTACACACGTCAAGCAATCGCAAACCTCACACCATCTTGAAAACCATTACTTTAATCCTACGACGTATGCGAGCAATGACTCAGATTTGATCTCAAGATCTGGCAGGCGAGATTTCTACACATGCAAATAAAGTTAGTCATAAGATGGGGCTGTGACTAGGCTGATGAGACCTGACCCTCAGGAAAATGACTTAAAACATAAGTCTTTTTCCATTAAAATATTTCACCCAACTTTGGGGAAATTTAAATTGGTAAAAGGTACGGCATGACCGACAGACCGAGACAAAGGGACCGGTGATAATATGCACTCAATGGCTTAAGTTGTGACTTAAGTGATCAAAAACTTAGACTAGCAAGCCAATGTAGAAATATAACACCTAAGGGTTTATGCTGAAGATTTGTAAAATGAGGGTTTCTAGACTAAAATCCTAACCCATCCCTGCACACAAAGGTTCACAACCATGGTAAAAAACAAGGTTTGCTCAAGATTTTGCAAAAATTTTAGAGGCTCCACCAAATACATCAATTCAATAAAGTCTCTTAAGAGCCCTAAGACTAAAAAATTACCAAAAATTGATGAAACTATTCTCTAAAACCATGATGGCAAGTAATGTTTCACCTAAAACTATAGTTAAAATCTATAAATTATTTCACATTTTCCCTGAACTCCAAATGGTTTACATGTTGGAAAATTAAGCACAATGTTTCAAAAGCCATCAAATTTCTTTTTTTTTATAGTATTGAGAGTGTTGTACCTTACAATGAATAAGTTGTGATACAAAACAAGGTTGGACCAACAAATCCAAGTGAGTTGGTAGGTGTTCTTATAGGCTTCATTCCATTACCCAAGCATCCTAATCCCTTTGGAGTACATTATTCCAATGATTTCTCTTGCATTACTCCTTGTCTTTAATATGGATGTAGATGAAATGGGAGAGAAAATATCACGCACGTACCATTAGATTTGGATAGTAGGAAACAACTAGATCTCCTGACTTGAGAAGGATGATCTTCAATTTCTTATTCCAATTGTAGGAGTTAACAAAAGTTTCCATGTAGAACAAGTCCTTATAATTTTATGAATTATTATGATCTGTAGTCAATTAGATCCTTGATTCATCTAAATTTAATCAATTAAATAAGCTTTATACTTAGAACTAAAGTCTCTTGAAGGTACAAATAATCACAAGACATGGATAAAATTCTAGTTGTTCCTGTTTATTAATCAATCCTAACGATTATTAGTCCACCAATAATATAATTTTTATTTGATCCCATGTTCTTGAAACTCCTAACCCAACTTTAAAATAGGTCAAAATATTGATACAGTATTGATAAATTATGTTCATTTCAAATTTGAGGCAAACTCCATTTCCTCATATTGTTTGCTATGTATGCATGACAACATTATACCATCATCAATGCTACATGTGGCAACTTCCTGCAACCTACAAGGAGTGCTAAAGCCTTGGTTCTTTCAACATTGCACCAACCCTCTAATTAGAAAATTATCTAACAACTCAAACAAGTGCATGAAGTTTCCCTTGAATTTGTTAAAGAAACATAACACTATTGGTAGCAAACACTCCAAGTTAGTTGAAATAAGCCCTCCCTTTCCTTTAATGAGATAGTGAGCCTAACAAATAATTACATCAAATGAGGAATCTGCCAATCTCCTATCATCCTTAAGCATTGATAGAGCTTCAAAAATATTGATGATGCACCATTGGTTGGTTCATAGTTAAGGCATCCTACAGTGGTCAAAGGAGATTGCATGTAACAATGCTATTAGTAGATGTAACATAATTTGTGATCTTTGGCCAGGGTGGAGTATTATATAGCCTACACAACTTCGTCAGATGTTCAAATTCATTATTTTTTTTATTGCATTGACCATGTGGTCAAAGGTTATGTTAGATTATCTAATGACTCATACACTCTCATGAGCTCATTGAATAATTATTAGTCTACCATTGCATGATTGGCTAGTGTTGCCTAGTCATCAAGGTGGCAAGCCCCAAATAAATTATTCACTCATAGTCTATGTTAGCCATGTTCTCTTGGGCAAGACACTAAGGTTTGTTCTTATGTGTCTGAATGATGAAATTGAAAATTATGAGCCATAAGATCTCGTACTGAGATGGAAAATCTAGGAGTTCCTATATGTAGAAAGGGTAAACTCTCATTGTGTCAAAATGAGATTGAGTCAATTGTTTATCTTGACAAGATGAATGACCCTTGCAATTTCCCACCACTCAATCATGAGCACTTGATCTTCTACCCATTAAAATGTGTAACAATTGATTCAATTCTTGAACTAACAAGCAGCCAACAATGAATTGTAGAGCTCAATGCTATCCAGACCTTGAGAAAACTAAAGTGTTACCTATGACAAACTCATAATTACTTGCAAAAATAGATTATAATTATTATCGTCATGAATTATCATTTTTTCATCTTTAAGTAATTAGGAAAAAAGGAAAAGAAACAAAGCAAAATAAAATTTTGGTTTGTTTTCTCGTCCCTTGAATGGGGTGTTACAATGCCTCCCAAGTCTTTTATCTCACATTTTGTCATCTATTACTCTGTCTCCCCTAGTACAAAATTCTCCTCCAAAACATCAAGAATCTCGCAATCACAATGGGCACCGCCATTTTCTTAGATGTTTGATTTTTGTATATTTTCTCGGGATCTTTGACTATTTCCAAACTTTCAGGAGACCCTAATTGTATGGTCCCATGAGGGTGTTGGGCTTCTATTTTCATGGATCAAGCGATTCCATGAAGCAAAATAAATTAAGCTACAGGATCAATTAGAATCTTCTCCTGAAAAATAGCAGCCCTACCTTTTAGGACTACAAATTTCAGTGGGTGAAATTGAGGTGGGGCTAGAAATTGCCCCTAGGGCTTAGGAATTTTTTAGGAATTTTTTCTGCCACTTGTCTCACTTAGAATTTTAAATTCCTAAAAAAAACTAAAAAATGAGAGAATTTTTATTTATTTATTAATTTTTATCAAATTACTCCACTTCCTTCCTTGAATTTTGGAGCAAAAACTTTTAAGCCGAATTGTAAAATTGAAATCATGGGACCACCAGTTTTAAATTATTTCTAAAAAATCTCAGAAACACCCACTGAAATTTTTTAGGAAGCCCCCTCCATAGGACCTTACCCTTAATCCTTCATTCTCCAATCGATCATTTCCCCCAAAACTCATCAAAATTCCTCCGAAATCAACGCATTCTCGACAGTATTTAACAAAATCGGAGTTCCATCCGATGCTAAAATTTAAATTTGAAATGTTACAATCCGTGAACTGTGGATACGAGTATTGTGTTTTGTGGAACTTCGCTGTCTTTATTTGGATGCAGAATTTTACGCATTTCGTCAAATCTATAAAATTGGGCATAGGTACCTATTTGTGAAGATAAAAGAAAAAATTCTCTACAAGATTGCGTCTGGACAAGGGTTTCTGATATTTTAATGAAAAACACAGACGATCAGTTATCTGCACCGATTTGAAGCGGCGGCTGGTATATTTGCAGTATTCAAAGTTCCCCTCGGCCATTCTCACAGTGATACAAACCAAATTAAACCCTAAACACTAATCCGGCGGCCATTTTCACAGCGATACAAACAAAATTAAACCCTGAGCACCAAGCCCGCTACCCATGTAACACAACCAAATTTTCCAAACAATTCTTGAACAACCCAACCGTTTCCACACCTCACTGCCGCGTCAAGAGTTCGAATCGCGTAGCGAGAAAAAAACATTTAGAATAGTTGCAAGCCTATATCTTTATTTTTCTTTCCTTGGAATTTCTGTCCACATGTTTCTAAGAGATTCTGCTGCAATGGCGCCTAGCTTAGAGAGACCTTGTGCCCAGCAATCATTCCTGCTGCTGCTCCTCCGCTATATCCCCCTTAAAATCTAGTAAACCCTTTTCTTAATGGAGGGATTTATGTTAAAGCTAAAGGGATTTATGTCAAAGTTAGATTTATTTAATTTAGAAGTATAAATTTTTTTATTTAAATTAGTCAAAAGTTCAAAAGTTTTGATATAAGTTAGTTAAAAGGTTTTTTTTTTCAAAAATCGTTGTTCATTTAGTTGAATATAGTTGATGAGGGTGATGGTATGTTTCTTGATTACGCCACCCACCAATGTGCAAACCCTCATAGGTATAATATAAGGGATGAGGTTGGAATCATGTCTTACTCACTTTGATGAAATAGATACCCCTTTGTTGATGATGTAACATCCTACATTAAAAGAACAGTTTTCATTTTATTAAAGTTATTTGAATACAATCTCAAATGTTTTGGATCTCATAGATGATATAAAATCTTAAATCCTCCATAAATTTTATGTTTCATTTTATCAAAATTGTTTGAGCATAATTTGAAGATAATCATAATGTTATTCTTTATGAGTTATATCAAATCTTACACTTAAAAATTTAATCTCTATTTAAAATTATTTCATATTACGTTTAAAAATTTAAATAGTCAATAGTATCCATCTAAGATGGTGATACACACATTTTTTTTTTGGAAAGTTTTGTATCTTACCCACATAATTGTTTCAACTATCAATATGGGAGGACGAATCTTGGAAACTTTTATGGCAAACCCATAGTATCATTTTATCTTTCATAGGGGATCATGCAAGTCTTGGAGGGTTTTATATCAAACTTGTAGAATCATTTTATCTACCTAATACAAGAGCACAAGCCTTGGAGGATTTTATATCAAACCCAAAAAATACATGGAGGGTTTGATACCAAACTCACATAATCATTTTAGCTACTCGATATGGGAGCACAATCCTTGCAAGATTTTATATCAAACCCAAAAAATATTTGGAGGGTTTTAAACCAAACTCACATAATCATTTTAGTTACTAGGAACACAAGCCTTTGATGGTTTTATATCAAACCAATAGAATAGTTTTAGCTACAAGATACGAAAGCACAAGCCTTTCGCTGAAACCTCTTTAATTGACTTCCAAGAATTGAGAGGTATTAGTTTTCACAAAGTTGCTCAAGGCACAATCCTAGCATCAACCCTTTTAATATTGAGACTTTGCACTCACCAAGACTTGATTTTTGATGGACTTATTTAGAACCATTCAACTTCACTAACAGATCAAGAATCCATTAACATGGTATAAATTTAATTATTATTTTTAATTAATTTTAAAGAAAGAAAAGGAACAGTAACCAAGTTTACTGTCAAAGTGACACAAATCTTATGGCTGTAAGTTCTCTTATATGAAGGAAATGGGGGAGTAGAAAAAAAAAATAGACATAAAATCTTATATTGACCATAATAAAAATATTACAATGATTTTCTGAGCTGTTGATCATTCACAAACATACTGCCATTACATACACTGACTATCGATGGAGCTTTTTCTCCTTAACAAACATAGATCAACACACTACAATCTTTTTTGTTACAGCTCCTAAGAGCCAGACTCTTGAGAGAGTGAATACAAAAATGTAGACTAATCAATATATAGAGAGTTAAGCATGAATGAAGGAGATAGGGCTAAACATAAATTAATATATTTTGAAACACCCATAAAATGTGTGAAAGTTGTGATGAAATCATTTCATATCTTTTCAAATCTATGCCAAAATCTATCCTCCAGATTTTCCTTTAATGCTGGTGGAGAGACGACTGCTGAATTGAGGATACCATGTTGTTAGGAGCAGCTAGGACATTTATGAGAGTAGGTGTGATTATAATTTCCAACACTCCCTCTTAATCATAACTATGAATTCTTATTTCTTTCTTGGTCTCTTCACTGATGCTTTGATATCTATAATCTTCAATCTTCAACTTCTAGGAATCAAACCTAGGAAATCACGTGATACTATAGGGATGCTCTACCCATGAGCTCTAGCCCTTTCTGGTAACCAATCCATCATAGGTTCAGGTGTGATGTACTTTTTTTATCTACACCTCCCATAGAGTCACTTTGTTGGTGCTCGGGGATCCTAACATTAATTGGCTTTGTTTGCCTTATTCACAAACCTTGCATACAAGTGGTTTTAGATGACCACAAACTATCATATTGGTGGTTTCAGTTTACCACGAACTCACATACTGGTGGTTTCAGTTTACCATGAACTCATTGACAAGTGGTTTCAGATTACCACAAACTAGCATGACAGGGAAGCAAATGCATACTTGAAACTCGGACAACTAGTATCCTTCTTTTTTTTTTTTAATCTCCTTTGTCAACACCTCTCCTTACATGTTCTACAGACTTTAAATATGCTCTCAATCTGACACTCTCTCAACTAAGACACTTACGTCCTCCTCAAACTTTCTTCAACCTCATGTTCTACAAAGACAACTTCAAAATAGCTAATACTGACATCTTCTATTTAGATTCTTTTGAGATTATGACCTCCTTTCACCAAAACTAAACTTCATTTTCAAGCAACTTCAAAAAACATTTCTTACCTTCACCCATGATTTTTTTTAACATCAAATTCTTCATACAACCCTTTAATTTCTCCTTTGTCTCTACATATTTCTTTTTCAAAAAGAACACCATTTGAAAGATTAAAATGACTCTAATTTACCTTCAGCGATGACTGCATAGCTGGCTGGGTTTTCGATTATATATGTCTTCCTTCTTGCTCTATAAACAATGCGGTGATCACCCACTTCAATCCTTGGTGTTTGGGCTTTATAGATTGCAGCTACTACAGCATAATGACCTCTCTTTCAAACACTTTACTAGCAATCTTCATACCACAACACTCCCTCTCTCTTGGGGATAGTATGCATCAACTGCTACAATAGTTTCTTCTCTATCTCTTCGGATCTTCATACTTAGTGGCCTCTTTCCAAACCGTGATCTATTTTCTTGTGTTTTCCCTTCTTGTATTTACAGGGCACTTCACACTTCATGGACTTCTTCTCAAATGATTTTTTCTCCTTTTCTACAACTTCAACAACAATTAATCTTCCTTTTAAATACTACAACATCTACATTGACACGCTTTTTCTCTTATTTGATAGCTTCAGAAATTATGAACTGCTCCATGCGACACCTTTTACTCAACCTTTTTAACAGCCTCTGTTGTTTTCCTGTGAGCTCCCTCTTGGCTGAGAGACCCTGGCTTTCTTGGCAACAAAAAACTTGCAGCCTTTCCTCATTCAAATAAGCACCATTGACTTCAAATGCAATTTTATAAAACTGTGATTCCATTGTTTGATTGGGCAGATTCATCCAACAACTTGAGCTACGGCTCTTGAATCTTCTTGGCTATTTCGACTACAGCCTCCTCAATTTGTTCTCCGCAAACACAATTGAATTTCTCTGATAACTCCTTGATCAGCTGTGGCTCATTTAAACTCTTTTTTTCAATTTTTTTTTGTCTCTTTTTGTTGGCTTGGTGATAGTTTGACCATCTCTTTTTAGTTGATGCTAAACGTAGACTTTGGATGTGTCCATCTGTTACACCCCTAACTTTAACTATGTTTTACTTTTTACTTTGAAGTAATTAGTAGATGATTATGCATGTTCAATGATTTGACGTTTAGTTAAAATAGCTAGAAAAATCAATGTTTTACATAAGTCATGTTTATTTGACTAAAATTTGACATGTGTGCTTAAAAGTTGTCAATATGTGATGATCTCATAAGGATTATGAAAATGATTACTGAAACACTAATTTTGTGTTGTTGATTGCAAGTTGCATTCAGGAAATAGGTTTCCGCCCTCCGTGAAAGGGAGGGAGAGCATCATCAGAGAGAAGGGAATAGATACAAGGAATAAAACAGGTTGTCACCATCTTAAGTCTATTTCTAATTGCTTAATGTCAACCTAGTCCTTTTAGGGATAGTGACGTTGTCAAGATTGAACATTAGTTGTTTTGCGACTGAGACAATTTTCTATTGAGTATGTCACTTCTTATGTCATAAACAAGTTTCACTGTGACCTCAATTGCATAATTGGTTGTTCATTTTGTCTAATAGTTTGAATTGGCTTAATAAGTCGAGGAACTAATATGATAGCCCGATTCCTTGCAAAAGGAATTCATTATGATGATCATATTTGACTTTGTTTTATGGGGTGAATACGACCGAGAGATGACAAAAGATCAATGTCGTCGATCATGTAGGATTGCGTTACCAACTCCTAATTCTTGAATGATTGACATTTACATATGTTCAATCTTTAACATTTTTACTTATGGCTCTCATTATGATATGACATTTGGATGTTGATCATTTATGATCATCATTGAATTCGTTCGTTTTGACGAATATGCTGGATGGATGATATAACGACCTATGTCGTCAACCTTTCCCATGATTTTAGTATTTATTAATGTATTAATATGCTAGAATATATGTTGAAAACTAGCAATGGCTACATAAACCAAGAGTTGAACAATAGGACCCAACTTTTATTTTTAGAAGGGTTATCAACAATCTAATAGTTGCCATCAATGGTTGTGTGCACAATTTTTCAAAGGCAACATAAACCTTATTTGATAGCAACTCAAATTCTCCACTTTCTAACCCCATCTCTCATCACGTCAATTTGCATGGTAATTATTATTTTTATTAACAAAATTTATATTCCTAAGTCAATTGATGATATTTGAGAGGATAAGAATCATGTCATGGGTTAACGACTTTGGGTGAACAAACGAATGCTTTCAAATTACCTCTTTAACGGTTTCTATAACTGTTTCTTGCATGGGTTAGGTCGTGGCTAGTAGAACCAAGCATTTCGGATGCTAAATGGGAGAATATTAAGTGTCATGAAACCCGTCACTAACGGAGAGATGGGGGGAGGCCATTTCAAAACATGGGGAAGTGGCCTAAGTCTGGAATGGCATTAGGAACTACCTTGGCAAAAAGTTGCGAGAACGGTTTCTGGTCGAGCAAGAATGTGGCGAAAAGAGGGAGGATTCCTCCAGAGGGATAGGGGCATTCAACGACTGTCTTCCGGAAGAGCACTCACCCTTTTCACTAATTACCTCTTTGCAATAGCAAAGTGGATATGAAAATACTGGACGAGACAAGGAATTAATGTAGAAGTCATCCTTAATAATCTGGAGGAAATGGAAATTCCAGAGCTTTTAGAACCTCTTGGAACTTCTCTGAAGAATAGGCTGAAGGGATTCTATCCATCTTCACGTGAAAATTAGGAGAAGGAAAAACATTTGATCATTTTGAATACATGCACAGTGCCATGCTACTATGTATTGGACCCGAGTTGAGTCGTATTTCAAGGGTGTTACATTGGTCATCAGTTGTGATACAAATTTGTAAGTTTGAGGAAGCCCGTCCACTTTTCGGGAATGTGAGGAGCATGGTCACGGTGGTTGATATTGACCTTTTCTAAGTATATGATATACGTAGAAAGACAAAAGACATGAGAGGAGAGGACTCAACCAGTCAAGAGACCACCTAATTCAACTATAGAATCTACCACCTTACATTAAGGGCAAAATGAATTTCAATAATTGACCAAGGATTGAAGGATATGCATAAAACGAATTGGCCAAAGAGCTTTTGAGACTTCCATAAATGTAAACACATATGCAGGAGTAAATACCAACTCATGGCATCGAGAGCATTTCCTCATCTGTGGAGTGACAACAACCCTAAAGACAAATGAAAAGTGATGTGCTAGTTTTACGTTTTTGTGTAGAAAATTCCAAGAATGGCTAACCTAAGGTGCTAAGAGATTTCTACAAAACTTCGAACCCTAATTACTCTGAAGAAGGATCAGAAGAGATTATAAATATTGTCTTTCCTCAAGCTTGGAGAAGCATCACTGGTAAGAAGTGCAGAATAGCACCGTTATACAGGCATGATTTTCTCTATCCTTAACTTATTTTACGGGCTTGCAAGTAAAGAGTTTATTATGGATGTAACAATTTTTGATTACAAGAAAGAAAGGATGAATCTATGTAATCTTTTATTAGCTTGTTGAACATGCATCTTAAAAAGGAAAACGGTACGAGTTCTAGAGAATGGAAAGACCAAATCAGTATTCCTCTAAAAGAGAAATATAAAGATATAATGGAATATCTAGGGTGAAGACTACGATAGTTGAATAGATGTATTCTTGCTTTTAGAACCACATCTCTATTATTTATTTGGAATAGAGGTTTTAGTGATGATAATATCCTTTTGATATTGAAGCGACAATGTTGCACTATGGATATAGAATACCTTTTATGAAATTGAGTTTTACATGACATTTTTGTAAAACAAATCCAGGAGAATAGGTGATCCAGGGATGAGGGAATTTAGATAGTCTTTCTTTTAACCATTAGTACTTGTGCTATGTTGTCTCAAGAGAGAGAATAAACTAGGAAATGCAACGATATAGATCTCATAGTTCTTGTTCATTAGAACTTATTTTAGTGCTAAGTGCACATAAAACATAGGTAGCCCAAGATTGGGTATCACTGGAATGATTTACCTCAAGGTGGGACATAAGGAGAGATTCGTAACTCAATTCAATATGACGGTGGTAAACTATTAAGATCGATAAAGGTTTAAGAAATAAAGGAAGTTATATTTGAGTTCATAACTTAACCTAGGTTGAAACTCAATGGACTCAAATAGACCAAGGGGTTGAAGATAGTTTTCTATCTTTAAAAAAAAAAATCAAACCTTTTAAGGGTTGAAGGATTGACTTAGATCAAGACTATTGATATGAAATGATAGTATTCTTTGAGATATTATATTGGCAAGGAAATACCTTGAATACTATGTTTGTTCATGTACGTAAAATGTGAATTCAAACAATGTCAAGTGGTCTAGGAGAGACTAGAGGCATTTTGTTCTTATGGTTAGTTACACTTATGTTATTACCTTTGGAGAATCAAGGATGATGATATTTCTATGCGTTGGGTTAGAGAAGCTAAACCCTAGTATTGAAACAAGGAGGATGTAGGAAATCTATAACTCTTATGTCAGATATGACATTGTACATATATTTTGATTGTCAATGAAAGGTCAAGAAAACTATAGATCCAGTCAGGGAGTCTTTATAACACCTTAAGAGATTCTTCGATAACGTTGAAACTCGACTAAACACATTGAGATGTTGGATATTGAATCTTGAGAAGTAAATGATAGGACATCATAAACCCTAGATATTGCTAGAATGCAATAAGGGACTTTTAAAAGGTTTGAAATATCTAAATCTTTACATTACATGATTATAATGAGTTATGGATTATTTCTAAGTCGGATTGACTAAAATGGATTTTTCATACAGACTAGTTGTGTCTAGAATATCAAATAAAGTAAGAAAAACTATAGGATGAGATAGTTTTCTAAGACAAGTCAGAGGTGTGTGTCTAGATGGAACCACCAATCAGAAAGATCATTACTTAGCTAGAAGGGATCTAGAGTTGTATGGTCGATTGAGTTTTGTAGGACACATCACTAGGAATCAGATGGTGAAACTTGACAGTTCCTTATATCTATACCCTTCATGAAGGGCCGGGGCACTTTCAGTTAGGAAGTGTGTGGGGGACCACTTGAGTCTACGGTTGGAGGAAAAGCACTAGGATGATGCTCTCCCTCTGTAGTAGAAGACTCACCAAGATTTGTGAAGATTGTCATCAACATTTCAAATGCAGTGAACTCCATGTTATGGTTTATGACATTCCATCTATGAGGTAAAACTATTCTTCATGCTAAGTGTATCTTATGTGATATAAATGAATATTGTAAGGAATTATCTTGATCCTAGTTATGACTACATGTGAATTCAAGTTTGAATTTATCTAGAAGAGTTGTACTTTATTCTTGTGCTTATGCAAATGTTTTAATTTAAAAAAAAAAAATCTCTCTCATGTTTACTAAGTTTATTTGCCTTCTAGTAAATTCTTAAGATTACTTGAGTATTAAGTGGATGGATGTTGCACCATCTTAGATGATGCTCCACCACTGGTCTCCTTTTCAGTGACTTTGTAAATTCTGCTCTATTTTTTTCCGGTTGCGGCCTCCATCATATTAACACCTTCTCTTCTGAATAATAGCTCCTTTTAACAGCAACAAATTTCTATACTCCCAGTGGACATGACTGACATGGCTCTAATACCAAATGAACGAAATGGGGGAGTAGAAAAAAAACAAAATACACAGACATAAAATATTATATTAATCATAATAAAAATATTACAATGATTTTCTGAGCTGTTGATCATTCACAAACATACTGCCATTACATACACTGACTATCAATGGAGCTTTTGCTCCTTGACAAACAAACATCAATACACTACCATCTTTTTTGTTACAGCTCTTGAGAGTCGAAGTCTTGAGAGAGTGAATACAAAAATGTAGGCTAATCAATATATAGAGAGTTAAGTATGAATGAAGGAGATAGGGCTAAACATAAAATAATATATTTTGAAACACCCATAAAACATGTGAAAGTTGCGATGAAATCATTTCATATCTTTTCAAATCTATGCTAAAATCTATCCTCCAGATTTTCCTTTAATGCTAGTGGAGATACGACTGCCGAATTGAGGATACCGTGTTGTCAGGAGCAACTAGCACATTTATGAGAGTAGGTGTGATTATAATTTCCAACACTCCCCTTAATCAAAACTACAAATTCTGATTTCTTTCTTGGTCTCTTCACTGATTAAAACTCAGTGAAGACGATTATTTAAAAAGCAACAAACCATGTGATAATCAATAAAAAATAATTTAATGTAATTTAATGCAACCAAGTATTCAGGGAGTTTCTAATATAAATACAGGAAAAAATTGAGTCTTCAGGGAGTTTCTAATATAAATACTTACAGTCTCGGCTCTTTGGAACATCATGTAAGAAACTACTTGAAGAAATATATTATGATCTCTGATTAAAACAAATTCACATACATATTCCTATCAAAGCTTTGTAAACTAACTATTGGAGATTATAATCCCAACTACCCCTACTCCAGCATTTAAAACAGAAGTTTCTAACAGACATTCTAGCTGACTCTGCCATCGACTATTCTGGAGAGTTCTCACTGACCTTCATTACTATTTTCACATTCTGGAGGATTCCTAAGACCTCTATAAATAGAGGTAGATGTAATGAGCTCTTCACTCTCTTCTTAGAGTCCAGCTCCGTAGAGCTACAAGGATAGAATATATGTAATGTTTCTTATTATTCAATATAATATGTGGTTGCTATTTTATTTCATCTTTGTTCTGCTCCTCCCCTATTTTGTTTCCTACAATGGTATTAGAGCATATGGTAGATGATCCTGGAGATATCATGAGCAAAAGGCCGCCAAAGAAGCCAGAGAGATTCGAGGGTGTGTTTCTAAAGAAGAGTACAAGTGATAGTAGATTGATCGTGGGTTAAAGCTGCACACAGTAGATTGTAGAAGTCCAACCATTTGCCGATTGGAGAAGGAAGCTAGGTTTGAAGAAATCAAGAAGATTTGTAAGGCTGCAGTCACCCAATTCGCTGTTCGCTGCCAACCATATCTCCAGTCAAGGGATTTCCCAATCAACAAGTGTCAGAAAAGATGAGAAGAAAAGGCTGTCGATCAGGTATGAAGGTTGCGGAATATAATTCATTGTAGTCTGAAGACATTGTCAGAAGTTTGATGGCAAGAAAAAAACTGCCGCAACAGTTAAGGGGAGATTCGCAAGAGGCTTGCAGCCAAGAAGAACATGTGGTAAGTCATTATTTTTTGGTAAATATTGATCATTTCCATTGTCAAAAGGAAAGGGGTTGTAGACTAGAGAAAGAGTCCAAAGCAAGTGCCTATTGAAGATTGAAGATTTGTATGGAAGATCGTCAAAGCTGTAAATTGATAGAGTTGTAGTATGTTTGATTTGTTTCTATTGTCAGTCTTGAAGGTTGTCATGTAGATCTTGAGGTTGTAGGAAGTTTGAGGAGATTGGATAAGTATGTGTCTAGGTTGAGAGTCAAAATTATGAAGAGCATTTCTAAAGTTTGTAGAATGATTTAAGAATGAAGAGTTGGCAAGTGAGGTGAGAACATCAAGGAGGATAGCAGATGTCTGTTATGAAAAGGTAAGTGAAGCCCTTAATGGATTAAGGAAGAAATATTGTTGAATGCCGCAGCATTCTATTTCTGTATGAAAGCAATGTATGAGGAAAATGAAGTGCATTAAAACTAGGATCCCCGAGCACCCACAGTGTGACTCTATGGGAGGTGCTAAGAAAATACAAGTGTTGAGCACCTGAACCGATGATGGATTGGTAACCAAACATGCCAAAGCTCGTGGTTAGAGCATCCTAATTGTAGAATGGGATTTCCTAGGTTCGATCACTAGATGTAGAAGATTTTAGATGCCGTAGCATTAGTGAAAGAGACAAAATGTAATGAGAATTTGTGGTAGTTGTGATTAGAGGGGAGTGTTGGAGATTATAATCCCAACTACCCCTGCTCCAGCATTTAAAACAAAAGTTTCTAACCGACATTCTGTCTGACTCTGCCACCGACTATTTTGGAGAGTTCTCACCGACCTTCATTACTATTTTCACATTCTGGAGGATTCCTAAGACCTCTATAAATAGAGGTAGATGTAATGAGCTCTTCACTCCCTTCTCAGAGTCGAGCTCTGTAGAGCTGCAAGGATAGAATATATGTAATGTTTTTTATTATTCAATATAATCTGTGGTTGCTATTTTATTCTGTCTCTGTTCTGCTCCTTCCCTGTTTTGTTTCCTACACTAACATCCTGCTCTTACAAGCTATGAAGTCTAAAAACCTTCTCATTTTAAGTGTCCCCTCTAATGCTTTGGTTTGCACTTAGGCGTTTTAATATTTTTAGCTACACACATTGCAATTTTCTCCAGCATCTCACCTTGGTCCCTGAAAACAGTAAATGAATATATATATATTACAAGCCAGCTCAATTAAAAAGAAAGACACAGCCTAAACAACGTATATTACCCTTCATAAATAAAACCTTTCATGATCAGCGAAGCCCTGCGCAGAGCATTTTTCCATTTCTCAAGCGTTTGAGTATCGAATTTCGCAGCCCGCTCAAGCTTGTGCAAAGCTCTAGCGTACACCCCCATTGTCGTTCTCCATTCGAACCTCAGAGGGTTGAATTTCCCAGAATATGGGAACAATGGGAGCCCCGGTGTTGAGCATCAAACGGAGCTCATCCAAACACCACTCGGACTCCGCATAGCTGGGAGAGAAGATTGCAACATGAACTGAAGCTGTGCATATTGCGTACCTTATCGGCCCCGGTATATAGTCCCCTCCTTGTAGAGATTTCTGGTCCAGAAATACTTTGAATCCTTTATTCGGGAGGTTGTGATACAGGAGACTCGCTACAAATTGCTTTGTCTCCTTTCCCCGGTGATTAATGAAAAGTAAAACGTCGTATACAGATGTGGGAACGGGATAACTGTAAGAAGGAATGGCGTGGAATAGTGGGGATCAAGAATGAGAACGAAATAGGGTATTTGCCATGGAAATAATTGATCTTCGTGGCAGCATACTCGTGTGACTTTCCTGAGTGGACGTATGGAAATAATTGCTCTTGGATCCAGAGGTGTCGGAGAATTTAAGGAAGAAGATTGTGGCCCTACGTGTATATAAGTCGGTGAAGCGATGTTCTTAAGTACTCTTACAAGACAGTTTTACAGAGTTAACGTCCACAAATATTCTTTCTAATTCATATATAAACTTTCAAGAGTCTTCAATTTTGTCCAGCCAAGAAGGTTGTAAAATACAGTGTAAAAGATGTGGATAAGTTTTGGAGGTGTTAGCGGACAGTGAGCACGGAAAATTCACCATTAGTCATTCATGTTTACTGTCAGCAATTCATCGCTGTGGTATATTGATAAGGGAAATGGGTCTATAGTGGGTAGGGGTCCAATGGTGGGTATAAAAGTAGGCATGAGTGGGCCCCATGGTAGGTAGATTCAATATCCAATAAACTTACACTTAATATCTAATTGCAAAACACTTTTATCCATAAAGTACACAAAGTGACAAATCATGTGATGTCACATCAGCACACCAAGAATACATGACTTAGTGGCCCACTATAGGTCTCACCTTTTTTCTGGGTCTTTTTGGATACCTTGACAAAAAGCCTACTGATGTGGCTTCATATTTGATGATGTGGTCTCGAACCCAATTTTTATAAGCAGGGGACATGCCAAATAAGCTGTTGTACAAATTTGGTAGTGATTTGAAATTTTCACATAGTACTTTAAGAAGCGCGAAATTAAGTTGGCCCACTATAGGCCCCTCTTCTTTAATGTATACCTTTTTTATGCCTTCAACATAATCTTTGTACTTTTTCTTTTTTGGGTGCTCTTTACCACTTAAATATTGAAAAATGTATTTGGGGTGAATATATGACGGTGATGAATATGTCAACACGATGAACTGTTAGCGGTGCATTGTTGGGGTGAGTTGTTGATGGTGATTTGTTGGCATTAAGTTATGATAATTTGTTAATTTTAAATTACTTTCAAATTTTTACGGAAATGAATTGCTATTAGTGAATTGTATACATGATGAATATGTCACGACGAAGTGTTGATAGTGAATTGTTGGCATGAATTGCTGACGGTGAATTGTTTACAATGAGTTATGATAATTTGGTAATTTTGGTAATTTTGAATTACTTTCAAATTTTTACATTGTTTATTTTCCAAGATCAAGTCATATTAACATGGTTTTTGTGAAGTGTATAAAATATTAAAAAAATGATAGATTAAGTGATAATAATTGTGCATTAAATTATTTTTTATTGATTATCACATGGTTTGTTGCTTTTTAAATATAAAAAGTATAGTTTATTATATTAAAAGTTCTCATGATTAACACTAATAATTTTGAAGTCACAACTATTAATGTCATGCTATTAGAAATATTAGACATTAAAACCACAACTCCTATCACAACTATTAGAACATGTTCAATCATTATATCCTCTCCTCTTAGTAAAACCTAAAATAATAGATATTTAAAAAAGACATGATAATATTGACACCTCAATTGAAATCATATAAATATCTAATAAATTGTAAAAAATGACAACATAACTAAAATAATATGAACACCTAATCAATTGTAAAAAACCAAAGAAAAATTTGGGATCTATCATTGGATTGTCTACACATTCCATTAATAAGAACAATCAATTTATTCATTTCCAAAGATCATGTAAAGAAGAAATATTTAACCTAATTATTTTTTACATATTTAAAGCAACTTAACAACCATCTCTTTTAAAAGATAACTTTACAACTTCCCATAGGAGTGCATGTAGTTGAGAGAATAACTTTATTCATATGATTATAGTGACTAGGTGGTCCATTTTATTGAAGGCAAGCCACCAAGGGAATGGTTGTTAAACAAACACATGTAAAGAATTGAAGCAATCAATAGCTATAAAATATATCCACATATTTAGGAACTCGTTTTAGTTTATATCTTTATCTCTATTTTTCAATCACTATCACTTTCTCCCCCATTCTCTATCTCCCTTTGTATTTTTCCTTATCTATCTCTATCTCCCACCCTCTTTCTCTTATTCTTCATCTTTCTCCATGCTCTATCTATATCTCTATCTCTCTCTTTCTCTCTCTTTATCCATATATTTCTCTCTCTCTTTCTCCTATAAAGAAAGAAAGAGATTATGAGAGAGAATGAGGATGAATAGAGGAGAGAGAAAGGTAGAGAATAAAGACTAGCATAGTGTCTTGAGATCCCTTACACCAAAAAGTATAAAAAATAAATGGGATTGCTCTTGTAAGCCATGACACTTGAAAATGTTTTCTCTAAACCTACACCTATACATTGAGTGCATTTGCAATATAACCTATCTTCAATTTATTCAAATCTAAGATGTTTCCCCATGGTATTGATGAATGTAATGTTACAAAATACTTTAATTTTATTCAATTTAAGGGAATTTGGAGTGATATTTTTTATTTTCCACCTCATAGAACAAAAATTACAATACGAAAAATCTCTATACGAGATGGTTAATTATATTATAGATGCATTATTTCTAAAAAGTATCATGTTCCTTTAGGGATACATCAATCCAATAAAGTATTTTAAGAATCTTCTAAGACTAAAAAAGTAACAAAATTTGATGAAACTCTTCTCTAAGACCATGACAACTAGTAATTGTAGACATGCAAAATTGACATCATGCATCTAGCCCAGATTCACTAATTCCATGTCATCCTTAATCATCCCTTTATCATCATTTTCCCTCTTTAATTAAATAAATCATCTTTTGTTTAATTAAATCCTAAGTCATCCTTCTTAACTTAAATAAATCAATTTTATTTAATTATCTTCAAATGTTCTTCATTTAATTAAATAAATCAAATTTATTTAATTAAATTACTAATGCATCAATTGCCTCATTTTGATTTATTTATATCCTAAAATGTAAGTCAAAAGTCAAAATTAGTTAATCTCCACCTAAATTAATCAAACTGTGATTAATCCTAATACTAATCACGCCAATCCTCTAGATTTTGCAACTTGTGCAATAAATCATTTATTTTGATTTATTAAATCTCCTAATTACTTTCAACATGGCATCTTTGAGGGAATATTCTCCTAATTTGAATTTTCCCTCCCACATGACTTGTCCATCCAACAAAGCATTTAAGAGCTCTTACATGTCTCTTACATGTCTCTTACACAAGTCAAACATGGCATTTAGCTCATCTTGCATCCCCCCTAAACATGTCACTTCATCAAATTTAAAATTCAAACTTGCACATTAATCAAAATGTGCTCAACCTCCCTCCATTGGAATGTTGACAAGTGGCACAATGCCATTGGATTATCTTTTATCCCACATTCCTCCTATCTTGCATTCTCCTATCATTCTATTCTATAAATAGAGACCGTCTATTGATTTAATCCTCCACAACTCCACAACTTGAGACACAATCTTAAGCATTTGAATCTTGTTCATCATATCATCTAGGAGCTTATCAAGGATTGGGAAAGGGCTTCTTTCCACATCAAAGAAGCACCAATCCACTATGGGATAGAGTTTGATTCTTTCTTTCTTATGTTTTCATTTAGTTTATTTGATATCTTACTTATTTATTTGCATAGGTAGCATGATCAAATATTTCATAGGGATACTCTATTTGGTTTGCTTAAGTATACTAATGATACTAATGATTGTTTATTTTTGAGCAAATGTAGAAAAGGTATCCACATTTTGGTGCCCACTGTGGGGAAAAAATATAATCTTTGTTTCTGCTCATCTTCATTTATTTCACGCATTGGATAGGAAACATAAAGTTTATGCTTGTCCATGTTTTTCTCCTATGCTCGTATTTGTCTATATTTGACTAATCCACATTTGAGTATTAGCAACAGTCATTCAAATTTTATCTTATGACACTCTTTTTTTAAAACACGTGATTGTTGAAAAAACACTTGGATTAATTTGAATAGATATTTAACATTCACAAAGATCACATGTTTCATTTTCTGAGAATTTTGTAGATTCTCACCAACTTCACTTCAAGTCCAAGGTTTTATAGGAAGGACTTGTAAATTTGTCTCACACCTATCAACAAAAGCAGGGAGATTTATATTTTGGACTTCTATTCTTTTGTTGTGTTTTATTTCATTCAAAAATAATCTTGCTCCCTCTTTGTAACCGTGTCTCTAATACTGAAATCGAGGTATATTGTCTATGTTTATATCTCTACTACTACTCCCCAAACTACTAGCAGTGTCTATCCCTACTGCTTTATCTTGCCTAGAAATAGGCAGTGACACTTTCGATTTTTTCCTTGCTTGGACAACTACCTTTGACACATCTTCATCATTCAAGCGAGCTAGAGTCCAAGGACTTATCTTCACTGTCCCACTATTTCTCTACCCTATGTGTCGACCCTCTTTCCTATTGTCATGCATGTTGTCTATCTCAAGGGAGGATGTAGCTCCTTCTGGTCGCAACACAGAGAAGTAATCCTCCACAAAGAGTCATGGTGGTTTGGTGAAGACAAAATGAGGACAGTGATATCTATGAGTCGACATTATTAGCAATACATCATTTCCAGATTTGTTTGGACACTCGAAAGCATTTGATTAGAGTTCCCAAAAATGTGGGAGTTGATTAGAAAGCGTTTGAGCCAACTCCATGTTGTTTTCGCGAACTTTAAAACATTGTTTTTTTAGAGCAATATTTGCCAAATATCTTGGGAAGAATATGTTGTCATTGCATCTTTGGACATGGTCAAAGTAGCAGCACTGTGTTAACAGGCCTATCTCTGTTTCGTAGATAAGCTCGAGGTCTTTGTAAACACTATTCTTTGAGGCATTCTATCAAACAGTTCATGTGCCTTGTCGATGAGACTGCGGTTCTTTAAGGCATTCGGTCAAATAGTTCACACGCATTGTCTATGCCTTGTCTATGCTTCACGTACTTATTGATTTGAAATGGATTGACTCCTCTCATCAATGCCGAGGCTCTGACAAAATAGTATCAAATCTACCAAGGAAGATAATCTTCAAGAGAGGTGCGTGTTATCTTTCAAATCTTGGTTTGCAAGTCATTCGATGCAGATATGTTCAGATTTAGCTCATCTACGATTGTTCAGAAGATAAACGATGAGATGCACATGGCTGGTATTGCCTACCAGAATTTTTTTGATTTCATTGCCCTTATAAATGTATGATAGAAAATTTGATGGAACGCTAGTTGAAGGAGACCTTTGTGGATGTGGCTATCAAGGCTATCTCAGACTTCGATAAAGCACTACATCAGGAACTCATATGCAACTGTGTGAATTGCTCCTTTCCAGACCGCTGACCTGTCAATACTAAATGCCCCAGGACAGACCACCAACATTTTTTTACTGCCAATAAGCCTGACGTGCTTCTTATGATCCGCCTGGGTGATGTATAGGCATTTGTGTTGGCTTCTTATTCGTTGAATTTCTGATTAGAAAATCTGGTTATTTCATCTTGATGTTATAGATTGATAAAGTTTTTTTTTTTCTTTTTTTTTTGTGCAGGTTATACAAAGTACGTGCGGGTTGAGATAATTTGAAAAAAAATTCTGCAGACGCGAGCTAATTCACCCATCCTTGAATGCTTTCTATTATGATATTTCTGTCAAAATTTTGGTTGTGATGGGATAGGTTTAATTACAATTTTGTTATGATATCTCTATCAGAATTTAATCACCTTCATTTTAGCCTATATTAGAATTAATCTTAGCCCAGAAGTAGTTGAGTTTAGAGCATATGTCATGCCAAAATAGATTCTCACCTGTCGAATCTTAAATATGTTTGGAAATAGATGGACTAATTCACAAAAATAACTCTTATGTCTGGGAGGGCAAGACGCGTTTCCCTATGATTAGACATGGTACCAATCACTAGTTAGGAGAGTATGGCATGGGACGGAGAGTACTTAATTTCACAGACCTGACAATATTTTCTCAAATTTAAGGTTCAGAATTTTTGCTTTGTTTCTAAATGCTAACTTTGTCTATGGTTCGGGTCAATCATTACTCATCCATATGATTCCCATTCATTGAAATGCAACTTTAAACACGTCTGATTTATATCAATTGACTACGTTGGCTTTATGAATTGTCTGATTTATATCTATTGAATGTGTTGGCTTTATGACTTGAGGATGCATGATATACAAGTAGGCTCTATTGTGGACTAAAATTAAACATTGCAAAGGATAGCTGCAAATCTTTATCTCTCATAGGGTTATTTTCTTTCTTTGATAAATTTAGGAATTTTATTGGTTTGAAAATGCATTCATTATGTTGTTATTATTGATTCCTTTAATATCATACTTCTTATGTGTGTTGACTTTGTTTATAGGGTTTGCATAAAGAATCAATGACATTGGAATTAAGGAGTCACAAGCATATTTGAGTTGGGAAATTAAACATTGAATAGTGAAATTGAAAAAAAACATTTTTAAATGCTTATTAATAAGTCTAGAGCATCTAATTATTGATCTTGCTTTTTGTTTTAGGCCAATTTCGGTTTAAAATCAATTATTATTTTGATTTTTTTTAAGGTTGGTTAAAAATGAACATTAGACACTTACTAGATTTTAATTTGGCCTAAAATTGAACAATCAAAATCTCACATTTCCTTTGGTGCTTAAAAATAAGTCACTCTTGCTTTGAAACGATAAAATAAATATGTGTTTCTTTGTCTTGTAATCACTTACCCAAAGTAATATCATCAAAATACATATGCGCTTCTCTCATGCCTCATGGTGATATTGAGATGATATCAAAAGGGTTTTGGTGACATTAAGTTGCATAAGTGATTTCCTCCACATTTCATTTGGGATTAAAAATTGAACAAATCTTGCGAGTGTGAGTGGAGAATATTGCGCACATTCTCTCTCTTTCATTCACAACAAAGATTGATCGAGTTACGAATATGCTTTCTTATTTTTTTATATCTTAGAGGGTCTACCTTGTGGGAAAAATTACTCATCCAAGGGAATGACTCAACTGGGAATACGCTAAAGCCAAGCGACTTCCACCTAGGATATAATCGTGGATATTAGAACAAAGGCCAATATCATGAGGATTATTCTAACGAGAAGGGCAGCAATGGTCTCTCGCCACATGGATGATCCCCCATGAATGGAATGCTCGCATTAAAACTCTTTGTTTAAAAATGCCAAATTCCTTGATCTATTTGTTGGTGCAAAAACGATCATTCTGAAGCTGCTCCACACTTTTACGACTTTTAGTAGATATGTAAAGTATGCCATGTGAGATTCATGGGTAGTGATGCTTGGTTGACTCGAGAAGTGAGTGCACTATAAGGGGGAGCCTGTGTGGTTAAGCATCTAACCATTCGCTAAAAGTAGGCGTAGCTAGACTTGTCCAAGTAGGGACTCAACAAATATTGTCTCAAATATCCATAGGGTTGTACATGTCCTTGAAATTAAAAAAAAATACTTTGCTTGATTGAAAGCATTGGAAAAACAAACATTTAACATGAGCATCAAATCTCAAACCCTTTAGGAGAAGCAAATATCCTTGAACGAATTCAGATGCTATTGCTTTCCCTTGGGATTCTCATTCTTAGAGGCTTCTAAGCATTTGGATTTCATCTCAATTTGATCCTACTAAGGTTAACATTAGGAAACTTTTTCCTTGATTTTCTAGATTTCCACATAATGGACTTTGTGGTATGAAAGAGAATTAGGACATTAGACATCTAGTTTCAAAAAAAAATCAAGAGTGTGTTTGTGATAAAAATAACTCATTAAGCAAAGCTAAGAAACAATCGGACCCCACACATGTTCTTGGCATCTTTTGGTCAAATGGTTTTCATGTAAACATTGGTCTTTTGGTTTGAACTACCCTCAGGGAAAAGCATGTTCTTCACTATCTTGGTCTTGTAAACAAGGTCCTTCTCAAGTTCATTTAGGATCAAAGTCAAACACATCATCCATCTCAAACATAAATCAAAATCCATCCCACCAAACAACTTTAGAGCTTTGGAAACATCATTATCTAGACTTGGGTACATCCTTAAACCAAATCAAAATCATCTGTTTAGTTAGGTGTGTTTGGATGAATCCTTCCTCACACACTTAGTTAAATTATCACTTCTTTGAATAAGTTCATCTGAAGGGTTTACAAGTTCATTATCCAATCAAACCAAAAGAAATAAAACCCTAAGTCTAGCATTGATCCAAAGTTCCTAAAGGTTCAATACCCATATCATTCACCCCTTTCATCCTTCATCTCATCATTGGTCCTAAATCCCTTAGAGGTCAACAAGGTCAAAACATAAGAAGAACATGGAATATAAACTTTCTTCATACATCATGAGTAATCCAAATCAACTGAACTTTCAAAGCCTTACAATGTCGATTGATTATCAAAACTCACATTTATACAATCCATTCATGGGATCACTATCTCCTACAAACCTCAATGGTACAACAAATGTGAGTATGCCTAGTCAAAATTTTGGAACACCTTTTCTGATGGTAGATTTAAATCCAAACCTACAAATCTAACTACTAAACAATCAATGCATGAGTCTTCAAATGAACAACATTATCCTTCCAAATCCATACATGCGAATTGTGAATATACCAAGTACAAGTTTACCAAACATGAATATTTCAAAACCGCACTCAGAAATCTTTGGGATAAATATGTTTGTGAATCATACAAATGTTGTTCAAATTCCTTGAACAAGATGTTAATGACTCCATGTATTAATTCAAGTCAAGGTAACACCATGCAAAATCAAGGCAATATGATTCCCAAACACAACAATGTTCAATTTCAACCTATCATGCCAAATCTAAGCATCACCCCAAGTCAAAACATTGTCCAAAATCAAATTGTCCATGATCCCATGCAAATACCACAAGTGTACATTCCAAATCTACTTGAACAAAATCCAAACCAACTATCAAGGGTTTCAAGATCAAAATCAAGATCAAATTGCTTCACTTGCCAAACTAATTGAATTATTGAGCCAAGAGACATTTTCACTCCAAAATAAATACACTCTACCATTGGTTGAATCATGTCATCAAAGCATTGAGTTGTGTCCACAACCACATCAAGAACAATATCTCTAATGTCAAGAAGTCGTATATCAACATCAACAACATCAACAAAAAACACAATCACCATGTCTCAAAGATCAATCACCACCTCTCAAAAATTAATCACCACAAGGTCAATTTAAAGTACTAGTCTCACAGGGTAACAAACAAGAATACACACCACTTGGGAGACCAATTGAATCAGTCATGCAACAATTGGCAAAATAAAATCTCATCAAACTCAATGTTTATAAGAATTATCAAGAGCCCTTAGTTAAACCACCAGGGAGTAACGAGAAGCACCTTTGTGACTTTCACAAAGTAAAGGGACACACAACATCAAATTGTATTCAACTCAAAAATATCATCCAAGATCTTATTGACCAAAAAATTATAACGATTGGGACAACGATGAGGATTCAACCACTAGCAATAGCATTGACAATCTCTCCACCACAATTGTTGAAAACAATGATCAAGACCTATCTCTCAATGAGCACATTGAAGATGTTTCCACCTCATCTGATAAACAACTCACCATACATCAAGAGCCACTTTTTAGTGATCTATTTCAAGGAGAGTTAGAATTATTTGATCCTATTGACATAATCCATGACCCATCGACCAATGATCATGTTGAAAATGTCTCTACACCACCATATATCAAGAATTTATTCCAAAGCATGATCAACATCTTTCACCAAGGTCTAGCAATGGTCCTTTCCAAGACATGTTGACACCCTTTGACCTCATGGTTATAGATATTGGAGGGATCCTCAGATCAACATTTGACCTAAATCCACCCAAAGATCGAGAGGAAATTGAGCCACTTCCCATGTCTAATGAGGACATCCAATAACCCTTTATAAGCAACCCATCCTTTGAAACTGACCCATGTCAAGAACTTGATCCAAAGCATGTCAAAAGAAATTCTAAAATCATTCAAGATCAAGAATTCGTATCTCCAAGCTACTACAATGGTTTAATGGAAACTCTCCTATCTATACAAGATTATCATATCCACATAGCACATACTCCTCCATCTACCCATGAGATAATTTCTATGGATGGACACATAGATGATCTTCATTCAGAACAAGATTCCTTTACTCCTAACATTATGACACAAAAAGAGCAGATTATTGATTCCGACAGTCAAATAGAGTTGTCAACATTAGGATCAAATATATCCCAAATTCAGATGGAGGACATCATGTATGAGGATATCCAACATTATCCACTCAAGGAAACAAGTTAAATAGAACAAGACATTCCGAAGTTAGCAAAGCAACAAATTGAAACAACGTCATCTACAGTGATCATTTATCAAAGAATGCTTACTGTACAAGACATCTCAAAACAAGAAGAATCAAGGAACAAAGGTGCTACTACCACCATACTGGGGGAAACTATGTCTCAAGAAAACGTCAACATAGGGAGCACGAAGAATACTTATGTTGAAACCAATGCCAATACTACAACTAGCCACATCACGAATCTTCATCCACCCATCACTCCATCCACAAATTGGGACCATCATTGAAAGAAATATTTGAATCAAAGAAAGAAAAAAATCATCAAAGAAAAAGAAGCTAAGGAGCATAATGGAGAAATAAAATACACATGGATACCAAATAATACAAAGAAAGATTATCCCTATCAAACTCCATCAGTCAAAGAAAATATGGGAAAAAATAAGAAAGGGAAAAGTATCCATCAAAGATATCCAAAAAAGAAAAATTAAGCATCTCAAGCAATGTACAAAGTATATCAAGCATTTGGTCCTAATTCTATGCACACTTTCGTATCCACCCATCATTGCTCATCTTCCCAAGTTTGGAGAGTTAGAGGTTCCAAACTATCAACCAATCCATCTTTTATTCCTAAACAAACTCCATCCACACCTCCACACATGATATCCAATTCTCAAATTGACCATGTATTGGCAATGACCCTTTATCATAAGGATTTAGAAGACATTCTATCATGATGTGCGCACAAAGAAAAAGTTAACCCTGGTATCAACAAAGCATATTAGGAATCCCAAAAGTTGCATTCAAGTGAATGTATCTTGGAAAATCAACTTATTCAAGCAGGATATCGATGGAAGACTATGATAGGGGCATCTACATCAACACCACAAGGTAATTCAACATGAGCTTAAAATCTTTCAAAAAATTCAAAAATTAGAAAATCCAAAAAAATTAGAAATAATGATCAAAAATAGTAAAACGAGAAAAATTTCCCTCTAGTGAAAACCACATGGGTGGCACTTTGGGTAGGTGCCATGATGAAAACCTAGCAAACAAGTGTCATGTGTAGAACCAAGCATCTACATGTGCTAGTTTAGGTGAAAGCATCTTATCTTGAATCCATAGGAAATTGAACATTCCATCCATCTTGCCTTAATAAATTCATTCATCCATGGAACATTTATCCAATCTATTTGCATATATTTTCATCCATAGTCTGAGTTATCTTGGTCTTGACAAAGTTTGGTGCACACTTTACACTTGTTTATGGTAAACATCTTGACATGGGCATTTTCATTGATCTTATCCTATCTAATGTTATCTAAGCCATGAAGCACTATCCAAATGAGCTTTCTTTATCTGAACACCTTATCTTATCACAAGATAATCCATATCCATCCATCCATACATCTATCCAAGAATCCATCCATGGTATTCCATACATTGCTAGACACTAGGGGCAGATATTTACATCTTGCTTCAATAATAAATCTTGATCTATATCCTCCAACTTATGTGGTGATCCGAACATTGGCAAACATAAAATCAAATTGGTCAAAGAACTTTTGAGGGCAAATACAAATCACTAGCCCATGGCATGTTTTGACAAGATGTTCCTTATCAAGCTTTATCTTTGATCGATCATTAATCCAAACGACCAATATCAGTCTTCTTCAACATCACATCAAATCATCCCAAACCAAATTTTGTTCCAAATCAAGCTTCAAAATACTGATTAATTCAATCAATCCATTATCATCCCAGTCCTTGTGTTGCTTAACACTATCCTTGCATTGTTGTGTATCTTCAGCAATTTTATCATCATCAATCTTGATAAATCAAATCCAGTCAATCCCTCATCATATTGGGATATCCATCCTAATCCTCGTGTTGTTTAACACTATCCTTGCATTGTTGTGTATCCTCAACAATGTTATCACCATCAATCCATTGACCCGATCAATCAACCTTAGCTTGGTTTTCAACAAAATCCCAAAACAAAGCACTAATATCATCATGCATATCCATATCCAAATCATCAAAATCATCAGAAAATGCAAAAATATCCAAAACATATTAAACATCCAAAAACACCCAAAAAATCAGAAAAACGTCAAAAACATGGTATTTGAACTATGTCATCTCTGAGCTTGAACGTAGGTAAGGCTAATCTTTGTTCAGCCCTCGAGATGCAAAATCCAAAAACATTCAAAAAACATAAAATCCAAAAAAAAATCATACAATCTCAGAAAATACAAAAATATTTGAAAATTTGAAAATCCAAATATTTGTAAAATCTTTAAAATACCAAAAATAGCCTCAAAACATTTCAAAACATCCAAAAACATTCAAATATTTGAAAAAATCCATCTATCTCATCTCTCTTTCACCCGCAATAATCATTCATCAATAATAAAAAAATAGTCACCTTCATCCTTTGGCAATACAAATGAAAACAACCACAACAATCAACAAAAGAAAACTTAAAACACAAAATAAAAATTGAAACACAAACTTTTAAATACAAAATCAAACTCTTGATCATTCGCAAACATGTCAATCAACCTTATATCAATAGCCTTTTTGAACAACTTATCAACTTGCCACCATCCACTAACATGTCCTAGGATGCATCCTTCCTATAATGGGAATTATCTTTTGGAAAAACACTTTGGATAAACAAAATGACGTGCCGCTATCCACTAACATGTCCTAGGATGTATCCTCCCTACAATGGGCATTATCTATTGCCAATCATTTCGGTTCTTATCCTAAACAAAATAAATCCCTTTGGCTAGAGGTATGAAGAACATTGACTTGTTTATGTGCTTGATCATTTATTTTTTATTTATCTTATTGCACTCATTCCAATGACCTCTTGATGATGTCTAATCAAAACGATTTAGAGAGAAAGGAATAGGGAATCAATCATTATCTTTTTCCTTTTTTTGTTCTTGTTGGACGTTCTTGTAATATAACTTGGCGAATACTTGCTTTGTTAGGTGCATCCTAGCAAGATTTTTCTATTTCAAGTGTGAACAAGAATACTCCTATCTGTTTTTCGAGTCAAAGTCAATCAAACTAGGTGCAATTGCATCCTAGTTCTTTATACCTTGATGCATCGCATCTATGTGTGTTACCAAACATAAGGTAAGTATCCCTTTTAAAATCCCAATTCCTGATAAGGAAATAATCCATCTCTCATCATCATCTCAAATAAAGTTGGCTTGTTGAATCCTCTTGTCAAATCATCTCATTTCTTCTTTTTCGTGTTGACATTATACCAGGATAGTTAATCATCATCACCAATGCATCCATCCTACATCCACAAACCATCAACATACTGCACCTCATATCATATCAAATAAGAAACACTAATCATCTCACTTTCATGTTCATCATTATAATATAGATCTATTAGTCTAAGCATCTCAGAAATCATACATTTGCATAAAAAATCCATTGCATAATCATAGCATATCACATCATCCATCTCATCCATCTCACATGCATTACATCATCATATAGATTATTTAGGATAATATAGATTGGTTATTCTAAGCATCTTGAAACCATCTCATTTGCATAATCATCATAACCATCTATACGTCCAACTTGGACCTCTTTGTTGCAAGATCGGCCTTCAAATCAAATATTTTTGCTTGATCTCTCGAGGGGTCAATGACTAGTATACATCTTTCCACTGGGGCATTTGACAAAATAAGAATTTTTTTGAATTTTGATTGCGGAAACTTTATTCTTTGAACCAACGTAGCAGGTACATTGCTTCAAAAAGGGGAAAAATGTAGACATGCAAAATTAACATCATGCATCTAGCTTGGATTCACTAATTCCATGTCGTCCTTAATCATCCCTTTATCATCATTTTCCCTCTTTAATTAAATAAATCATCTTTTGTTTAATTAAATCCTAAGTCATCCTTCTTAAATTAAATAAATCAATTTTATTTAATTATCCTCAAATGTTCTTCATTTAATTAAATAAATCAAATTTATTTAATTAAATTACTAATGCATCAATTCCCTCCCATTTTGATTTATTTAAATCCTAAAATCTAAGTCAAAAGTCAAAATCAACTAATCTCCACCTAAATTAATCAAACCATGATTAATCCTATTCCTAATAACTCCAATCCTCTAGATTTTGGAACTTGTGCAATAAATCATTTATTTTGATTTATTAAATCTCTTAATTACTTTCAACATGGCATCTTTGAGGGAATATTCTCCCAATTTGAGTTTTCCTTCCCACATGACTTGTCCATCCAACAAAGCATTTAAGAGCTCTTACATGTCTCTTACATGTCTCTTACACAAGTAAAACTTGGCACTTAACTCATCTTTTGTAAGAGACCAGGTGTCTCTCAACCCAAAAATTCTAACTATGAATGCGTTTTTCGTTTGTTTTTGTAATTTTTGATTTTTTGGTGGTTTTTTGTAAATAAAGATAAATTGTGATTTTGCAAGGAAATGCTTGAAAAATTAAATAAAAATACCAAATGATTAAAACTACAGAATACAACTCATATTCCAATGCTAGATGATTTATTGACCTCCCAGAATAAATACAACTGCTAGTTTTAGACATACAATAAAAAGGCAAGCTATTTATTAAGGAACCTAAATAATTTTGCAGTCGTCTATGAAAGAGCTTGAAATGGTACCGCTGATTAACATGAGCAATCCTCTGACCCATAAATCAATGCAGATGCTCCAAAAACCCTAAGTGCCCAAAGAGATGAAATAAGAAGATGAAAAAGCAAGGCGTTTTGTTCTGGGAATGAAGTATGTCCTTGTTGCAACAAAGTATGACCTCTAGCAACAATAAAGAAAGTACGGATGGGAGAAATAAAGGCTCAAACAACTGGTAATGATCTCCAGTCAAGTCCCTCCTAACCTCTGATGATTAATCTCTACTCAAACTTATTCTAAATATATCACAGTAAGCACAAATGCAACCTCTAAATGAAGTCACCCTATTGACAAGCTTCAACTAGTATTGCATAGTCTCAGTATGCCTGATTCTGAAGAGGGAACGTTCTTCAAAACCTGATGATCTGCAAAAACCCTTATTTTTCAAACCCCAATGCTCTAAGAGAGAAATAGAGACAAATTAGAATAATCAACATAATGAGTTCGATTTTCCTTGAGGAGATATATAACCTCTCTCAAAAAGTTGACCCTTCACAAAAATTAGCTCATTTTCATTTACTTAAGTAACATAATAATTCTCCCTTTGAAATACTTAGGCCAAATCATTAATAAATGGCGTCCTTTTTATTAATGAGTATTAAACTCATTAAATATTAAAATTTCCCTTCATTATAAAGTATTAAAATACTTTATAATTCGCCATTTTAATAATAACTTTAATATTTCATTAAAATGACTTTATATCATAAAGTCAAATTAATAATCCCTTTAATTATTATTAAATGCTCTAATAATCCCTGTTTGCTCATCAAATAGCAACTGAACTGACCAATTGAGTCAGGTGCCCTGCCAAAATTAGCAACTCCTGCCTACCTGACTTACTATAAATAGTAAGTACCTCTAAATCACTTTGTAAGTGTCTGCAAAGGCCCAAACCTAAATCAACTGCTGGAGTGATGTTCCCCAACACTGGATAACTTCCTCAAGTGATCCTCTAAACACTTCTGCCAACCTATGAGGATTTGAATGATAGGCTAACCTCAAAAATAATTGTACTACCTAGGAAGGGGACATTATAGTCCGCCCTCCCTGAAATTGCTTGTCCTCAAGTAATCTCAACTCTGGATGCTGCAAAATCTTCTCTGACTCTGATGTAGCATCCTCAACCAGCAAGTCTCTCCACTTAATCAAATACTCTCTAGTGACCCACCTCTGAAGATATCTCTCTCTAACATCAAAGATGGCCATAGGAACCAATATCAACTTCCCCTTGTCATCAAGGGGTGGCAGTACTAGAGAGGGAATCACATGCTAACCCAACACCTTCTTCAGGTGTGAAACGTGAAACGCGTTGTGAACCCTGCTATCCGCTGGTAAGTCCAACTCATAAGCAACCTCACCCAACCATATGATAACTCAGAATGGACCATAGTAATGAGGTTTTAATGTCTCTGCACCACTCTTCTGTAGAGTGGACTGACGGTATGGCTGTACCATGAGATACACCATGTCACCCACTACAAAAGAATGCTAAACCCTTTTCTGATCAACATACTGCTTCTGCTGATTCTGTGCCCGCTAGATATTGTCTTTGAGAGACCTCAAAATGTCCTACTAATCCTACATCATGTCACCTGTGCTAGGCACTCTACTATCACTCAATACCAAATCCAAAAGGTTGGGTGCCTCATACCCGTATAATGGCACGAAAGGCATCATTTGTATAGTCATGTGAGTAGAGTTATAACAATACTCACAGAGGTATATCCACCTCACCCAAGTTCTCTACTGTTTAGCTATATAATTGCCCAAATATCCTTCCACCCACTTATTGACAATTTTCATCTATACATCTGTTAGTGGATGGTAGCTGGTACTAGGTGTTAGTTGGGTCCCACAAAGTCTAAACAACTCTTTCCAAAAGTTGCTCATGAACCGACTGTCTCTATCGCTGACTATAGTCGGAGGCAAACCATGTAACCTGAATACCTCTCTGAAGAAAAGCTCTACAGTCTACAATGTTGTGAATGTAGTGGTGATCGGAAAGAAGTGTGCATATTTTGTTAGCTGATCGACAACTACGTAAATACAATCTTTACCTTGGGCTTTTAGAAAACTCATGATAAAGTCCATTGATAAACATTCCCACTTCCTGTCAGGTATCAGAAGTGGCTGAAGAAATCCAATAGGATATGTGTGTTCCTGCTTGTTCTATTGGAAAACAAAACACTCTCGTACATATTGAAGAACATCAGTTTTTAGCCCTTTCCAAGTAAATCATTCCCACACCAACTTATATGTTTTGAAATAACCAGTATTTCCTACCATAACAAGATCATGAAAGGCTCTCAAAACTATATCCCTCAACTCTGAATCAGGAACCAGAAAAATCCACCCCTTGTAAATGATCAAGTCATTCACAATGGTATACCTACTATCCTGCTCTGTCCCATCAACAATGCTAGAAGCCCATGGGTTCTTAGCATACTCTATAATGATCTGATGCCTCCAATCCTCGAAGATTTGTGCCATAGCATTCAACTAAGCTCTGTCATATAAGGTGTCAGCTACAACATTCTGCTTCCCCTTAATAAAGTTGATGTCAAAATCATACGATTGCATTTTGCTAACCCATTTTTGTTGTCTCTCATTTAGGTCTTGTTGTCCAAGGAAGTGTTTCAGGCTGTTGTGGTCTATACGCACACTGAACTTGCTGCCTACCAAATATTGCCTGAATTTAGCCAAAGCATGCATAATGGCTAACATCTAATTGTCATAGATGCTATAAAACCTCTCAAGACCGCTAAGCTTCCTACTCTCAAAAGTAATAGGGTGTCTCTCCTACATCAAAATGGCACCAATGCCCTCTCCTAAAGCATCACAGTACAAATCAAATGACTTCATAAATTCTGGTAATGCCAAAACTAGACATGAAGTCATAATCACCTTAAACCTATCACAGCACTCCTGAGCCTATGGTGACCAAGCAAAAGCCCCTTTCTTTGTCAAATCAGAAAAGGGTGCAGCATGACATGAGAACCCGCTAACAAATCTCTTGTAAAAAGCACACAACCCAATGAATCCTCTGAGTTACATAAGGTTCTCTGGTACTGGCCACTCAACTATAGCTCGGACCTTCTCAGGGTCCATACTAACTCCCTTGGCACTAATGATGTGCCCAAGATACAACAACTCAGCCATGCCTAGCTCACACTTGGACTCCTTGGCATAAAAATACTCCTCAGCCAAGATACCCAAAACTATATCCAAGTGAGCTAAATGCTCCTCCCATGACCTACTGTACACCAAAATGTCATCGAAGAAGACCAACACAAATCTCCATAGCTGAGAACTGAAGACCCTGTTCATGGTAGCCTGAAAGGTCGCAGGTGCATTGGTTAAACCGAAAGGCATAACCAAGAAATCGAAGTGACCGCAATGGCATCTGAAAGCGGTTTTCTCTATGTCCTACTCTCGTTTGAATCTGATGGTACCCAGATCTAAAGTCATTCTTCATGAAGAAGATAGCACTGTGCAACTCATCAATGCGAGGTATTGGGTACCTGTTCTTAATTGTTTTCTAATTGAGCTGGCGGTAATCTATACACATCCAAAGTTATCCATCCTTTTTCTTCACCAATACGACCGATGAAGCAAAAGGTGACTTGCTAGGTCTGATATGCCCCATAGCCAACAACTCATTGATGATCTTCTCTATCTCATCCTTGAGCCATTTCAGATGCCTATAGGGAGTAATCATAATGGGCTTGGCGCCCTCCTCCTACTCGATAATGTGCTCAGTGCCTCTATTTGGAGGTCTGCCAGGTGGAATGTCACTAAACACTTTAGAGTGTTTAGTCCTTAGTATCTGAATGTCTGGATGGTACTCAACCTTCTGATGCTCCTGCTATGCTAGTAATAACATACACTCTATAGCCCAGTCAACCATATCATGACGAATGAGTCTTTCCATCCGTCTGTACGATACCATCCTCAGATTACTCTCTCTGATGGCTTTGATAACATGAGGTTTCCCATTAACCTTAAACTTCATCTCCATATCTTGAAGATTGAGTGTGAACTCACCCAAATCGTGAATCCATGCCATCCCAAGTACCACATCCGTATCTCCCATATTAACAACATAGAATTCAGTCTTGAACTCGTAGTTGTTTAGCTGCAACGAAAGATCTATTATCTTCCTATCACATTTGAGGATGTACCCATCAACCACCTTGACTTGAATACCCTCAAACTCCTTTGTCTGTATACCTTGCCTCTCTACCAATGGCGCATCTATAAAATTATGAGTAGCACCAGTGTCGAGTAGAGTGATCACTTTCTGATCTATTAGGAGCCCATGTAGTCTAAAAGATCCATCTCTCTGAAGACTAGTCAAATGTGCCTCCTGTAACTTTCTTCCTCCTTCATTTTCACCATCAATTTTAGACCTTTCATCATCTGAATGCTCTGAATTAGCTCGCTAGTCTGACAGATCAGATTTCTCTTCACCCTCATAAAACCACTCCATTTGGTTATTTTTCACCTTGGGATGAAGAGGGCATACATGCTTCTCATCATAGGGTGCCTTGCACCAAAAACACAACTTTTTCTTGTGTAAATAATTTAACGTTTCCCTGTCAAATGGTGGTGCATTTTGTCTCTTAGGATCAGGTGGATCCCTCTTCCTGTCAAATGGCCTATTCCTGTCAAATGATCTATTAGGCCTCATATAATGTGTTGATCCTGAAGAGAACTTGTTGTGAGGTGTTGCAAGCTCCATACTGTGTGCCTTCCTCATGGCCTCCTGAAGAGTAGGAGGATCAAATTCCTTGACCCAACCTCTCATTGGCTCCAACAATCCCTCGATGAAGAGAATAACAAGTCTCCTCTTTGAAATGCTTGTCACCATGACTACAACCCTTTCAAATTCTCCAATGTAGGAATCCAAATTACCTATCTGTCTAAGCTGAGCTAGCTCCCTCAAATAAAGTTTTGGATTCATCTTGTCGAAACGCTCTATGAATCTACTGGTGAACTCCTGGTAAGTAGTAACTGCATGATGACCAAGTGTGTACATGTCATAATGCCACCAATCATGCGCCAACCCTTCAAGATGCAGTGTGGCAAACTTAATGGCCTCGTCCTCCTACATAGGTCTCAATGATAGGTAATTATCTAACTTCTATACCGAAGACCTCGTTGAACTCTTATCAGAACCATCAAAGTAAGGAAAGATAATCTTGCTGACTACATACTGAAGATCCATGTTCACCTGTAGCTGAGGCTGCTAGTGTTGAGGAGCTTTGCAGTCAAATCTACCTCCTCCTCTGGGTTTATGCACATCCATAAACTCATGAAAATTCAAAGATTGCCTGATCTTAGGTGCCAATGTCAAATACTCTCCATAAAATCTACTCACATCTGCCATTGACATGCCATTGTGTGGCTATAACTCATGATGATGACCTTGATGCTTTGCCTCTAGAGTCAAAGGTGCCTCTCTAGATATGAATGTAGGTTGTCTAGGCCTACGCTCATGATAGATAGGTGATGACTTCCGCTGTGTTGACACCAATGGCTGGTCTATGCCTGTAATCCCGCTCTTTTGTCCTATCTAAATATAGTGTTGCTGAGGTAGAGTACACTACCTCATTGTGCCCATCAACTAGGACATTATGTCCATCATATTATCATTCCTATGTCTAAACTCCTCATCAATAATATCACCTCTGGCATGCTCTTTCCCTAGATCCCTATGTGTCTATGAAGGAATCTCACAATCTGCCATTAGTGTAGTGACACTGTTCTCACTGCTATTGGAACTAGATCTATGAATACCCAGAACCCCTAAGACTATCTCACCTTCAGCGATAGGTGGACCTATCCATTCCTCAACTCTGCCTGTTCCTCTACCCTTACTGTAGAAAATAATATCTCTACTCATGAAAAAGCATCGAAAAAGCAAACATCTGACTGAAAAAGCAACTGAAAAAGCACAAGATGGTAGGAAAACCATGCTTTGATACCACTGTAAGAGACTAGGTGTCTCTCAACCCAAAACTTCTGAATGTGAATGCATTTTTTGTTTTTTTTTGTAATTTTTGATTTTTTGGTGGTTTTTTGCAAATAAAGATAAATTGCGATTTTGCAAGGAAATGCTTGAAAAATTAAATCAAAATACCAGATGATTAAAACTACAAAATACAGCTTAGATATCAATGCTAGATGATTTATTGACCTCCCAGAATAAATACAACTCCTAGTTTTAGACATACAATAAAAAGGAAAGCTATTTATTAAGTTACCTAAATAAGCTTGCAGTCGCCTGTGAAAGAGCCTAAAATGGTACGACTGAATAAGATGAGCAATCCTCTGACCCAGAAATCAATGCAGATGCTCTAGAAACCCTAGGTGCCCAAAGTGATGAAACCAAAAGATGAAAAATCAAGGCATTTTGGTTTGGGAATGAGGTACGTCCTTGCTGCAACAAAGTATGACCTTTAGTAGCAATAAAGAAAGTATGACTGGGAGAAATAAAGGCTCAAACAACTAGTAATGATCTCCATTCAAGTCACCCCTGACCTCTGATGAATAATCCCTTCTCAAACTTATTATGAATCTATCACAGTAAGCACAAATGCAACCTCTGAATGAAGTTACCCTGTTGACAAGCTTCAACTGGTATTGCACAGTCTTAGTATGCCTAATTCTAAAGAGGGAATGTTCTTCAAAACCTAATGATCTGCAAAAACTCTTATTTCTCAAACCCCAATGCTCTAAGAGAGAAATAAAGACAAATTAGAATAATCAACATAATGAGTTCAATTTTGCTTGAGGAAATATATAACCTCTCTCAAAAAGTTGACCCTTCACAAAAATCAACTCATTTGCATTTAATTAACATAATAATTGGCCCTTTGAAATACTTAGGCCAAATCATTAATAAATGGCATCCTTTTTATTAATGATTATTAAACTCATTAAATATTAAAATTTCCCTTCATTATAAAGTATTAAAATACATTATAATTCACCATTTTAATAATAACTTTAATTTTTCATTAAAATGACTTTATATCATAAATTCAAATTAATAATCCCTTTAATTATTATTAAATGCTCTAATAATCCATGTTTTCTCATCAAATCATCAAACTGGGTCGAAACTAAGTTGACCAATTGAATCAGGTGCACTACCAAAAATAGCAACTCCTGCCTGCCTGACTTACTATAAATAGTAAGTACCTCTAAATCACTTTGTAAGTGTCTACAAAGTCCCAAACCTGAGTCAACTACTGGACTGATGTTCCCCAATGCTGGATAACTGCCTCAAGTGATCCTCTAAACACTTTACTACCAGCCTACGAGGATCTGAATGATAGGCTAACCTCATAAATAACTCTACTATGGAGGAAGGGGACATTACATCTTTCATCCCCCCTAAACATGTCACTTCATCAAATTTAAAATTAAAACTTGCACATTGATCAAAATGTGCTCAACCTCCCTCCATTGGAATGCTAACAAGTGGCACAATGCCATTGGATTATCTTTTATCCCACATTCCTGCTATCTTGCATTCTCCTATCATTCTATTCTATAAATAGAGACCCTCTTTATTGATTTAATCCTCTACAACTCCACAACTTGAGACACAATCTTAAGCATTTGAATCTTGTTCATCATATCATCCAGGAGCTTATCAAGGATTGGGAAATGGCTTCTTTCCACATCAAAGAAGCACCAATCCACTATGGGATAGAGTTTCATTCTTGCTTTCTTGTGCTTTCACTTAGTTTATTTGCTATCTTACTTATTTTTTTGCATAGGTAGCATGATCCAATATTTCATAGGGATACTCTATTTGGTTTGCTTAAGTCTACTAACGATGCTAATGATTGTTTGTTTTTGAGAAAATGTAGAAAGGGTATCTACAGTAATGCTTCACTTAAACCTATAGATAAGAATTTACTCAATCCATAAAAATATTTCATATTTTCCCCCAACTCTCAATGGTTTACATGTTGGGAATGCAAGTACAATATTACAAAATTCATCAAATTTCTTTAGTTTTATAGTATTACTCAAATTTTTACCTTACAATGAACAACTTGTGATACTAAACTAAAATTTCCATCAAAACTAAGTGAGTTGGTAGATGTTCTTATAGGCCTCATTTCATTATCCAAGCATCCAAATCCCTTTGGTCTACATTAGTCCAATGATTTCTTTTACATTACTCCTTGTGTTTAATATGAAAGTAGATGAAAAATGAGAGAAAAGCTCCCACACATACCATTGGAGTTGGATGGTAGAAAGCAACTAGATCTCTTGACTTGAGAAGGATGATCTACCAATTCTTATTCCAATTGTCAGAGTTAACAAAAGTTTCCATGAGAAACAAGTCCTTATAACTTGACGAGTTTCTATGATGTGTAGTCAATGAGAGCCTTGATTCATATAAATTTAATCAATTAAATAAGATTTATACTTAGAATTGAAGTCTCTTGAAGGTAATCATAATCACAAGACATGAAATAAATTCTAGTTGCTCATGTTTGTTAATCAACCCTAACCATTACTAGTACATCAATGATATGATTTTATTTGACCCAATAGTTCATGAAACTCCTTATCCACCCTTAAAATAGGTCAACTAATTGATGCACTATTGGTCAATTAATTCTAAGTAAAATTTGAGGCAAAACCCATTTCCTCATATTGTTTGCTATGTATGCATGACAACATTATACCATCATCAATGCTACATGTGGCAACTTCTTGCAACCCACAAGGAATACTAAAGACTTGGTGCTTTCAACAATGCATCAACCACCTACTTAGAACATGATCTAACAACTAGTACAATGACATAAATTTCCCCTTAAAGTTGTTAAAATATTATTGCACTATTGGTTGTGAGCACTCCAAGTTAGTTGAGATAGGCCCTCTTCCTATACTTTAATGAGTTGGTGAGCCTAACAAATAATTACATCAAATGAGGGATGTCTCAACCTTTTATCATCCTTATGCATTGATAGAGCTTCAAAACTATTGATGATGCACCATTTGTTGGTTCATAGTTAAGGTATCCTATGGTGGTCCTAGGAAATTGTGTGTACCAATATTATTAGTAGATGGAAAAATTGTGTGATCTTTGGCTGAGCTGGAGGATTTTATGGCCTACACAGCTTCTTGAGATGTTCAAATTCTAAGTTATTTTTTATTGCATTGACTATGTGGACAAATGATAGGCTATATTATCTAATGACTCATGAACTCTCATGAGCTCCTCGAATAATTATTACTTTACCATTGCATGATTGGCTAGTGTTGCCTAGTCAACGATGTGACAAACCATAAATAAATAATTCAACCATGGTCTATGCTAGCCATGTTCTCATGGGTGAGAACCTAAGGTTTGTCCTTATGTGTTTGAATGATGACACTGGAAATTATGAGCCATAAGATCTAGTACTGAGATGGAAAATTTAGGAGTTCCTATATGTAGAAGGGATAAACTCTCATTGTGTCAAAATGAGATTGAGTTGATTGTTTATCTTGACCAGATGAATGGCCCTCGCACTTCCCCACCACTCAAGCATGAGCACTTGATCTCACCTTCTACCCCTTAAAGTGTGTAATGATTGATTGAATTCTTGAATTGACAACAAGCCCACAATGAATTGTAGAGCTCAATGCTATCTAAACCTTGCAAAATTTGAAATGTTACATATGAGAAAATGATAATTACTTACAAAAATAGATAATTATTATTGTCACCAATTATCATTTTGCCCTGTTATGTAATTAGTAAAAAAGAAAAAGAAAGAAAGCAAAAGAAAATTTTGGTTTGTTTTGTTGTCCCTCGGATGGGGTGTCAAAATACCTCCCAAGTCATTCATCTCGCATTTTGTCGTCTAGTACTCTCCGTCTCCACTAGGTAGTAGAAAATTCTCCAAAACATAATGAATCTTGCCATCCCAGTGTACGGTACCGCCATTTTCTCCGGATCTTCGACTTTTACCAAACTTTCAGGAGACACTAAATCCTACATTCTCCAATCGATCACTTACCCCAAAAATCATCATAATTCCTCTGAAATCAACGCATTCTCGACAGTATTTAGCAAAATCGGAGTTCCATCCGAAGCTAAAATATCAAGAATCCTTTCGGCAATCAAAACGGTTCGTATTGCTAAAATTAACATAAAAAATGGGAGGGTTACAATCCGTAAACTGTGGATTGAGTGTTACGTTTTTGTGGAACTTCGCTGCCTTTATTTAGATGCAGAATTTTACGCATTTTGTCAAATATATAAAATGGGCATAGGTATTTGTGAAGATAAAAGGCAAAAATTTCTAGAAGATTGCATCTGGACAAGGTTTTCTGATATTTTAATGAAAAACACAGACGTTGGTTATCTGCACCGATTTGAAGCTGCGGCTGGTATATTTGCAGTACTGAAAGTTCCCCTCAGCCATTTTCGCAGTGATACAAACCAAATTGAAACCTAAACACTAACCCCGGCGGCAATTTTCACAGCGATACAAACAAAATTAAACGCTAACCACTAACGCCGGTACCCATGTAACACAAACAAATTTCCCAAACAATTCTTGGAAAACCCTACCGTAGCTCACCGCAACGTTAAGAGTTCAAGTCGGGCAACGAGAAAAAAAACATTTAGAATACTTGCACGCCTATATCTTTATTTTACTTTCCTTGGCATTTCTGTCTGCATGTTTCTAAGAGATTCTGCTCCAGTGGCGCCTAGATTAGAGAGATTTTGTGCCCAGAAATCATATTCCTCCTGCTGCTCCTCTGCTATATCCCCCTTAAAATCTAGTAAACCCTTTTCCTAAAGAAGGGATTTATGTCAGAGTTGGATTTATTTAATTTAGAAATATATATTTCAATTAATTAAATAGTGTAAAAGTTTTATTAAATTTTGTCAAAAGTTTAGAAGTTTTCATACAAATTAGTCAAAAGTTTTATTTTTTTAAAAAGTGTTTGTTCAATTAGTTGAATATAGTTGATGAGGGTGATGGTATGTTCTTTGATTATGCCATCCACCAAGGTTCAAACCCTCATAGATATGATATAAGGAATGAGGTTAGAATCATATCTTGCTGATTTTGATAAAATGGATACTCCTTTGCTGATGATGTAACATCCTACATTAGAAGAAAAGTTTTCATTTTATTAAAGTTATTTGAACACAATCTCAAATGCTTATGATCTCATAGATGATGTATAATCCTCCGTAAAATTTATTTGTCATTTTATCAAAATTGTTTGAACACAATCTCAAAATAATCATAATGCTATTTTTTATGAGTAGTATCATAATCTTACACTCTACAAATTTAATCTATATTTAAAGATTTCATCTTAATTTTTAAAATTTATATAGCTAATAGTATCCATTTAACATGGTGATACAAATATTTATTTTGTTGGAGAGTTTTATATCAAACCCACATAATTGTTTTAGCTATCAATATGAGAGAATGAACCTTGGGGGCTTTCATATCGACCCCATAGGATCATTTTAGCTATCTAGTAGGGGAGCATGCAATTCTTGGAGGGTTTTATATCAAACTCATAGAATCATTTTAGCTACCTGATACGAGAGCACAAGCCTTGGAGGATTTTATAGCAAACCCAAAAACTCTTTGGAGGGTTTTATACCAAATCCTCGTAATCATTTTAGCTACTTGATATTGGAGCACAATCCTTGGAGGATTTTATATCAAGCCCACAAATTCTTTGGAGGGTTTTATACCAAACACACATAATCGCTTTAGCTACTTGATACAAGAACACAAGCCTTCAATGGTTTTATATCAAACCCATAGAATAATTTTAGCTACGAGATATGGAAGCACGAGCCTTTGGCTGAAACTTCTTTAACTGAGTTCCAAGGATTGAGAGGTATTAATTTTATCAAAGTTGCTCAATCCTGACATCATCCCTTTTGACATCGAGGCATTGCACTCACCAAAATCTGATTTATTTAGAATCATTCAACTTCACTAACATACCAAGAATCCATTGACATGATATAAACTTTAATTTCTATTTTTAATTAATTTAAAAAAAAAGAAAAGGAGCAGTAACCAAGTTACTGTCACAGTGACACAAATCTTATGGCTGTAAGTTCTCTTATACAGGAGAAAATTGAGAGTCTTCAGGGAGTTTCTAATATAAATAATTACAGTCTCGACTCTTTGGAACATCATGTAACAAACTATTTAAAAAAATATATTATGATCTTTGATTGAAACAAATTCACATACATATTCCTGTCAAAGCTTTCTAAACCAACATCATACTCTTACAAGCTATGAAGTCTAAAAACCTTCTCATTTTAAGTGTCCCCTCCAATGCTTTGGTTGGCTCTTAGGTGTTTTAATATTTTTAGCTACACACATTGCAATTTTCTCCAGCATCTCACCTTGGTCCCTGAAAGCAGTAAATGAATATATATAATACAAGCCAGCCCAATTATAAAGAAAGACACATCCTAAACAACGTATATTACCCTTCATAAATAAAACCTTTCATGAGCGAAGCCCTGCGCAGAGCATTTTTCCATTTCTCAAGCGTTTGAGTATCGAATTTCGCAACCCGCTCATGCTTTTGCAAAGCTCTGGCGTACACCCTATTATCGTCCTCCATTCGAACCTCCGAGGGTCGAATTTCCCAGAATATGGGAATAATGGGAGCCCCGGTGTTGAGCATCAAATGGAGCTCATCCAAACACCACTCGGACTCCGAATAGTTGGGAGAGAAGATTGCAACATGAACTGAAGCTGTGGATACTGCGTACCTTATTGCCCCCGGTATATAGTCCCCTCCTTGTAGAGACTTCTGGTCCAGAAACACTTTGAATCCTTTATTCTGGAGGTTGTGATAGATGAGACTCGCTACAAATTGCTTTGTCTCCTTTCCCCGGTGATTAATGAAAACGTCATATACAGCTGTGGGAAGGGGATAACTGTAGGAAGGAACGGCGTGGGATAGTGGGGATCGAGATTGAGAACGAAAAAGGGTATTTGCCATGGAAATAATTGATCTTCGTGGCGGCATACTCCTGTGACTTTTCTGAGTGGACGTATGCAAATAATTGATCTTGGATTCAGGGGCGTCGGGGAATTTAAGGAAGAAGTTTGTGGCCCTACGTGTATATAAGTTGGTGAAGGGATATTCTTAAGTACACGCTTACAAGACAGTTTCACACAGTTAATGTCCACAAATATTCTTTGTAATTCATATATAAACTTTCAAGAGAAAGATACGGTCTTCAATTTTGTCCCGCAAAGAAAGTTGTAAAATACAATGTAAAAGACATAGGATAAGAGGTTATTGTAGCAGCGGCTTAAGTCTGGCAATGAATCCTTTTTGTTTTTTATTGAGGACACTGCTTGATATGACGAAGCTTCGATTTCTTACAGAATCTTGTTCCAGAGAGGCTTAACTGCTTCACGGGCGGTGAGCATGCACTTGAACCTATCTGATCAATCTACACTTTCAAAAAGGGAATCATAATTATTACATGCCCTATAGGATCTACTTTTGACCAGGGGAAGAATTATTTTCCAGTGGAATGGATCTCTTTTCCCACTGCAATAAGAAGAGAGAAGTATGGGACGCTTTCTATAAACCCTAGTGTCGTAATCGTAACTGACATACTGACCCTTTTCGGTAGACAGTGTTGGGCGTGGGTTGAAAAGAATGAGACGCGAATATTTTGAACAAGATAGCGATAAATTCTTCGTTTGAATTACGCTTCGTGACGATATTGGTGGAATTAAAAATGGTGTGGAAAAAACAGGCCGAACGGACCATATACGCGCATATCAACAAAATCTGTAAATAAGGATGTTTCTCTTTTGTGTCCTCATTCAAAGAAAAATAGCTTATAAGCTGTAGCGATGAGGACGATTTCTTACGTTTAAATGGTCCACATTGCGACACAAAAGAAAAATAGCTTATAAGCTGTAGCGATGGGGACGATTTCTTACGTTTAAATGGTCCACATTGCTCGGTTGAAAATGGTCGTGGAAGACTACCTTGGATTGTATTTGACGCCCGTTCATACACGAAATGGTTAGAGATAAAAAAAGAATCGATCGTGTTAGTTGATGGTGGACTCATGTTTCCTTGTCTCATTGAGTTTTATTTGGTTTGCTGAGTATGTTTTAATACTTGTAATAATATTTGTTTATTTAATGTCTAATATTTTTAATAGTATAATATTAGTAGTTGTGATTTCGAATTTGTTAGAATTGATCATGAATATTCATAATTGAATGAAATGTATCAAATATTTAGAAAGAAACAAATCATATGATACCACATCAACACATAAATAAAATATGACTTAGTACACAACTATCAATCTAACTCTTTTTTTGTGCCTTTTCGAACACCACAAAAAAAATAATCCTAATATGCTATCATATTTGATGATGTAGACTTGAAATCTTAATTATACATAGGAGCCTTGCCAAGTAATTTGTTGTAAACAATTGGAACTGATTTGAAATCGCCACGAAAGATTTTAAGAGACAAGAAATTAAGGTGGTCAACTACTCGATCATCTCTCCTAATTTTTTGTTTCCAATAAAAATATTAATATTTTTGTTAATGGTAATTTTAAATTCATTTTCCATAAAAATATATGATATGGGAAAAATAATATGTGTTTATAATTTATAATAATATTTTTCTTTATAAAAATGTGATTATTTATTATTGAAGGGTATTAAATTATGTGAGAAAATTTGTATTTTTACTAGACTAAAATAAATAAATAAAGATTGTCGATGATAAGCAAGGGGATGAAAAAATGATAAGCAATGGGATGAAAAATTAATTTGAATTTTTTATAGTTCTCTATTTTCCTACCATTACAATCATCAACTTAAAATTGTGAGTTAGCTACAAAAGCATTAATCAAATTGTATGAAATAATTTATTATTATTTTTGTGAAAAGTTGTGTGAGTATTAAATGAAAATTTCCTATGAGAAATGAAAGAGTGGAAATTTTTCCCTTGTGAACAAAAATGCTCAAGAGTACAATTCTACACTAAATTTCCATATAAGCGCAATAGAATAACCACTATATTAATTATAGTGACTCAATTAAAGGTTGCATGCCACACATCTTATGAGTAGGGTGAATCCTTACTTTTTCTCTCAATATTGAATGCAAAACTCACTATGAAACCATTAATACTAATATTGCCACCATCCCACTACCCTCTTGGTCCATGTGATCAATTAGTCTCTTTTACCTCATATCATTCACATAGCCACAAGGTGGGTAACACAACATGAACATAAAAAAAATATATAGTCCAAGGAAATTTGATAGCATTTAGATCACTATGGGTAACCACATTTACATCAACTCAAAGGTAGGAGTCCCCATATAGTTCATTGGTATTTAAGATGGACAAAAAACTAAGGGCCAAATGGTTAGAAACCAAGACATTGATTATTTCATATAGCATATAACAACCAAAAATTAGGGATGGTTTAAGAAATAAATTTCTAGCATAAAATGGCTTGCTTGAGTCAATGAAATTAACTAGTGATAAGTGGTAGTCACTAGTGGCTTATGGTGATGGAAAGTAGTAGTTGAAATAACTAATGGTGACCAAAGTACATAGTTCTTAAAGCTAAAAAAAACTAATGTGAATTATACACTAGTGCTTCCTTGCATACTACAAGATAGAAGAGGACACATAGAAAGAGGTGGGTTCATAGAGGTCACTTGTAAATCAAATTATCAAAGATGTAACATGTATATTCATTTGATATACCTTGGAATATATGTACACTTAGAAATTTTAACCATTATAACAAAACCATATATATAAAAGAATTAGACATGCAAATTCCCCTTAGATTTTTCTTAAACATGATTAGTAATATGTTGTAAACTAGGAAATGTCCCTTAGGTACTCATAGTAGATGTGTATCATTAGACACAAACACAGTGCTTTCAGATAGAGCCTTCATGACAAGGAACTATTCATACATATTATTAAGATAAAGGTAAAACTTCTTGGTGGCATCAAAGTTGTCTTCATTTTTGAAATGACCCTAACTAGTAGAGAATGTTGAAAGGTTAAGCTAATGAATGGGCTCTCCATGGAAATATTTAAGAAAATGTAATGAACAATTTTAAATCTAGACTCTTCAATAGTTTCCAAAATTTCTCTTGTGTCTACTAAAATTGGAACTTTAAAAGAGGGTGAGCAACATTCACTAAAATATTATATCACCTAAAAATGAACTACTTGATAATTCTCCTATGCTTATGAGTGTCAATGTTCATTTTAAATATTCAAAAAATTACACTCACTTATTAATATCCTCTTGACAATGATCAATAGAGTCTTAGAAACTAAATAAATCAAACCCATAAACAACTCTATATTTTAAATAGAAAAATAAACACCAATTCAATTAATATTTCATTAGCTTTATGTTGTTCATGTATGTTGGAAAATAGTTATAGATGTTTTTCCACTAAGAAAATAACTCGTATTTTCCTAGTTAATTGTATGCACTAAATGAAAAAATTCCTATAGCCACTATTTAGATCTATTGGTCCTTTGCATTTTTTAATTCATTTGCATATAAGGTAAGTTGTTGCATTTAATTGTCCATGTTCTACATTTTTCTTATGTTATGAATGCATGGATTATTTTTTATTATTAACTCTTGAACATATTAATGCAAGAAGATTACATGAAACTAAATTTAATTTATGGTTATAGCTAAGAAAATTGGTACATGGATGTTTCTTGGTCTTTGTAAATTGATGATTCCAATTTGACTCGCCTTTAGTAATTGTGAAAAATGTCATCTTTTGGATTTTGCAATTACATGAAACATAAGCACTTATACAATTGGAAACCATCTATCAAGATTTTATTTTCTATTTTACAGAAAATAAGCATGATATTATGGATGTATAATTTGTCTCAACTATACAAAAGAGAGTTTATCCAAATGATCATTAAGGTTGATATTTGGAGTGTTTTTTGTATTGACCTAAAAATCATATTTGAGCATATAAAATTCTTGTTCTTTTGTTGACCTATTAGATTCCTATGTTTCATATTTCATTGTTTATGCTCAACAACCTACTTTATGAAATGATGTAATTGTACATGATGATATGGTGGAGGATAGTGGAAATACAATACCATTTAACGGATTTATACTAGATTATAGTGATTCATTTTTTGAAAAAAGTTAGCACTATGATTTTTAAAACTATTTTAGGTATTTGAAGACAAGGACACAAATAAAAATTAAAAAAGAAAAACTTATCCATATCAAGAAATGCTATAAGAAATTCATGTCAAATAACTAAACTTATTTATAACAAGTTACAATACCTTTGGTATTTTTTGTTTTGAATAGATTAAAGTCTAGAAGGGCTAGTACCAATACAATACCTATGGTCTTTTCTGCTTACATAGACTAGTAATATAGAATTTTTAAAGAAATTATGTTGTTAGTATTTGTATATATTGTGTATATTTCTTACCTTAAAAAGATATTTGATTTGTTTATATTTCAAAGTTTTCTTTGAATTCTATAATTATATTTTATATTGTTCCCCTTCTTATTAGTATGATTTAATTTGTCTAATAAGCTATGAATAATGAAAATAATAGAACGTAAGGAATCTTAGAGCCAAAGTTCAATGAAATATTTTTTGAGCTATATATTTTTCAAACTTCTAAACAAGAAATAAAATCTTTATTTTCTAGACTATGAAGGGAACACAATCTACTAAGAGGGGGGGTTAATCAATAGATCAATTTTTTTTTAAAATATTTACTTCCACTCATATGTTAGATCATGAAAAAAAAGAAACATAAGAACACATCCACATATGAGAACACCAAATATATGTGGAAACACAAGATGGAAAAAACCACAGTGAGAATAGCCGCTTAGATCTACTATCCAAATCTAACCTCACAAAGAAGGAATATAATAAGGGAATTATAGTATGAAGTAGGAACTAACCTATTGGAGACACCAATCTCTTCTTGTATTAGTGGGAACCAACCTACAAGAGACACCAATCTCCAATACAAAGATCTAAGCCCCAACTCAAAGAGTACAACACTAGTTCTATCAGATTACAAGGATAAGACTTGCAAATTCACCAATTCTAATTACATAGCTTAAAAATAGTTTGAAAATGATTCGAACACTCTACTACACTCCTTAAAATTTTCTAATGATGGTGCACAATGATTGAGATGCTTCACATTGAATAACACTCTGTCACATAGATTTGCATCCTTGTATATTAACTCACTACCTTCTCTTCAATTATTCATATACATCACATTGTGCATATATAAAATTATATGATGATTATGTAGAATAAATCATACTAACATTACTCCATATTAGCCAGGGATCCATAGTTAACCAAGGCAACATAAGGTGGACCTAAATTCAGCTCACACAAAATGTGTAATAGGTCGGTCCTAAATCAATTTTCTTGCTACCAAAAGAACATGATGTCATGCGCTCCCACAAGAAACTTAAGTTGGACCTTTTTTAGCACCACACACTAATTTTGAATACTACTTGCGACTAGCTATTGTTTCACAGTTTCGTAACACCAACAGGTTGACAGATTAGCATAGAGAACCTTCAGTCACTTCAAACTTTCCTCTCGATACATCTCCATTTTCAAAATTATGGAATATGATGGAACATGTGAAGGAATACTCTCCATTCAAACCACAGAGAAAAAGTATTCTTAAAAAATAAATACTAAACATAAATGTATTGTTAGAGAAATTTCTCTACCCTGAGAAATTGAATTGAAGCATTCTAGATTAGACTTTTGGATCACCTCTGTCACCATGAACTGATGTTGTATGATATGAGAGACATTCCTCAACTTATTTTATCTATATAGATATAAATATATACTTTCACATCAACTCAAAATGATATGATAAAGCAATTTACATTTAATTTTCATTGATCTCCTGATCATCTTCCTTTGTGATTAGTGAATTGTTTGACAAAAATGAACTCCTTCAACATCAATGACAACCTCTATTCAAAAATTTCCCCCTTTATTATTGATGAAAAATAGATAAATGTTGGCCATGCACAAAAACATATTTGATAATATCTAAATCAAAGAACCACCTTATTTTGAGTTCCATTTCTCCCCTAAGATGATTTAGAATTTTTAGTTCCATTTCTCCACCTTTGACATAAATGAAAAAGGTCAACACTCACAATTTGCATAACCTAGAAACTTTTTTCCCAAATAGACTCCCCTTTAGATTGTACCATAGAACACTGCATAACATTCTCCAAGACCACACATCCTTCTTTTGGTAGGAAGTTAGTAGCCCCTTTGAACCTGTACCATAGAACACTGCTCCTAAAATGCTTCACAAGACCACCAAGCCTTGATGTAGGAAGGAGACAATGCACCCCCTCAACCTATACTTCCTCTTAATTCAAGAGGAGGGAGCAACAACTCCCCACTTCTTTCAGAGAAACTCAAAAGTCTCCTTAGGAAGTTGTTTTGTGGAAATATCAGCTACTTGCTCATTGGTTTCAACATACCTCAAGTTCACTTCCTTTTTTACAACCTTCTCCCTCATAAAATGATACTTAATTACAATATGATTTATCCTTGAATACATTACCAGGTTCTTTGAGATGTTTATAGCACTAATATTATAAAAAATAATGTAAATAGATTCATGAAACTCAATATTCATCTCCTTCAAATTTTGCTTCATCCATAGTAACTGAGTGCAACATGAAGCTACTAAAATGTATTCTTCTTCTACTCTAGATAAAAAAATTGAATCTTATCTCTTGCTTAATCATGATACAAGATTGTCACAAAGAAAGAAATCTCCACCACTTGTTCTCTTTTGGTCATCTATTCTTTCTAGCCAATATACATCTTCGTATGCAGTTAGAGTGAAATTTTTACTCGTAGGATACTATAAACCAAAATCTAGTGTAGCCTTTAGATACTTGAATATCCTCTTCACTACTTTGACATAAGTTTTGTTAGGTGCTACCTAAAATCTGGCTACCATCCCAACTACCTACATTATATCCTATCTAGATGTAATTACATATATCGAGCTACCAATCATTGACCTATACAAGGTATAGTTCATCAGAGCATGTTCATCATCCTTACTCAACTTACATCCAATAACTATTGGGGTACTTACTAGTTTGCATTATTCCATCTGGAACTTACTTAACATTTGCTTTATGTACTTATTCTAAGAAATAAATATACCTTTATCTAATTGAGAAATCTATAAACCAAGAAAGAAAGAAAATTCACTAAGCATTGACATTTCAAACTCTAAATTGTATTCCAAAACTCCTTACACATGTCATCACTATTTCCACTAAAGATAATGTCATCAACATAGACAACAACAATCAACAACTTATCACCTTCTATTTTATGTACAAATTTCTATCTACACTGTCTCTTTGGAATCCTTCCTACTATAGATACTCTTCCAACTAGGAATACCAAAATCTTGGATCATGTTTGAGTCCATAAAGGGTCTTCTTCAATCTACGTAAAAAATATAGACTATCTAAGCATTGAAAGCCTTCTTGTTGTTCATTGTACACTTTTTCTTCTAACCATCCATTCAAAAATGTATACTTGACATCCAAAAATATAGACTTCAATTCCATGTAATACACCTTGAAATTTTTTGAATGCTAACAGATCCGAAATCATTGTAATTGCTTCTAGTCTTACTACCATAGAAAATGTGTCCTTAAAGTCAATACATTCAACCTAATTATATCATTTACACACAACTCTAGCCTTGTTCCAGATCACTTCTCCATATTCATTTAGCTTATTTTTGAAGACACAATTAGTACCAATACATTTTTTTCCTTTAGGTCTTTGGAAAGGTTCCCAAGTTTCATTTTTCACTATCTGAGATAATTAGATTCTTTGATACCATCTACCCATCCTTTCTCTTTACTCGCCTCTAAATATGAACTTGCTTCAATCTTTTCTAATAGAGACAAATGTACATATTCATTTCCTCTTAGAATTCTTCTTCAGGTCTAGACTCAATTATTCTTATCTCCTATAATATGATCTTTAGAATGATTTTTTGCATATACCTTACTAGAGTCTTTGTAACAATTTTCTCTGGATCAATTTCTGAGTCTTCATCATTGTTGTGGATTGAATCTTGATCATCTTTCACTTTTGGAGTATTAGTAGACTATATTGTTTCATCAGCTCTTACATTTTCACTTTCCTCAATTCTCTTTAGCCTCTTATTATAAATAACATCTATATCCTTTTCTTTTCATAAACTAGTTCAAAAAAGATACCTTCATTAGATCTAGAATCAAAATTACCCAAGTTTTTTCATCCCTTTTGATGTAGCATTTGCTTCCAAATACCTTGAGATGTTTGACATAAGTCGACCTTCCTTTCCATAACTCATAAGATGTCTTATTAGACTTTAGTCTAATTTTAAAATTGTTCAAAATATATACTGCAGTCTAAAATACTTCTCTCCACTACATATTTGGTGATCCTACTTAAATAATTTTTTCTAACCATCTCCTCTATAGTCTATTTATTTCTTTCTACAACTCCATTTTTTTGTGGAGTCCTAGGAGTAGAAAATTAGCCTTCAGATCCCATGTTCTTCATAGAATACATCATACCAGACATAAGTAAAATCTCCACCTTTATTTGATCTCAAAAATTTGATTGTTCTTCCAATTTCATTCTCAACTAATGCCTTGAATGCTTTAAACTTCTCAAATGCTTCTAATTTTTATTTTAGAAAAGTAATTCAAGTCATCCTAGTGTAATCACCAATAAGCATCATAAAATACCTCTCACCTTGTATACTCTTTGTCCTCATTAGCCCACATAGACATGTATGTATAAAATCCAATGGCTATGATGTGGAATATTCTTTTGTAGGAAATCTAAACTTTGTTTTCCTTCATGACATAGTTTGAAGGTTTTAAACTAAAGATTCTTGATCTTTGGTATCTCTTGGACCATTCATTTAGATGTAATCTTCACAATATCATCAAAATTTATGTGTATCAATGTTATATGCTAGATCCAAATTTCTTCTCTATGCATAGTAAGGTATTTTTGTCCATTCAACTCACTAAAATGATATATATTGATCATTGTCATCCTTCTTCCTTTCGCAATAAATTCTTTGGTACCGAATTTCTAAATCCTACAACCTTTTGCGCTAAATGAGATAATATAACCTTTATCACACATTTGATTGACACTCAAAATATTATGCTTTAATCCCTCAACATCAAAACATCATGAGTTATTTTCGTACCACCATCAAGACTCAAAGTACCATTACCGATAATATTGACAATAAAATTGTTTCGAAGAGTTATAGAACATCCATCAAACTTTTTTAAATTTGTTAACTTACTTTTGTCTCTAGTCATGTGACTTGAACATACACAATCTATAATCTATAGGTTCTTCTCCTTTTGAGAATGTAGATTAGTCTAGGCTATCATATATTTCTTTGATCTTTTCACTTCTAATATCTTCGTCCAAAAATTATCTAATTCATTAATCCAACATTCTAACCCTTTTCTTCTTGTTTTCGATAGAGGAGGATTCAAAAAATTACTTCTAAAATTTCTATAAATGTGTCCTAAAATGAGGGAAAATAGGTTAGGGGTATCACAATAGGGGTAAGATAAACCTATCTTCCTTATTTCATTAGGAAATGAGATCCACACTAAGAATTGACTTACAACCCTTAGGTGAGTAAACTCAATGTGTGAATTTATAAATTTTCTTATGACTGAAGGACATGGGTTAGGTTCACCAAGAACTTTTGGGAGAAAAAAGAAAAATAGTAAACTAACCAAATTATACTAAATTAAAATTTAAACAACAATATTAAACGAAAAATAAATAGAACCAGAAGTTAAATTATAGTTTTGAGAAGGGAATAACAAAATTTACAAGTCAACAAGCAAATATTTGGAGAATAACAGATCTCTTATTATCATGATGGAATCCCATCTTCTATCCAGAGGCTCAACCTGTTGGAATAACATGATTTCTGGTAAAAAAAAAATTGAAACAAGAGTGGGTTGGCAAGTCAGGAGTGGAAACCAAACTAGATTCTGGGAGGATAGATGGTTGTTTAATGAGCCCCTTACTAAAATTGAACCTTTTTGCGGGTGGGCAGAGATTTGTAAAGCTCGATTTGGTTTGTATGTTAAAGATTGTTGGATATATGGAAAATGGGTGGATCTGTGACTTGTATGTCAGGCTCTTGCTCCTATTCATTCATCCTTGTTGGCTGTCAGACTTTGCCATGATCATACTGAAGACCATATTGTTTGGAAAGATGAACCTTCGGGTAACTACTTTGTTTCATCAGCTTTTGCCAGGCTGTCTACTACCTAGGCTCTTCCTCCCTTCTAGTTGAAAGCTTTGATCAAATACCTAGTTCCTAAAGTCAACATCTTCTTTTGGATCCTTCTTCAAAACAAAGTGCTCACGGTTGATAATCTTTGCAAGTGTGGTTTTCAAATACCTAGTAGATGTTATCTGTGCAAGATGGCAGTAGAGTTAGTTTGTCATTTCTTTCTTCATTGTCCTTTTGCTGCCTCAATTTGGGAAAAAATCCTATGTTATTGGAATTTATCTTGGGTTTTCCCCTCATCAATTGAAGACTTCTTCATCTAATGGAAATCCCCTACTCACAACCTAGCTCTTCGGAAACTGTGGGATTTTTCCTTCCCTCATGTTGCTTGGGGTCTATGGAAAGAACAAAACAACAGAATTTACAAAGATAAAGAATCTTCGGTGGTCAATGTGTTTGATAAAATAATCAGATTAATGAAAGAAAATTTCAATGCTATCCCTCGAAAGGCTTGTAATACTAAGAAAGTGGCTTGTTCTTCCTATGATCTTAAGATTGCTAAGGAATGGAATATTAGTTCTGATATTTCTTGTGCTCATAAATAGGCTAAGAAGGATAGGGAGGGTGTCTATTGGACTTTTCCACCTAACGATTTGGTCAAATCCAACTTTGATGGTGCGAAAAAAGGTAACCCTGGGGCAGCGGGATGTGGTAGAGTTTTAAGGGATTCTTTTGGCAATTTTCTCAGTGCGATTGCCACACCCCTTGGCTCACTAACCAATCACTTAGTTGAGGCTTCTGAAGCTTTTCATGTTATAAATTTAGCTTATAGTCTAAATTTTAAAAACCTTTGGCTCGAAGGGGACTAAAAAAATATTATAGAATGTCTTTTAGGTAGGTGCCCCCCCTCATGGACCATAAAGTCCTGGATTGATGATGCTATTTTGACCTTAGCTAAATTTGATAATATAAAGATATCTCATGCCTATAGAGAGGCCAAGGCTGTGGTGGACCTTTTTGTGAATGAAGGGGTTAAAAGTAAAGGACAGTGCACTTGGCTGAACATTAGTGATTTAAGTGTTAATGTCTGCTCCCTATTGAACTATGATGCATCACATGGGCAAGATGTGTGTCACCTCTTTAATGATGAAAGAACGGGGTAAGTACATCACTATCATTAGATTGCATGGGCCTGAGCTAATTAGCTTATCCTGTAAGCTTTCTTGGCACACTTTGTGGGCTCACAGGTTTGGTGGGACCATTTTGAGTAAAAATCTCGTCTCTGTCTACATTGTTGTGCTTGCTAAAATGGGAGGAGATAGAAAAAGGGTTGAACAAGACAACTTCGAGAGGCACAAAAAAACATTAAAGTGTGGAACAAAGTTAAAAGTGGGGGTTTACTCACTTTTTTGGAAAAATTCCATGGGCCTAATTAGGAAGCTACTGAGCATTTTGAGAAGAATTGGGACAATGGGGAAATAACCCTTTTTGGCAAGAAAGTAAAGCTCGATGATAATATCATTGCTAAAGTGACTGGCATGTACACTGAAGGACACAAATTTTACTGGGATAGGATTTTCTCTGATGAAGCAATGGTCAGATTTCTGAAGAAAGACAAGGAAAAATTGAAACTAGTGAAAGTCTCCAACAGTTACTTTGAGGTCAACACCATTAAAGCTCTCTAGAGAAAAGTTCTTTATGTCATAATGGAGTATATCACCTTGGATGGTCATTTCACTAGGGTCTACGACTATCACTTTTCCTTGCTTAATTATTTCTGCTATAAGATCATGGTTTCTCTCCCCTATTATCTTCTCTCTTCCTTAAGAAAGAGTCTGGAAGACCATAATGAAAACCATAAAAGATATCCTATTCTACACATTGGTCTTATTAGGTTAATTTATGAACATTTCCAAAATATGTCGGCCCCTGCTAACCAGGATGCCTCTTTGGCATCCAAGGAGGATGACACTGAACCTAGTTGTTCAGAGTATAAACCTAATTTGAGTCCGGTTAGGATGGTCCTGAATCTGCCCTCTGTTTAGACTGGCATGATAACCAAAATTGATGATCTCGAGTCTGATAAAGTCAGCCCTACTTCTAAGCCTAGCAGCACTACTCCTAAAGGTAAAGGTGTTGGAATGAATCCTCGTTTCAAAAACCTTGTTGTGTATTTTGAAGATTCCCCTGATTCTGAGGATTATGGTGCTAATAGTAATTCTTCCTCTGCTGCCACGTCGATGAACAAAGAGGTTAGAACTTGGTCCCCTGGAGCCTTTGTCTTTGCTAAAAGTTGCTTCAATCTTGAAAGGGATTCTTCTGTTGATTTTCTAGGTATAGCTAAGAATAATGTTGTAGACCATTTCCAATTTTCAAAATGCGGTTTTCATGAAATTAATGAGTTCAAAATAAAAAATTGGGCCCTACAAAGTAAATTAGAAGAAATGGGAGCAAAGGTTTCTACATTTTTCAAGAAGGATGTTGAGAGTAATGATAACATTGCTATCAAAGAGATCCAGGACAATGCAGGTAAGGACAGATGGATTGAAATTGAATTGGAAAAAATGAAAAATACTGTGAAAATAATTATTGAACAGAACAACAGGATGGCAAGACATAATTCCATCATTATTAACGCTATGACTAAAAAATTGGAAAAAGATCAACAAGGGTGTTTGGTTGTTGACTTGGAAGAGAAGAAAGGAAAAAACAAGGAAGATGACATTGGGATTTCAAAGAGAACCAGATCCAATTTGAAAAGGAAGGCACCCCCCACACCAAATATGATTCAAAATTTCAAGAAGGGTGTCTAGGATATGCAAGACTTGGAGGTCGAGACTGAGTCTGTTCTGAAGACTCTGGGTTAGCTGTTGCTGGTTTTTCAGCCTGCGTTTTGGCTGGTTCTTTGTTTGAACACCCTGGCCTTTTTTGGCTGGTTGTTGTTTCTTCAAGTTTTTTCTTTTATTGTAGCCTATTTTATCCACTGGAATTTTTTGTCCTCTTTCTTTTGTTATAAACTTGGTGGTTTCAGATCCCTATAAAACCCATTTTTTCCTTTATCAAAAACAATATTTACAAGTCACCAAAAGTGAGTTTTGAAAGGCTGACTTAGAGTCATTCACTAACCAATCACTTAGCTGAGGCTGTTGGAGCTTTTCATGTTATAAATTTAGCTTATAGTCTAAATTTTAAATACCTTTGGCTCGAAGGGGACTCAAAAAATATTATAGAATGTCTTTTAGGTAGGTTCCCCCCCTCATGGATGATAAAGTCCTAGATTGATGATGCTATTTTGACCTTAGCTAAATTTGATAATATAAAGATATCCCATGCCTATAGAGAGGCCAAGGCTATGGTGGAATTTTTTGCAAATGAAGGGGTTAAAAGTAAAGGACAATGCACTTGGTTGAATATTAGTGATTTAAGTGTTAATGTCCACACCCTATTGAACTATGATGTGTCACATGGGCATAATGTGTGTCACCTCTTTAATGATAAAAGAACGGGGTAAGTACATCACTATCATTAGATTGCATGGGGCCGAGCTAATTAGCTTATATTGTAAGGTTTCTAGGCACACTTTGTGGGCTCACAGGTTTGGTGGAACCATTTTGAGTAAAAATCTTGTCTCTGTCTGCATTGTTGTGCTTGCTAAAATGGGAGGAGACAAAAAAAGGGTTGAACCGGATAGCTTCGAGAGGCACAAAAAAACATTAAAGCATGGAACAAAGTTAAAAGTGGGGGTTTACTCCCTTTTTTGGAAAAATTCCATGGGTCTAATCAGGAAGCTACTGAGCATTTTGAGAAGAATTGGGATAATGGGGAAATAACCCTTTTTGGCAGGAAAGTAAAGCTTGATGAAAATATCATTGCTAAAGTGACTGGCATGTCCACTGAAGGACACAAATTTTACCGGGATATGATTTTCTCTGATGAAGTGGTGGTCAGATTTCTAAAGAAAGACAAGGAAAAATTGAAACTGGTGAAAGTCTCCAACAGTTACTTTGAGGTCAACACCATTAAAGCTCTCTGGAGAAAATTTCTTCATGTCATAATGGAGTATATCACCCTGGATGGTCATTTCACTAGGGTCTATGACTATCACTTTTCCTTGCTCAATTATTTCTACTATAAGATCATGGTTTCTCTCCCCTATTATCTTCTCTCTTCCTTAAGAAAGAGTCTAGAAGACCATAACAAAAACCATAAAAGATATCCTATTCTACACACTGGTCTGATTAGGTTAATTTATGAACATTTCCAAAATATGTCGGCCCCTGCTAACCATGATGCCTCTTTGGCATCTGAGGAGGATGACACTGAACCTAGTTGTTCAGAGTATAAACCTAATTTGAGTCTAGTTAGGATGGTCTTGAATCCACCCTTTATCTAGACTGGCATGATAACCCAAATCTGTGATCCCGAGTTTGATAAAGTCAGCTCCACTTCTAAGCCTAGCAGCGTTACTCCTAAAGCTAAAGGTCCTGGAATGAATCCTCGTTTCAAAAACCTTGTTGCATATTTTGAAGATTCCCCCGATTCTAAGGATTCTGGCACTAATAGTAATTCTTCCTCTACTACCACGTCGATGAACAAAGACATTAGAACTTGGTCCCCTAGAGCCTCTGTCTGTGCTAAAAATTGCTTCAATCTTGAAAGGGATTATTCTGTTGGTTTTCTTGGTATAGCTAAGAATAATGCTGCAGACCATTTCCAATTTTCAAAATGGGTTTTTCATGAAATTAATGAGCTCAAAATAAAATACTAGGCCCTATAAAGTAGATTAGATGAAATGGGAGAAAAGGTTTCTACATTCTGCAAGAAGGATGTTGAGAGTAATTATAACATTGTTATCAAAGAGATCTAGGACAATGCAGGTAAGGACAGATGGATTGAAATTGAATTGGAAAAACTGTAAAATATTGTGAAAATAATTACTGAACAAAACATTAGGATGGCAAGACATAATGCCATCATTATTAACACTATGACTGAAAATTTGGAAAAAGATCAACAAGGGTGTTTGGTTGTTGACTTGGAAGAGGAGAAAGGAAAAAACCAGGAAGATGACATTGGGATTTCAAAGAGAACCAGAGCCAATTTGAAAAGGAAGGCACCCCTCACACCGAATATGATTCAAAATTTTAAGAAGGGTGTCTAGGATATGCAAGACCTGGAGGCCGAGACTGAGTCTGTTCTGAAGACTCTGGGTTAGCTGCTACTGGTTTTTTGGCCTACCTTTCAACTGGTTCTTTGTTTGAACTTCCTGGCCTTTTTTGGCTAGTTGTTGTTTCTTTTGGTTTTTTCTTTTATTGCAGCTTGTTTTATCCACTGAAATTTTTTGTCCTTCTCTTTCTTTTGTTGTAAACTTGGTGGTTTCAGATGCCTATAAAACCCATTTTTTCCTTTATCAAAAACAATATTTACAAGTCACCAAAAGTGAGTTCTGAAAGGCTGACTCAGACTCATTCGCCCAAGGGCATATGGGTCCACTTTCAGGGTTTTTCTACAACTTTCACAAGCCTCTAATAGAGATCTGAATCTTTTAATTTTTCCAAGTGGTAGTGTCAGAATGTTAAAAATAGTTTCTATAGGTGAGTTTCCATGAGATAAATTTTATTACATGTTTTGCATCTTTGTCAACTTCTTCAAAATTTCTCTTCAAGAGATCTTCAACCTTTCTTCCACCTAGATTTACAAACACAAGATGAAAGGGAATTTTTTTTTTCTTTTGGTGAACGGGGGTTTTCCTTGGTCAAACCCCATTTTGGTAACAAAACCTTGAAATGAATAAAAGCATGGAAGAGGGAATGAAGAATCAATAATTCTATGTTACTACTTAAGAAACCCTTGAATAATTCCTTGAATGAAAGTCTGCAACTTGCATGAAATGGCTTCAATGGTTGTTGATCTTGAACCTTGAATCTTGCTTGAAATAATCCTTTGAATGCTTGATTTGATCATGAAACCTACATAACAATGTTAGCTCAAAAAACATGCATGATGCAAGAATAATTTGTGATGATGATTGGATCTTGAATGCTACAATAAAAATATAATAAATATACCTTTCAATATGTTTGAAAATTCTCTTGATCATGATTTTTTCTATAGGAATGCTCGCTTCAAATTGCTAGGTGAAACATAGTGAAATAACTTTATATTTATAGATATGTATTCTAAATTTCATAAAATTCAAATATCACAAGCCGACATTGAATCTCATATTTGAATATATTAAAACACCACCAAAAAGGTAATTTAATTTTAGGTCCTAAGGTTGAGGGAGGACCCATTCGCCCATGGGTGAATGGGTCCCAAGTCCATAAACCTAGGACACACAGTGCTCATTGAGAAGTGTTATGTTTATGCATTAATGAATATTAGGTTTCCTCTTCATAAAATGTAATTAAATAGGCTTGGAAAATGAATTAAAATTCTAATTAAGATATAATTAAGCTCAATTAATTACGGGATCCCCGTATAAGTGTGAAAGTGTAAAGAGGTACACTTTACAACACTAAATTAAGGCATAATTAAGTCCAATTTAACTAGGAGGTCCCAAAAAAGTGAGAAAATGTAAAGGGATACATTTTCCATCACTACATTTAGCCCCCACTTTAGTGAGAGGATGACCTCACATCAAACTCACACTAAAGTAGACAATCAAAAATTATGTATGGAGAAATGACAAGATAATCAATCATACAACATCAAAGACTTAAATAATAGGTAAAAATCAAAGGTGGATCAAGCCTCACTATCCAACGTGATGTGGAATATGCCTCATTGATTTGTCAAAAAATATTCACAAGAAAAACTCGTTGTCCACTATGCAAACACCACACACACTCACATGGGCTAATGAAAGTCTGGATATCCACTAGGTGAGTCCCCAAGGCTAGAAAATGTGATAATCTTATTAGGATCATGTACCATACCAAAGCTATATCTCCAATAACTTTAATAAGTCACCAAAAAAAAAGGATGGGGGTGGAAAATGAGATATTCTTATTAGGCTCCCATACCATAGCAAAGATATATCTCTGATAACTTTAGTAATGCACCACAAAAAGAAACATAAAATTTGAGCTTCATAATGCCTAACAAGCTGCATTATGCTAAGCACCTATGAACAAAAAAGGCAAGGCTCCACTAGCTAGAAAAGTGTGTTATACTTGGTGGCCATAAAAAGGGTTCAAGCTTCACAATTTTAGCAAGCTACGTTATGCTAAACACTTATGAACAAAAATGAAAATAAATGTGTTAAAATGGATTTTGCTTAGTTCATGTAAGGTCTCCTCTTAGGGAAAATCATGCCTAATGTCTCCAAGAGAGGACAATTCTAGGATAAAAGATTCAAAACATTGGGAATGCAATGCATAGCATCACCACTAAGAGGAAAGTCATATGCCAAGAAAGGTCACACTCCTAGAGGACATCAAACCCAATGACACCAACAAGAAAAAGACACATCACAAGACATAAGAATATTGCAAAATGAACATAGGAATGCCAAATTTTTCCAAAATAATGCCAATGTATGCCCCCACTTTAAATAAATTGTTAAAAACCATGTTGTGAGAAATTACTTTAAAGTCGAAAATAATCACTGCTAACAATAAAAAATACATGAGAGCTGTTTTGGAAAGCCTTATTCCAAGTCATATGTTTCCAAATGAAGCTATACCATGAAAAAGAATAAGGGAGGTTTCCCTCAAAAAGAAATCCCAAACATATAAGGTATCTATGGATTTGGGGTCAATATGTCTTTGCAACAATGTTGTTATAGAGCCTAGAAACATCATCATTCCCCAAATACTCACAGAACAGGAAGAATGACACATAGAGAGCGAAAAAAAGAAAATGATTTTGGGTCAACATGGAAGAGACCTAAATGTCTTGATTCCTTCTATCATCCCAAAAAGGAAAACACAAGACAAAAGAAAAGATAATTTTTTACGACATATAGAAGAATGTAGATACAAGTAGAAGAATGAACATGAAGATATATATCAAATAGAACAATATGAGGGATCACATTATGTACATGCAATAACAAATTTAAAAAAAAATGACAAGACTACTAAGGAACATGGAAGCCAACCTATAGCGGGTTGTCTAAATCCCAATCTTGTTTAGTATATATGGAAGGAATACAACTAGCTAAAGGGATAACATCAAGCCAAACTAGGACAAGGTTGTCTAAACCCTTGCCCCCACTAAGTGCAAGAAAATAATGTGTTGAGATGAGTGATGAGAATTAGCTCCTTGCAATAAAGGAAATGAATTGCAATGAATTTAAAGCATGCAATCATGAGTATGTTATAATCCTACAACTATCACATGGAAAGGAGCAAAGCTCATGTAATTTAGTCAAGTTGGATCCCTATGGGATTTAAATTTCTTCTATATTTTTTGTAAACCATGACAATTATCTGTGTGATGTCTGAATAATATATGATGGGAACAATATGGTTCATGTTGATCACTTTGTTGTGGTGTTAATTGTTTAGATTTAGGAGGTAGCTTTAATCCCCAATGTAAAAGAGTGTAGAAATCATGCTCGGTCTTGGATATTTTTAATAGGCCCTTAAATCAAATGTCTTTTGTTTCTTGGTTTTGTAAAGTTGATGTGGTTTCTTCTTTTATTTGATATTTGATTGATTTGAAGGGGAAGGATCAAAGGTAACCATGATCTTTATGAGGCATGATTATGTTGAATAAGACACCTTTCCTATTAAGATTAGTGTGATTGTGATTACATGGTAAAAAATTGGATCTTCTAACATCACACATTTTCCTTTTTCAAGATCAAATGTATTAGGAATTGTGTATTCTTTTATTGAATCTCTCTCATACATATGAAAGGTATTGAAGGCTAGTTGGGGAGAGGAAAATTTGTTTTTAGTGATATGGACCAGGTTACATATAAACTCTATTCCTTGTTCATTCTTGAGAATCTTTCTTATGTTCCCAATGATAGGAATGACATTACTAGCAATATGTTCGGGTCTCACAAAGTTTTGAAAAAAATTCAAAACAAGTCATTGATCTTCATTATGCTATCTTTAGAGATAATATCAACCATTGTTTCGACATCATGCACATTATTTGTGGGTAGGGAATTCATTGGAAATGAGGTATGAAAATTAGGATCCATAGTGGGTTGACTAGTGTCAACACTACGAGTGAAAGAGTTAGAAAACACAAGATCCATGGTGAAAAGTGTATTGCAAGATGACACGAGTATTCAACTATGTCTCATGATAGTATTGGCAATAGGAAACCAAGTTGTGAATCTCATATAAGTTTCAAAAACTTGGTATGCACCCAAAATGGATAAGAGGTAAAATTGAATGAAATATCCTAAAATATAAATATGTAAAAGCAATTTTTAGATTTCAAACAAGATAATTTTCTAATTATGCTATGCATAAACCTAAAAATGATGTATTTTAAATACAATTTTGAATACATACAATGCACTGAATTTATCAAATGAAGCTAAATATGGTCAATTTGAGATAACAGAAATTCTACAAACTATAAAAATAAACTACAAACAACCTTGAACATAATACAAAAACAAAGATTTTGATGCCAAAAATGTAGGAAAAATCCCTAATCAGGGACTCATTCTCCCATAGGTGAATGGGTGCTAGTTGAAGGTTTTGAAAAATGAATTTACATATTTCTAAGTTGATTCTTATGGCTTTCAGATTCTAGAATGAAACGGGTGGTTACAGTTTGATTTTTCTATAAAATTTAAGTCTAAATGCAAATGTAAAAATGTGCTTGGTGAAAAACTAGGAGACATGATTTGATATGAAAATTTAATTCAATTTTCAAATGTAAATGAAAGATGATGCAATGTTATGTAAATGCTTTGTAAAATGATTTGTTTTTTTTTGGTATTTTCTAGATTTTAAAGAATGCAAAAATGCAATCCTAAAACCCTAAATGAGATGCAAAATAATGTAAGTTAAGAAACCCTAAATTAGATTCATTTCAATGCAATGAAATGGAAATGAAAGAAAATTCTAGATATAGGGTTGAAATAGACTCTAAATTCAGAAAGATGCAATACTCAAATGTCAAGTGCACCAAAATGAAATGAGGGAAAATAGGTTAGGGGTATCACAATAGGGGTATGATAAATATGTCTTCTTTATTTCATTGGGAAATGAGATCCACACAAAGAATTTACTTTCAACCTTTGAGTACCCCTAAATTTGCATATGGTTAAACTCCAACACCCATTAGTGGGGTTAGTTGATGCAAATGCAAACCTACAAATACTCCTATGAAATAATGCAGTCAACTTCATGATCAAAATTAAATAACAACATAAACCAAAAGAGCTTATAGAAGCACAATGCACACATATTCCATAATGGATTGGTGTCACTTTGTTGTGAAAAGTCACCCTTTCCCAACCCTTGACAAGCGAATGATGAAGATGCAATGGAAAAAATTAGCTCTCAATGTGAACAGAGTAACTTTGCATGAGATTGTGGATGCTAAAATGAGGAATGAGACCTCCTATTTATAGAATGATAAGATGGAGATATATGCAAAATGGGTGAATGTGGGACAAAGATTTAACCAATACGAAGGAGCCACTTGTCCAAATGTGAGTGGATGGAGGATGTGCAAATTTTGGTCAATGTGCCAATAAATGACATTAGGTGGCCTTTTCAAATTTCAAATTTGGCTTTTTCGAGGGAGAAAAAGGGGCTTAAATGCCAAGTTTGACTTATGTGAGAGACATGTAAGAGACATGTAAGAGCACTTAAATGCTTTGTTGGATGTACATGCCAATTTTTATTTGAATTCAAACTCGAGGGAATATTCCATTTTTTTGCCATGTTGATGGGAAATGGAGATTTAATAAATTAATTAAAATCCTTTATTTGTGCAAGGGGGAAAATATAGAGAATGTGACATGCATTAGATTAGATTTAATCCTTATTTAGTTAATTTAAAAGAGGATTAGGTGTTTTGACTCATTTGACTTAGATTTAAGGATTAAACTAAACCAAAAGGAGATGGAAGATGATTTTAGATTTAATTAAATAAAGATTTTATTTATTTAATCAAAGAGGGTGATGTTAGGATCAAATTAAATAAAGTTAATTTATTTAATTTAAATTGATGACTTTAGAGATAAATAAAATAAACTTGATTTATTTAATGAATGGACTTGACTAAATACAATATGCTAATTTGTCATGTCTACATTTTGCCCCTCTTTGAAGCAATGTACTTGTTGCATTGGTTCAAAGAATAAACTTACCATGATAAAAAATTCAATTTTTTAATATTTTTTTCGGATGCCCCAGTGGAAAGAAGTACATTGGTACATTCCTCCCTCGAGAGATCGAGTGAAAAGATTTGATTTGAGGGTTTATCTTGTGATAAAGAGGTTCAAGATGGATGCATGGATTGTTATGATGATGCAAATGAGATGGTTTTAAGATGCTTAGAATAACCAATCTATATTATCCTAAACAACTTAAATGATAATGCAATGCATGTGAGATGGATGATGCGATAATGGCTATAAAATTATGCAATGGATGTTTTATGCAAATGTATGGTTTTATGAGATGCTTAGACTAACAGATATATACTATGATGATGAACATGCATGTGAGATTATGTGCAGAATGCTGATGGTTTGTGGATGTAGGATGGATGCACTGGCGATGATGATTAACTATCTTAACATGATGTTAGTGTGGAAAAGAAGAAATGAGAAATGAGATGATGATAGGAGGATCCAAAAATCCAACTTTATGAGAGATGATGATGAGAAATGGATGATTTTCTTATCAAGAATTGGGATTTTTTAAAAAGGGCCACTTACCTTATGTTTGATAACACACATAAGCACAATGCATCAAGGTATAAAGAACCAGGATGGCATTGCACTTAGTGTGATGGACTTTGAATCAATAATGAAATAGGAGTACTCCTATTCACACTTGACATATGCAAACCTTGCTAGGATGCACTTCAAAAGTTTTAAACATCTTAGACCAAAACATGGAAAGGGATAACCTATTAATGTAATAGTCAACAAGCTGCCCAAAACACCCTCCATACATATCTAACAAAGCAAGTATTCGCCAAGTTATATTACAAGAATGTCCAATAAGCACAATAGACAAAATATAATGATTGTTGCCCCATTCCCATCTCTCTAAATCCATTTGTTTGGACATCATCGAGAGGTTATTGGAATGAGCGCAAAGAGATAAGTCAAAAGACAAAGATAAAGTAAACAAACAAGTTGATGTTCTTCAATACCGTTAACCAAAAGGAAATGTGCTTTTTAAGGATAAGAATCAAAACTATTACCAAAAGATAATACCCATTGTAGGAAGGATACATCCTAGGAAATGTTAGTGGATGGTGGCACATCATTTCGTTTATCCAAAGTGTTCTTTCTGATAATTAATGCCCATTGTAGGAAGGATACGTCATAGGAAATGATGTTATTAGATGATTGATTTAGGACTGATTGGATGATAGGGTATTGACACAAAGAGTTAACCAACTTGTCTACGTACTAACCTAAACCGGAGACTTGACGTTTTGAGTTTTCACTTTTAACTTGCTAGACTTGTTTCCAATTTTTTTTACCAAAGTTCAAGGATGACAATCATTTATTATGGTGATGTTTATTGTGGGTGAAAGTGAGATGAGATAGATGGATTTTTTAAAATATTTTGGATGTTTTTGGAGTTTTTTGAACTGTTTTGAGGTTATTTTGGTACTTTTTTGAAATTTTAAAAATGTTTTGATTTTTGGATTTTCAAATGTTTTGGGGTTTTCTGAGATTTTGACCAAGATACTAACCTAAGGACCTATCCTAGGGGCCTTGGGGGCTGATCAATCAGATTAGCCTTGCCTATGTTATACGCGTAGAGACCACGTAGTTCAACTGACAACTTGATCGATTTAAAGATGAAGATATACATGATGAAATGCCATTTTATTATGACGAACTCCTAAAGGACTGACCTAAGTGTCTCGGGGGATGATCAAAGATTAACATTGCCTATGTTCAAGGCTCAAAGACCCATAGTTCGACAAGACGACTCTATTTTTGACCTTTTGACTGACTTTTTGACCTATTTTTGAATTTTGACATGTTTTGAATGTTTTTGGATTTTTTGGTTTTATGAATGTTTTTGGATTTTTTGATTTTCTAATGTTTTTAGATTTTTTGGATTTTCTGATGTTTTTGGATTTTCTGATTTTAGGACTTCAAGAATATACACGAATCTGATCCAATGAGAACATGCCCCTAGCATGATGCAATAGACTACTCTGATAAATGAAGGACAAAATAAACTTGGGAATGGGCTGAGTAGTACTAGAAGGGATCATGATACGAACACATGACCAAGCTATGATGCAGATGTCAAATGGATGGGTGATGTATGGAGATTTGAATGCGATGGATGATGGAAATGTAATGGATGGATGATGCAGAACAAGTGATAAAGATCCTAGTGGATGGAAAGTGCTTATTTACACAAGGCACCTATTTGCTAGGTTTTCACCAAGGTACTTGCCCAAAGTGCCACTGAAGTGGTTTTCAGTAGAGGACGATTTTTCTCTTTAATGTTTTTTATCATATTTTTGATTTTTTTTTTAATATCTTTTTTGATTATTTTTTGTTGTCACCAAGATGCCTGTTTGCCAGGTTTTTGCCAAGGTAACCATTTTTTCAGGACATTTTTTGATTTTTTGATTTTTTTGGTTCTATACCTTGAAATATTAGGCATAAAACATTTTGAGATGGGAGTTGTTCATGGGCTCCTGCAAAGGTTTCCCTTCAGGTGTTGATAACTGATATTCCCATGACTTATAGCTTGTTGTGATAAAAAATGGCCTAAATGAATTAGGTTCAAATTTTCCTTTATTGTTTGGATTTGGGATGTTCTTTTGATTATGCTTTAGTACCAGTTCTCCAATTTGGAAAGTACTACTTATTTTCTTGTTATAGCTCCTCTTGAGTCTATTCTGATAGACTTGTAAATGATTTAAAGTGTCTATACGCTGCTCATCCAATAGCTCTAGCTCATTCAGTCTTGATATTTGGTACTCTTCATATGTGATGAAGTTTTACAGTGATATTCTTAGTGATAGGAGCTCGATCTCAATAGGGAGTACTGCTTCTAATCTGTAGACCAGGGAGAAGGGGGTGGTGCCAGTGGGTGTGCGAATGCTATTTTGGTAGGCCTAGAGGGTGGGATTTAGTTGCAGATGCCAGTCACGACTTGCATCATTGACTATTTTCTTGAGGATTTTTAAAATGGTTTTATTTTTGGCTTTTGCTTGGCCATTGCCTTGGGGATAGTATGGGGTGGAGAAGTGATGTTGGATTTTGAAATTTTCACACAAGTCATGGACATCCTAATTCTTAAATGGTGTCCCATTATTTGAGATAATGGCTTGTGGGACACCGTAGTGGCAAATGAGATAGTTTAGGATGAACTTTGATATCTTCTTCCGAGTTATATATGTCATGGGTATGCCTTCCACCCACTTGGTAAAGTATTTAGTGGCGGTTATGATGAACTTGTGGCCATTAGATGAAGTGGGAGTGATTTTTTTGATGAGATCGAGTCCCCACTGTGAAAAGGGCCATGGTGTGATGATGGGATGAAGTTCTTGAGCAGGAGCATGGATTAGGTTCCCATGTTGCTAACATTGTAGGCACCTTTTGACATAGTCATGTTCTTCTCTTTCCATTGTGGGCCAATAATACCCCATCCTTAGCAGTTTCTTGGCTAGGGTCATTCCACTTGAGTGTGAACCACAAATGTTGTTATGCACCTTAGTTAAAGTGGTCAATGCCTCCTTAGTGTTTAAACAGTGCAATAAGGTTCCTTCTATTCTTCTATGATATAGGGTATCTGCTAGGATGACAAATCAGGATGCCTTTTTGACAAAGGTTCATTTTAAGGTTGAGGGTAAGTCAGCAAGTAGGATAGCTATTCACAGGTAGGTATAAATTTCATGGTACCAGGGATCACCAGAACCAATGATTTCATACATAAATTTTGATTCTAGTACGTCGAATGTGGGCATGAGAAGCTTCTCTACCAAGAATTCATAGTTTGGGACATTATGAGGGATCTCTAGTAGGGATCCAATCGTTGCCATGGTGTCTACTACTCTATTGTTTGCTTTGGGAATCTACTCAAATGTGATCTCGATAAAGGATTTCGTGAGAGTCTCCACCAATTTCTTGTATGGAGTGAGCTTATCATCCTTCATCTGGTACTCACTGTTCACTTGGTTTACTATCAGTTGAGAGTCTCCATATACTCTAAGGGCCATGATGTGCCACTGTACTACTATTCTGAGACCTATCATGGTTAAAGCCTCGTATTCTACAATGTTATTAGTGTAGGGGAATGCCAATTTATATGATCTACGTATGCAGTCCCCCTATGGGGTGATAAAGAAGACATTGAATCTTGATCCATGTTGCATGTATGAGCCATAAAATTAAAGTTTCCAGTGGTCATCTATGTTGAGATTGAAGATGGATTCGTTTGGAAACTCTGAGATGAGAGGATTCTTTGAATAGATTGGTGCTTCTGCAAGTTGATCTGCGATGACTTGGCCTTTAATTTCTTTCCACTCCACATATTCAATGTCATACTCTGATAGTATCATGACCCATTCGGCCATTCTTCTAGTCAGCATTACTTTTGATAGTAAGTACTTGAGAGGGTCGATTTGGGCAATGAGTTTGACTTTGTGTGCCAACATGAAGTTTCTAAATTTTTGTGATGTAAACACTACTGCTAGACATGCTTTCTCAATGAATGAGTAATTTAACTCATTCCCAACCATTATTTTGTTGATATAATAGATGGCCCTTTATATCCCATTTTCATTGTGTTGAGTTAGGAGAGCTCCAAGGGCTACTGTTGTTGCTGACACACAGAGAAATAATGGCTTTCTTGGGATCGGTGGCATGAGGACTAGTGGTCTAAGAAAATATTCTTTGATCTTATTAAAGGCTTCTTCACACCTGTCATCCCACTTGTACACTACTCCCTTGTGAAGTAGGTGAGAGCATGGATTATGTTTATTTGTCAATTCTGCTATGAACCTTCGGATGGATTGAAGCCTACCTTGGAGACCTCTCAATTGTTTCAATGTTTTGGGTTCCTCCATCTCAAGGATTGATTTTACCTTGTCAGGGTCTACCTCAATACTTCTCATTGACACTATGTATCCTAGCAACTTTCCTGATTTTAGACCTAGCACACTCTTCTTTGGATTTAATCAGACCTTGTATTTCTCTAGCTTGTTGAAAATAGTACTCAAGGTTGCTATGTGATCCTTCCTCTTTCTGGATTTGGCTAGTATGTCATCGACGTAATCTTTGACAATTTTATGGATCATGTCATGGAATATTAATGTCATGGTTCTTTGGTACTTTTCCCCTGCATTCTTCAAGCTAAATGGCATCATATTCTAGCAATAAGTCCCCCATGGATAAGTGAAGGCCATTTTGTGTTGGTCTTCTTTAGCAATCATTATCTGGTTGTATCCTAAGAAACCATCCATCAAGGAAAGCATTTCATGTCACGTCGTCATGTCCATAATCATGTCAATGTTGGGCAATGGGAAATCATCTTTTGGACATGCTTTGTTTAAGTCCCTAAAATCTATTTAGATTCTAATGCCCCCATCTAGTTTTGAAACAGGAACTAGGTTTGACACCCATTCTGGATAGTCAATTGGTTGAATGAATCCTACGTCCAGTATCTTCTTCAATTCCATTTTGACTAATAGGGTGATCTGAGAGCACATTTTCTTGAGCTTTTGTCTAACAGGCTTTACTTCAGAGTATACTGTGAGGTGATGAACTACAATTTTTGGATCAAGCCCAGGCATGTCTATGTAGCTCCATGCAAAAATAACTTGTCTTTCTCTCAAGAAGGCTACTAGTAGTTCTTGTTCCTCTGATAGTAATGACTCCAAATAAAATGTGATGTGCGAGGTATCCTCTTTTCCTAAATTAACTAGATTGCATTTTTCTACTAGGACTGCTGATTTTTCCTAATGAAGAGCTTTGAAAGGAAGATTGAATCCCCCATCCTTAGGTGCCTTAGAGAGGTTTTCACCATTGGATGCATCCCTTTTTTTTTACTTTTTTTGGGTCTGAGAGTGCCACAGTGTGGTTTTCACTCAAGGACTTAGAGATTATTCTCAGTTTTTTGCTTTTGTGATTGAGGGATTCAATCATTTCCCCACAGTATGCATGTGTATCCAGCTCAATGATGAATCCTAGTTTGTGATCCCCACATGGAATATTATCCCATAGTCCCATGAATTTTGAGAGTGCCTTATAATTTTTGAATGTGTCAAGAATTGGTGGTCCTCATTGGTCATAATCGATGATTTGGGGGTAAACTAGGTAGATTTTATGATTTTGATGGTTGATTCAAAGGATAAGGTGCTAATCATGAGAAGGGTGGTATCGTTGAAGAGCATGGGTAGGTTAGTTATGGGATCCTCATCATCACTACTAATATGGATGTCAGTTATGTCAAATGTGAAGTTGTCTATGAATTGACCTGTAGATACGAGTAAGCGATGTTCGATTGTAGATTGCTGAGGAGGATTATTGACCTTTCTAACTAGAGGACTCCGGCCACATATGGTTATACTCAGAGGGGTACATCCAAGGCCTAGATTTCTCATTCATGTCTCTAGAATGAAGGGTATTAGAAGCCCATTGTTGTTTTACCCAAGTCTCTGGTTTTTGTCATAGCCCATTGCGAGCATCATTTGCAAACCTTTGCTTCTATCATCCATTGGTAGATTGATTGTTGGTCTATTATCTTGGTATAGGAGATGATATTGGTCCTCCTCTATGAATTCTCAGTCGAGATCTCCCCAACTTCTGAAGTTGAGATATTCTTCAGGGGATGTTTGCAATGTGGAGGCTTCATTTGATTGCGAACATCCTCATGATCTGGGAGATTGTGGTACCTCTCTTACCACAAAGGAATTTTTGGGAATTGTATAGTTTTTGCAACCATTGTCCTAGATGATGAATTTGATATCAGAGATGGTGGGGATGGCGAGAGTGGTGGTTGTCTCTATCACAAAAGTGGAAGCGAGAGTGGCTGGATCAATGTACGGTGTTGATGGTCCTTCATCATTTTTAGGCACTTGAGCGATTTTGTAGTATTTTTCCTCAAGGTTCTTGTAGTAGGAGAATGGTTCAGGATCTCCATGGATGGTGACCTCTTTTCCTTCATATGTGAATTTGACACACTGATGGAAGGCTGATGCTACTACTTGCATTGCATGGATCCATGGATGTCCTAGGAGAATTTTATAAGGCAAGTCGAGATCCAGGACCTGACAGGTAGTTTCCATGATAGTTGGCCCCACTTGAATAGGGATTTGGATTGTACCTTGGGAAACCCTTTCCTAATCATCATATGCTTTGATTGTAATACCTTTTCCTTTGTCTATGGAATCCTCCGATATTTTCAGGTTCTTAATGAGCTTGAGGGAACAAATGTTCAAACTTGCACCTCCATCCACCAAGAACCACTTGACTTTATTTTTATGCACGAGGACCTTTAAATGGAGTGCACGATTGTGAGATGGTTGAGCGAGAAAGTCCTGATCAGAGAACGAAAGGAGTTTTGGAGTGATGATCTTTCTGACCATAGCTTGGAATTGTTTTACATCAAGATCTGTGGGGATAGTGGATGAAGCCAATGCTTCCTCAAGGATTTTCTTTTGGGTGGATGAGATTTTTAATAACTCCATGATGGAGATTTGTGTTGGGGTTTTTTTTAGCTGATCAAGAATATTGTAACCATTGGGAACAGATTTGGGGTTGGGTGCAGGTGCTTTGTTTGGTTGAGATGACCTTGCGATGGTAACTTTGTCACCTCTTGTGGTGACTCCACAATTGTCATGGGATCATTTGATGGTGATGGTAGCACGGTAGTCATCCAGGGATGTAACAGCATGGTCATACACATGATTTACGTTCTTGAAGGTACCTTTCCCCTTATCAATGTTATTATTTCATTTATTGTTATGGTTAGGCATCAAATTCTTGTATATTTTGAGGTTCTAATTTCCTATTGGTTGTTCCACATTTATGATTCTTTGATCAATGATGTCTTGGACTAGGTTCTTTAACCTCATGCAATTATTAGTGGTGTGCCCTTTGATTTTGTGGAGGTCACAAAGCTAATTTTCATTGTACCAAGGAGGTTTCACATCTGGTTCTTGGTAATCCTCATAGGTGGGAGCCTTGATGAGGTTTTTTTTTTATTAGTTTCTTCATGATTACTTTGAGTGGCTCCCTAAGGACAGTGTACTTTCGCTTGGTGGAATTCTTGTTTCACTGGGGTGGTCCCCTTTGATCACTAACATTATTGATCGCTTGATTTTTTGGTTGTTGTGTTTTTGGGTTCACTTGATGGTTGTTTTGATGATGGTTTTTGATTTGTTGTTGTGGTGTAGCTATGTTTTGCTGAGGGACATTGATGAAAAATTTGGCATCGATGACACCATCATTCGTAACATTTTTGTTTCTTTCCCATGTGGAAGGTTTGTCATTGTAACTAGTGGATGGGCAATTGTTTTGCTGTTCAAGATATGAAGTTGACCCTCCAAGTTGTGTCGTAAGGGCTTGTTTAGTGTTGTGCACCTTGGAAATCAACTGGTAGTACGTGGTGATCCCTTGGACTTTGATATGGAATGCCAAGAGGCCATCAAGTTTGGATATGATAGTGCACACTTGTTGTTCCTCGGGCATGACCCATTTGCTTCGATTGGCCTTGGATTGCCATCATTGTAGGAATGAAGCAAATGATTCATTCTTACCTTGTTTCAAACCTAATAGTTCCTCTAGACTGACATCCACGAAAATATTGCATGATTAGTTTTTGATGAATGCATCTATGATTTCTTGGAATGTTTTGATGCCTGTAGGTAGGTTAGAGAACCATTCCATGGTGTGGCTAGCCAAACTCCTAGTAAATAGTTGCATCATATAGGTATCGTCATATGCAACTTCCATGCAATGAACCTGGAATTCCCTGATGTGATCTTCAGGGTTTCCTGTCCCATGGTACTTATCAAATTTGGGGATCTCAAATCCCTTCAAGAATGGTTTCATTACAAGGATTTTGTCGAACAGATAAGGACACAAGTTTCTAGGTGTTTTCATGGTTTTCCCTGATTGAAGGTCGAGCACTTGTTTGGAGAGCAACCTGATTTGTGTTGTCATGTCATTTTGTAGATCAGGGGGTTGGATGAAAGTGTTTTGAGGTGGTTCGATTGCCGGTGGGATGGGTGGGTTGGTTGGTATGTTTATGGATGATGTTTGCATATGTTGTGCCAAATATTCCTGTAATTGTTGATGTACCAACAACACTTGTTGTTGGTCTTGTTGTTGTTATGCTATTAAGGCCCATTGCTATGCTTGTTGTTATTGAGCCAACAACGCTTGTTGTTGAGCTACTAATTGAGCTACTTCCTATTGTTCTTGATATTGTTTCAATGCTTACTAATGTTGTGCTACTTGTTGTTGTGCAAGATATTGTGCATGTGCTTGTGCTTGTTGTGCTTGATATTGGGTTTGTGCTTGAGTGTGTGCTTGAGCCTAGGCCTGAGCTCGAGCTTGAGTTTGAGTTTGAGCTTGAGCTTGAGCTTGTGCTTGAGCTTGTGAATCTTGAGCTTGTGCTTGTGCCTATGCAGCTTGTGCAACTTGAGTTGCTTGAGCATCTCATTGTTGTTGTTGTTGTTGCTGCAATAAGGCTTAGGATTGTGCAGCTTGCTACACTTTTTGTGCGACTTGGGCAGCTTGAGCAACTTATGCAACTTGTGCGGCTTGAGTAGCTTGCTGAGAAGCTAGTTGTGTGGCTTGTTGTTTTTGTGCTTGTAGGAATACCTTTTCATAAGCAACTTGTTGAGTGGATTGCAATGCAATAGTATATTGACTTGATTTATTCAAGTTTGGTGGTGGTGGTGGTGGAGGTGGATTTGGAATGGTTCTTTTTGTGGTGATGGGAGGCATTGTTGTGTTGATGATTGGGGTTTGAGTGGTAGATGGTGTGATTGATGTGGTTGGTCCTTGATAGACCATGTTTTGAGATGTTAGGGGGGTGGTTGATGATGCGATGGTGGTTTTTTGCATTATCGGGATGGATTCCATCTATTGTTGCAATATCATTGGCAAGGTGGAAGTATTTGGAATGATGCTCTAATTGATGCTTGGTGGGTTGATCTAGTTTTTTTTATTACCATTTGGTAAAGGGGGAAGCCCTAAATTGAGAGATGATGTGGATATTGATGGCAATGGTGGAAGTGGTGGAAATGTGAGGAGTGTAATCTCTTGAGGAAAAGGTGTAGTGTCAAAAATCCCCCCTGGTCCAAATATGTCACCCTCTCCTTGCGAGGTTATCTAGAGAGAGGTTTGGGGTGTTGCACGAAATGATGATGATGAGTCATTTGGATCATGAAAGGTGAGAGGGACATATGGATGTGATGGATTTTGGGGTACAGTTTGTCCCAAGATGGTGTTTGCATCCAAATCCTGATTGTTTACAAGAGGATGCATTTGTAATGCATTGAGAAATGCACTTCCTTTATTAACAATGGGTTGCATTGGAGCGATAGATGATATGATTTGTGGGATTTCTTGAGTGATGCTTTGAAATGAGGGGGTAGATGATATTGGAGGCATGACTCCAAAAGATGGTTCCACAACAGTTCTCACATCAAAATCAGAGGGGAGTTTAGCCCCTTGCTTTGCTAATTCAAGCATGTATAGTGAGGGATTGATTCTCATCATGATGTTGATACTCTTATGATTCTATGGATTTTGAATTATTTCAGTGATTTCCTCGTGTGGCATTCCAAAGGGATTATTGGTAAGATCCTCCACTTGGACACCTTCCTCTTGATGGTCTTGAGAAAATGAAGGTTAATTGTGAGACTTCCAGATCCAATGGGATTCATTTCAGGAGTGGTTTGACTTACGTCACTTGAAGTAGATGTTTATTTTTTTGGCTTCCATGTTCCTCTTGTGTTGTCATCTAGTTTTCACCATAAAATAGGGATCAATCTTCAAAAATGTGGAAGGTGAATTCTCCAATTCTTTGGATTGACCTAACTTTATGTACAAAAGAGAAAATTTAGGATGATTATAAGGATCAAAGGGTGATAATGATATGGATGTAAGATGGATTTTTGATGGATGATTGGAACTCTTGATAAAATCTTGAAGGGTATGTTAAACTTTAGGACTTCATTTAGGATTGATTTTTTTTTGGATTTGGATTTTGGTGGACCCCTAAATCTACAAATGGTTAAACTCCAACACTCATTACTGGGGTTAGTTCATGAGAATTCAAACCTACAAAATACTCCTATGAAATAATGCATTCTACTTCATGATCAAAATGAAATAACAACATAAACCAATAGAGCTTATAGAAGCACAATGCACACCTATTCCATAGTGGATTGGTGTCACTTTGTTGTGAAAAGTGATCATTTCCCAACCCTTGACAAGCCAATGATGAAGATGCAATGGAAAAAATTAGCTCTCAATGTGAAGAGAGTAACTTTGCATGAGATTGTGGATGCTAAAATGAGGACTGAGACCTCCTATTTATAGAATGGTAGGATGGAGAAATATGCAAAATGGGTGAATGTGGGAAAAAGATTCAACCAATAGGAAGGAGCCACTTTTCCAAATGTGAGTGGATGGAGGATGTGCAAGTTTTGGTCAATGTTCCAATAAATGACATTAGGTGGCATTTTCAAATTTCAAATTCGGCTTGTTGGAGGGAGAAATAGGGGCTTAAATGCCAAGTTTGACTTATGTGAGAGAAATGTAAGAGACGTGTAAGAGCTCTTAAATGCTTTGTTGGATGCACATGTCAATTTGGACTTGAATTCAAACTTGAGGGAATATTCCATTTTTATGCCATGTCAATGGAAAATGGAGATTTAATAAATTAATTAAAACCCTTTATTTGTGCAAGTGGGAAAATCTAGAGAATGTGACATGCATTAGATTAGATTTAATCTTGATTTAGTTAATTTAAAAGAGGATTAGGTGATTTGACTCATTTTACTTAGATTTAAGGATTAAACTAAATCAAAAAAAGATGGAAGATTATTTTAGATTTAATTAAATAAAGATTTTATTTATTTAATCAAAGAGGGTGATGTTAGGATCAAATTAAATAAATTTGATTTATTTAATTTAAATGAATGACTCTAGAGATAAATCAAATAAGCTTGATTTATTTAATGAATAGACTTGATTAAATGCAATATGCTAATTTTGCATGTCTACACAACCCTTAGGTGAGTCAAATCAAGGTGTGCATCTGTAGATTTCCTTATAATTGAACGATGGGGGTCAGGTTCACTAAGCACTTTTGCAAAAATATAAACTAACCCAATTATGCTAAATTAAACTTGAAACAAAAATATTAAACTCAAAATAAATAGAACCAAAAGTTAAATTGTAGATCTGAGAAGGGCAGAATTGTGTTTACCAATCACCAAAAGTCAATTCCTGAAGGCTAACAGGGACTCATTCACCCAAGGGTGAATGGGTCCACTATCATTGTTTTTCTACAAATTTTTGGAGCCTCTAAGACATATATGAATCTTCCAATTTTTCCAAGTGGCAGTGTCAGAATGTTGGAGATAATTTTGGTAGGTGAGTTTCCATGAGATGATAACTTTTATGAATTTTTTTGTAACTTTGTCAACTTATTTAAATTTTTTTTTTTCAAGAGATCTTCAAGAATTCTTCCACCTAGATCTGCAAACACAAGATGAAAGGGAAAAATTATTTGTTTCTGGTGAATGTGGGTTTGCCTTGGTCAAACCCTGTTTTGGTAATCAAAACCATGAAATCAACAAAAGCATGAAAGAGGGAATGAAGATTGAAAAATTATATGCTACCACTCAAAAAACCCTTGAATAAGTCCTTGAATGAAATTATACAAATTGCATGAAATGGATTCAACGTATGTAGATCTTGAACCTTGAATATTGCTTGAAATAATGCTTTGAATGCTTGATTTGATCATGAAACCTACATCACAATGTTAGCTCCAAAAAAATGCATGATGAAATAAGACTTTGACATGATGAGTGGATCTTGAATGCTGCAATAAAACTCTGATAAATATTCCTTTTAATGCCTTTCAAAGTGATCTTTATTATCAATTTCGCTATAGGAATTCTCACTTCAAAATTCTAGGTGAAACATAGTGAAATAACCTTATATTTATAGATATATATCTTCAATTTCTCAAAATTCAAATATCACAAGCTAGCATTGAATCATAGATTTGAATATATTAAAATATCACCAAAAACATAATTTAAATTTAGGTCCTAAGGTTTAGGGAGGACCCATTCACCAATAGGTGAATGGGTTCTAGATCCATAAACCTAGGACACACATTTCTCATTGAGAGGTGTTATATTTAGGCACTAATGAATGTCGGGTTTCCTCTTTGAGAAATGTAATTAAATAGGCTTTGAAAATAAATTAAAGGGCCGATTAAGGCATAATTAGGCTTAATTAATTAAGGGGTCTCTAAATAAGTGTGAAAGTGTAAAGAGGTACACTTTACAACACTAAATTAAGGGATTCCTAAATAAGTGTGAAAGTGTAAAGAGGTACAATTTAAAACACTAAATTAAGGCACAATTAAGTCCAATTTAACTAGGAGGGCCCACACAGGAAAATGTAAAGGGATACATTTTCTATCACTACATGTCCCAAATTGTTGCACTTGTGATAAATGATATTAAAATTGTATAAAGGTGCAAAAAAATTAGTATTAACAAAGTTATTCCTCTTATTGAAGCTCTTCTACAATCCAAAACTTTATGACCAAAATGATTACAATTAAAATAGTAACATAAGAAAGAATGATTAAACATGATATTCTTTACTTGTCCTCTTGTGGTTTTTCTTTCGAATCTTCTATTATTCCTTTGTACTTGAATGAATCCATAACTCTACACATCACTATAATTGGTTGAAACATTTTGTTTAGAATTTGAACTTTTAGAACTAATCTCTTCTGGGTTCTTCTTAGTAGGATTCACTAGTTGCTTTGTCACCTTGTTGTTTAGTTCATCAAAACTAATACCACTTTCGATATGCGATGATCTTTGATAGTTAATTATCTAATCCAAGATCTCAGTGATCTTCCCAAACTTCATCTTTAGTTGATGATATACTTTTTAAAGATATTTCCTCAGTGATACAATTTCTACTTCAAGCTTCTTACAGTCCTTATCCTTTGATAATAGCTATTCATTCAAAACTTCTTCAATCCTCTTTGCTTCTTGTACTTTAACTGATGGAACCCCTAAATTTTCATGTTCCATCTCAAAATTCTACAAAATTTTGGTTAAGTTTGTACCTGAGGGCTTAGGGTTTTTATTACTCTCATTTTTTAAGGGTTTTGTGCTATTCGAGACTTTTCTTAATAAAACTTTGAGATTATATCCTTCTTAGGGTTGTATCTTTGCATTGATTTCCTATTGTCGGTTCCTAGTCTTTTAAGTCACATCTTATGCCATCGAAACCCATGAAATAATTGACCCTTTGGTCTAGTTTTATCGGTTTTCATATATTTGGCCATTGTTTTAATTTTTTTGAAGTTGGCCTAAATATTTCTTGTTGTGATCATCTGAGCCTTAAGTCATTAGTCCCATGGGTTTTGGCTCCGTCGACCTAGTCAAGGTACCCTTTTTAAGACTAACAATTTCAGCATGTGCATGTATTAAAATCCATGGTGGCTGTTAGATCATCTCGTGTAATCACTATCATTCCCCATGTGCCCATTCTATTTCATTCTTTCTTTAAAATAATCAAGCGGGCTAGCGAACAAGAGCCAAGTGTCTTGTGAGTTTACCTGTCTGGTCCTTTCATTGAAGATTACAAATGGTATTAAAAGGAAATCAATGGTGGTTTTTGAATGATGTGGCTACATATCAACCATTCCACGCACACCCATTCCATTTCATTCTTCATTAAAATAATCAAGTGGGCTGGTGAGCCATTTTCGTGTGTCTTATCTGATAATGGGCCCAGTGTTTCTAAGTGGTCAGTAGGTGGAGCTTTAATGAGAATCAATGGTTGATAGCATGTGACATGGGTCAATCTTGACCACTCCCCACAATCCCATGTGGGTCCCACCCCTATTGTTTGGTTCTCAATGGGGAAGTAGGCAACAACCATGTGGAGCAACTTGGAGAGTGTGGAAGACATTAGAATAAAGGAAAATATTAATCAAAAATTTCAACATGGGGCATGGAAAATAAAATGTGTGCTACTAAGGGGAAATATATATGGCACGTCTTTTAATGGCATCTAAGATCTTTTAATCTAGGTTGTTGATTATGTCGTATGAAAAAGGCCATAGGAAATTGGCCTTAAGTTAAGCTGCGAGTATATCAAAGTTGTGGGATTTAATCTCAACCCTTTCCCATTTCCCTGCTGATGAAAGTTGCACATGGTTTAAGAACTATGAGGGAAAGGGGAAGGAGACATGTGGATTTTGGATACAATGACAAAGAAATGGTGGAGCTTGCATATCACTAGCAAGTGGTTTTATGTGGCCTATGGTCATTTGATAAGTATTGCAGCTATGTACATTTAGATTTTTCAAATCAAGCTAACTAAATCTAGATCATCCATCAGTTAGCACATTCACTTAATCAATGCTTGGCATTCAAAATTTTGTTTGAGGGCAAGTGAGCCATTCTAGTTCACATGAGTGAGCCTCAATAGTGGAAAGGACGTCGAGATACCAAAGAAGGAGGTTGCATAACTATTAAAACCTATCTTAAAAACATAATTCAACATTGTGAAGGATATTCTACACACTTGAAGAGCTTGTGATGCAGTTTTAAAGCTAGTCCAATGTCGAAGCTAGGGTTGTTAACCTACAAAAAGCTAATAAGTAAATAGAGAATGCGAATACAGATGCGGATGTCGGGGTCAACAAATCCTTGCTCAATCGGAGCCACTGGGCCCATGACATTCTAACAGTTGGTCGTCGATGAACCCCATGTTGGTATTGGTATAGGGACACCGAGGGGGAGGGCCCCTATCTATACTCGATGTTGGAAGTGGCTTCATTAGTTGATGGTTGATAGTTGTACTACTAGCTGACTAATTAGAGACGAAGTCATATCACGTGTACAATGGATACGAGTCCCTGCCTTCCCATCATAATTATTGATAAATTGCGATCTCCAAGCCTAGTGAGTCAATTTGGTTTTTCTTGGTTTTTCATTTTAAGGTTTGATGTTCATAAAAGAGAATTTTTTGATCCTACATTGTTACAATCTATGTCAAACCCTTGTCTGAGTTGTAAGTCTTATTCCAAGAAACCAAAAACCCTGCTTCGTAAAACTTTTGTATCATGCCTCCCAAGGCATAATCAAAAGCATCTTCATGTAAAGGGGAAGCTTATTTTCCCAAAAGGATTTTGAGTAAAGACCTTATTGACCAATTACATCCCTCGATTAGTGAAAAACCTAAGGGTCAACTATTTTTCAAGGTCTGCAAGTAGTTGAGGGTTTGATTGATAAGAACAATTCTATTAGGGATGTCAAACTACCTTGTACTGGGAGGGAATTTTTCTTTGGTTGGTTCATAAATAGAAACATGGGTATTCTAGTGGGTAACCCCTAGAATTGTGGTCTAGGGAAGTTAACTATACCCAATGTCTACATGAATGTTGACTTGCTTAAAGTAGTGGCCACCAATTATGATCCCGTTACAAGGACTATAAGGACATGTGATGGGAAGGAAATGGTTAAAATTACCAAGGATGCAATTGCTAATGTTTTCAAACTCACCTGGTGGAGTGGTGAAATGCTTAAAATTGATGAAAACATTCTTAGGGAGGAATATGAAAAGAGTAAGATTGCATTCAAAGTCCACATGTTGTCGAGGTATTTACTAGAGTTTGGGGGCTGAAAAACTACATTGGGAAAGTTTGATAAGGAGCCTTTCCTTGCTAGTTATTTTGTCTCCTACTTCCAAATAACCTTTTACTCCATTTTCTAGATAATTGGATATGATCATGTCACTAGAATTCCTATGGTATGGATGTATATGGCAGCCCACATTTAGCACACCCAATATTGGATAATATATGACCATGCGAGGTTTCTTGCTAAAATAATTCATGAAGGTTTAATAAGATTGAAGAAAGGTACATATGGAGTAAGGTTTAGTTGGTACTCATTGTTAATGCATATGTTTCCATTCAAAGGTACATCTTACTTTGGATAGAATATGAGGGTATGTGTAGGATCATGGTGGGCCAAAAAGTGGCGATATGCTGGGTATGTGTAGGGTATGTTGCTAACCACTTTTTTTTAACCCAAAATTGATGAACCAAAAAGGGTTTTTAAAGGAGATTCTCAGTTTTCCAAGAATATAAATTATGCTTTGATTTGAATTTAATAAATTATTATTATTCATTTTCTATTTGAATTACAACTAAATTCTCGATTGATAAACTAATTGAAAAACTTCTATAGCTTTCAAATGGTATCACATTTTTTGAATCTGAAACATGTGTCACATTGTATGCTTTTCATACTATAGGATTAAAATCAAAAAATGAATTTCATGATGCTCTGACGAAGTTAAGGTGGTTAGACATACGAGTTTTTATATTTTTTAAAGTTGTAATAAAAAATTCATAATTAATTATTTACTTGGAAAAGAATTACAAAAAAGATATGCATCACATTGGGACATGATTCATCTACTTATATATAAAATATCATCATTTTATTGTGGTTAGGGTGGTTAGATAGACACGTACTTCTTATTTTTCCCCTGAAACTTAAATACTATTGCATTGAAATTTCAAATTTTTACCAAATAGATTTTCTTTTCTTTTTTATAAATAAACCTTGTAGTTTAGAAAATACATTCAATTTGCTACAAATTTTATTCTTACATATTTTTGAAATAATATAGATAACTTATTCAAATTTTAACATCAAGTTGACTAACTCTGATTTTTCTGAAATTTTTGCCAATTAAGGGTATGTTTTTTTCCATGATGATCCTGCACATACCCATGACTTTGGATAGGATGGAGGGTACTATGGATATGCAGGTTTAATGTTGGACTATTGTCTTGGACAGAGATGATAGGACATATGACTTTGTGGTGTTTGAGAACTTGTTTTCTTTAAAGTTAAGGAGAGCCCTAGTTATGAATATACCTAGAATTTCCAATGCCCTACATGACTTCTTGAGACCCAAGGAAATAATTCCTAAGTTGGGAGTTGATCACAATTAGGGAGATGTTATCCCATATCCCAATTATACTGTTTTAAGAGTGTATGGTTCCACTATCCCACCTCACCTACTACCAAGTTGTGTGCTAGATAGAATTGGTTTCCTTGAAGTAATATGGCAATTGGGTTCAAGTGCGGAAAATAAACATTTGTTGAATGAAGGAAAATTAAATTTTTTTCCTTCATACACATGCCTTTTAGATTTGGTGATGACAAAGGGAGGTTGGAATAAGATACTTGATATACTTAAATCCTTCTGCGTGCAAAGAGCAGTAGAGAGGATTAGGTATGATCTTGAGGGTTTCATGGCCTAGTTGAAGGAAAGGAACAAGAGTTACAAATTTGTGCACATTTTCCAATTCTCAAAGGATGTGATAAGAAATGTTTTTGATATTTTGGAACAAGAAAGAAGAAAATAAAAATGGATTTCTTTCAATAAAATGTAGAGGAAGATAAAGAAGGAAAAACCTGACTTCATTGTTCTTCCATAGATTCAGAATGTAATGCAAAAGGTGGAACATGTATCCTAGAATTTTTAGAAAATAGTGGGCCACCTTGAAAGTAAAGCTATAATTAAAGATAAGGGGAAAGCTCGCATTGAAGAAGAATAGGGTGGGTTAGAAATCCTTTTTATGGAAGAGAAATCTATACCTTAAGCCCCTGAAGAACCAAAAGTAATGTTTTTTATAAGGAGAAAGAGTAAGGAAAAGAGAACTGATGCAATTACTACTCCCTCCCAACAAGAGGAGCAAAGACCTCCTTCTCCTATTCCATAGATACCAACACCATCTCCTCCAAGGCCAATAGAGCCTAGCATTGTAGATATTTATTCTCCACCATTGCATGCATCACCACCAAAAGAGCCACCATTGAAAAAGTAGAAGGTTGAAGTAACTGGCTTGGTGGACTATGTTGATGAAGAATCTGATGATGACATTTGGGTATCAAAGTAGGAAATGCAAGAAGAAATGTCCAATGCACCAACAATGATGGTGACACAATAATTAAGTATTAGGTTGATTAAAGTTGACCTCATTGGGCTTAATGTCAAATATGATACTTGGGTGGAAGCATGCACAAAGTTTTTGGATAATGATTCATTTGTGTAGTCTCAAGATTTTATGGAGTTTACATACATGGCTAAGAGAGATGAATATGTCAATAGTCTGGCCATAGAAAATAGTCTTCATCTAGAATTTCCTAATGCTACCATCTAGGCAAGGGTTTTGAATGAAATTAGAGCTAAGTTCCAAAGGATGACTTCCAAGGAGGGTAGAGAATTTGTAAGAATTAGTGGTATTTTGTTACTACCAGAGTGGGATTTAGCTTCTGCCATAGCCTTTGATATTATAAAAAGGTGTGAGAGACCCCTCTACAATTCAGAGGAAGAGGTTGCAATTGCATTATAGGGTTATTCCTTTAGTGAACAATGGGATTCATTAGCCATTTGGTCTCTATCCCTAAGTACAATGAAGCTAGACATTTTTGAGCCTACACCTAACTATAGTGGAGGCCTAATAATAAAGAGTGTCAGAAACATTAGCTATGGAGGCAACAAACATGTTAGTATATGTTGCAAAGTTCACAAGAGCCATTGTGGAATTTGTAATTGGAGAAAAGGAAAATATTAGAACATAATGCAATAATTTGTTAGTTGACTATGGAAAGCTTGGACAAAAAAATATGCAGTTACAAACAAAAGTAGCATTACTAGAGGAAAACTTGCAAAGTTTGAAACCAAGAAAGAATAAGCAGAGTGATGTTGATTCCCCTACCACTTCACAAGAAGCTACACCCCCTAAATTTACCCTAGAAATAAGTTCCTCACATGGGAAATTGTGCCTTACAATATGGAAAGTGTGCCCATTTCAATAATAGAGCCTAGCACATCAAAGGTGCCACAAGTTGAGGAATATATCAACAAGGAGGAGTTGCTCAAGTAGCTAAATGAGTATAAGGAAAAGAGTGACAATCATGATAAGGAAGTTTTCAACAACAATATAGAGATTGTCACCACAATCTTGGAGCATTTGAACAGAGGAGTGAATAACTGATTGGATAGCATTCATGATAAATATTCTTCCATGGTGACTACTATAAATAATTTTGACAATGACAAGGAACGAGCTATTCAACTCATGGAAACATGGATCCATAGGATGAAGGAATTGAGATTGATGCCAATTGGAGCTAAGCAAGATGCTAACCCTCTTGAAAATTTTAATCCCATTATTGCTCTTGTAAGTAAAATTGAGGGGTACATGGGGAATATTGAACCTTTGGAAGTTAAAATAAGGGAACTGGTGAAATAATTTCATGAATAACATCATGATATCCTCCCATCTATTCTAAGGCATGATGGTAGCATAAAAACCTTGTAGGAAAGGAGAGTTGAAACTAATAAAACCATTTTATATCAGGCAGTTTCAATTTGTGAAAGATATGATATGGATACTCTAAAAAGAAATATGGATATGTTGGCTCATGTCGAGATTGTCTTGTTAGAATTTGATAGGGAGGCCAAGCAAATTGTTACCAAGTATCCCCCCTTATAGAGAAGAGACTGATGAGGTCATGAATTTTAACTAGCTTACTGAAGAAGAATTCCAAGCATGGATTGACAAATACTTGGATGCAATGATAGATTGATTTGAAATGGCAGGGTGATAATTTGAAATTTTTGATTTTGAAGTCTACAATCATGGTAATGGATAGGTGAAAATGCATTACATAGCCTAGATTTAGTACAGATTAGGCTTTTGCTAAAGTATAGAAAATATAATGCATTTTCTTCAAATTGAATTGATGGAAGGTCTGCAGACATGGACATATTCTTTATCTTTTCCTTTCCATTTCTTTCATGATTTCTTTCATTTTTCACTTTGTGTGTGTGAGAACAAATTTTGAGGAAACTATTCAAAGATTCCTTTTGAAAGCTGGGACTGAATCTCTAACAACGAATGAGGATTACTCTTACCTCATGCATGTTTTCCCACCATCTGGGAACACAAAGTAACTAAAAATGGAATATTTGTTATAGTGGTCCAATAGGAAAAGGACATGCATATATTTTGGCTTGAGGCTTGTTTTTCTCCTTCATTTGTATAAGAAGAAATTCAAGGCTAGAAAGTCGGGGTTCATTGAATTGTAATTGACATAGTGAATTGTTAGAAGGATATTGAACATAGTTTGAGTTTTGTCTAATGTTCTGAGTTTGTAGTTATGTATGTAATTTTAAAAACAAGGTGGAAAATACAATACCAAATGATAACAATTGGATGGATATTGTCTCTCCTATGTACTTATTTTATGAGTTATGAATGAAAATAATCAAGTATTGTTTTGTTCATCTCTATTGTTTCCCAATGGATGTTTAATTTCATTCCTGCTTATTAGTTTAATGATTTAATATAAATGCTTGGATAAGATAGTTAACTCATATGAATTAGGTGCTAGGATATTTGTAAGTAGTGATGGTCATGAATGAAATGAGGGAGTGGTGTAATGTAGTGTTTCTCAAGATTGTATGATGCTATTGTTAAGTTGTTATCTGGTTATGTAGGTTGATATTGACTCCGTGTTTAGGATAAGGCACCAGTTCAAGAGAGGTATTCATAATTTAGTTTTTGGGTCAATTCATCAGCAAATCACTCTTTATTTACAAAATTTCAAATGAATTACCATTGTTGTTATGTTTAATTTCATTGTTCTCATGCTCCAACCATAGTATATTACTAAAATATTTTCCAACCTTTAGATATACTACGTTCTTAAGTAGTTATATGAGAATTATATGTTGTTGACAATGTATTTAAATATTAGTTGCATAATTTCTTGAGTATACATTGTGGGATCACCCTCTCAGGTTTCATAGAGCCCAAAGTGTGGGTGCTCCCACAATATTGGTTTACAATTTTTGGCCAAACTGGACACTAAAATAATTTTTTTTAACTAAATCTTCACTTTTTGGAACCTATAGTGGCTAAACCGTGAAAATTTGAAGATGATGCAAAATAGTGATTTGTCATATTTTATCTGTAGATTCTGAATATTCAAAAATTTTGGAATCAAATTGCACTTATTCTTCCATTTCCTCTAAAAACTAGTTTTTTTCAGTAAACAACATTTTTAAGGAGTGATGCTCACCGTATAACACATAATTATTTTTCCATGAAGGATAAAATTCTATTTTTTGTGAATTTAGATTTGTAACTAAGATATCTAGTGCTTCCAATTGGTTAGATAGTGTTTTATTGAATATTTCCTCCTTAATCAAGTTTTGAAGTCAAACCAATTACAATTAAAACATAGTGGACCGTATAATGTATAACTTTTTTTTGTATGTATCAAAATTAAAAGAAAAAATTATTGGATCAAGGACTTCAATATTTGGTGCACTCATATTGTTCAATTTTTTTTTTAATAATCTACTATTTTTTCACATGTGTAGAATAGAGAGCTTGATTTTCAGTGAAAAACCTATGTTTAATAAAACTAAAAAAACAAATACATAATAAAATAAAAACATATTACCATTATATTTGTAAGGTAGCTCATTTTGAGGACTACCATCATCTAGTTGGTTCTGTGAAGTCTCCTCCATTTTCATCCTCAACCTGAGCTTTGAAACGCAAAATTCTAGACATTTTTGGTGCTAGAGGGTGAGAAGGTGGGAAAAAGGGGGTTGGGGTGAACCAAGTTTCATTCGAACCTAGTTTATTTGAACCCCCTTTCAAAACATGTTTTCTTTGTGTTTTTTTGTGGGAATGGTGGGACCTTGCATTTAGTTGGTTCACTTGAACCAAGGTTCATTCAAACCCCGAAAACCAATTTTTTTTTACATGGGGTCATTTTTTACAACTTTTTCTTCCTCACTCGAATTTAAACCACTTTTCTGGGTTTACCCATGTAAGAGTAAAATATTTACAAATTTTACTCATTCCTTGGCCAATCTGTTTAGATTTATAATTACTAGAAATGGAAAAGTCCATAGGGAATTTTGAAGACCAACTTTTTTCTTAAAAAATAACCAACAAAACCTTCAAATAAATGATCATATTTTCTCTAGTCTCTATATCAATGGGTTAATTTCCTAAGGTTAGATTATCAAATGATAAAGCATACAAACCCAAATAAGCTATCAAGTACAATGAAACCTAAAACAAGAATGATTATAGCTGTCACTCATTGAAGCTTACATGATTCACCTTCATAGCACCTTCTAACTTGCTGATTAATGCCCTCAGATCAAGTGTGTGAGAAATCTTTCACTATGCCAATCTCTTAAACAAAATTTGAAGGATTTGAAATATAGATGTCTATGCCTATGAGAAAATAAATATAATGTCTAAGACTAGAATTGAATATGACAGAATATCATGAATGTTGCAAAGAAAAATCTAAGTATGAGCGTGACTAGTAAAAAATGTGAGCAAAATTGTCATTTTATAGAAAAAGCAATTTTGGACGGACGAACGAGACTGAAAGTTGACGGAAGCCTAAAATCTATGGACGAGATTTCATGTGACCATTCCTAAGCAGGATTAGGGGAAAATAATTAAATGAGTGGTCGAGATATCATCTGAGAAGATCGAATTGATGGTCAAGAATAAATGAGACAATTAGTCAAAAAGATAAATATTTTGAAAAATCAAGAAGATAAAGACTGCTTGATTTGTGAGATTCAAAAAATCAATAAGATAAGAGTTGAACCAAAAACTAGATTTGAAAAATCAATAATTTGCTCAATTACTTGATTTTTGGAAGAAGATTACCATTTTGAATTAAATTAATTCAAAATATGGATTTTGTGTGATAACAAATAATCGATTTTTAGATTATTTACTAAAATGAATTGACAGTCAAGAATGTGAGATCATTTTAAATAATTTCATTTATTTAAAATGAGGGAAATGTTAAATTTGGCAATTAAATAATTAAAGATAATTATTTAATTTAGAGGATATGATTAATAATTAAATAAATTACTAAATTCATTTAATTATGAAAATTAGTGATATATTAAATAAATAAATGAAATTAATTTATTTAATAATCAGGAAGAATAAGTGAACAAAGGTAATTAAATAAATTAATAAATTTATTTAATTGTAAGAAGATAATAGACCCTTAGTGATGTATTGAATAAATAAATATAATTTATTTATTTAATAATCATGAAGAATAAAAGAGATGAATTAATTAAATAATTATAAATTATTTAATTATTTTTTTTTCTTTTTTTGAAGAATAAAAGAGATGAATTAATTAAATGTCATAAAATATGCTAGGACGAAAGTGGTAAAATGAAGCTTGTAGGCCTAGGTCATTTTTATGTGTACATTTTTCCCCTCTTTGTCATAATGTAGCATGTCGCATTGTGACAAAGAAAATAAGTCAAAAATATGCCCCAGTGCAAAATAGGATGAGGAAGAATGACGAGGGTAGTGGTGTGTCCCCTCGAGAGGACATGCGGGTTCCAAGAACATGGGTGTGCTCTCAAAATTGATGAGAACACTAGAATATGAAGAGACAAAGAAATGTTAGTGCAAAACATATGGATGATGAAAATGCAGACTAGATGAAATGTTAGAAGGGAAACAAAGAAGAGTGGGATGGGAAAGAATCCTTCAACACTTGCCAAAGAACTAATAGATGTTGCTCAAATCATCATTGGGTGGTAAAAATGACACAAATGGACAACAAACACCATGGTATGACGTAGATCAAGGTGTGCAAGGTCATCCACTTGAAAAACATACCATCACGGACAAGGAATGTCTTAACTCATACTAAGGGTCATGTTGCCCCAGTCTTTTTGTCAAGACAATCCACATATAGTAGTCAAAGAAAATAAAATAGGTCAAGAGACGTCATCGCACCTCTAAATCCTTCATGCAACATCCTCAAGGTAGCTAGTAACATGACCGAAAAGACAAGACAGTAAAAAGATAAGACAAAAATAGATAAAATAGTCAAAATATAAGACAAGATGGACTAGAAAAATCAAAAACCATTTAATTTTCTTTTCCAATGTTTGTATGCCAAAGATTGATTTGTCGGTTTGATAGTTTTGACAGTTTAAGAGTTTTGCCAATTCGATGATGTTGATGGTTTGACAGGGCCTATTATCAGGAAGGACACAACCTAAAAAAGGCTAATGACATTTTGACGAGGTCTAACTCCAAGAAGGACACTTCTTGAAGAGGACCAAAGAGTGACGAGATTGACATTGCTTTGACTAATATGTTTTGGAAAGTTGACTGATGTTGACTGTAAGATTGATTGGACTGTGTTGTCTATTAGGTCACGATTGGAATGTCGATGTTCAAATGACTGTCTTGTGTCTAAGCTTGACTATGTCTAACTTATTTGACTGATGTGACAATTGTGACAAATGCCATGATTTAATTTGGACAAACCTAAAATGACTAACCTAATGTCTCAGAGACTCATCAACTAATGGCCTTGCCTATGTAGCAAATGCACAGAGACAATGTAGTTTGACAATGACATAGAATGACTGATTTGATGAACTTTGACTCTATTTTTGGGATTGTGACATTGATTTGGATGTTTTTTGTGTTTTTGACATGTTTTTGATTTTTTTTATTTTTGTCATTTTATGTTTTTTTTTTTAGACTTTTGTCGTTTTATGTTTTTTTCGTCTTTTGTTGAGTATTTGATTAGGTCATTTTTCAGGACGCTTTTCAATTTGTATGGCTTTCTTCAGGACATTTTATGATGTTTTTGTCTTTTTTTAGGACATTTTATGATGTTTTTGTCTTTTTTTCAAGACATTTTATGATTTTTTGTCTTTTTTCAGGACACTTTATGATGTTTTTGTCTTTTTGAATGGTTTAAGAGGATAACAACAAATGCATGTGACTAATTCCTACACATGGGAATCCAAGGACAAACATGATTGTGCCCCTAGTCAAGCTGAATACCAATTGACATGTGATGACAATGTTGTTTGACATGGGAAGGACACATCATGAAACAATGTGAGGATGACGATAATGTGACAAAAGTATCGAGGTCTACAGCCAGGCTAGGAACAAAGTCAAGTAATATTTTGGATAATGTGCTTGTATGGATTAGACTTGTTGCATTTGGAATGACCTGGTTAGGACTAAAAGTGATGATGGAGTACCTGTAGACCATTTGACAAGGGAAAGCCATAATAGGTGACATACATGAAAGGATGAGAGGTGGCCTTGGTAAAGGACGTGAGACATGAGACCAAGGGAATTATCATATGATTTTCTATGACTATGTCGTATAGGGATAATGATGGAATAGTTTGTGACAAAATGATTGACATGTCAAGAGTTTTCCCCAAAGCATGATTTATGTGTGCCTATTTTTATGTGTAGACCAAGGTAGGTGGAATAAAAATGGGCTAGAATGATAGAGCTTAGATGGACGTACATGTCATGAGGAAGGCATGGGAAATGAGACGACTTACCCCCAAGTGTAAAAGTCCACATAGATGATTTATTTTACACATGACACTTGTTTTCTAGGTTTTCATCATGGTACTTATCGAGGCTGCCTGTTTTCCAGGTTTTCACCATTGGATGAAATTTTTCTCTTTACTATTTTCTTTACTTTTTGATTTTTTTGGTGTCACCAAGATGCCTATTTTCCAGGTTTTCATTAGGGTGATGATGTTCTACATTTTTCAATTTTTTTGTATTTATGATTTTTTGGATAGCTTGTATGCTTTAGATGACCACTAACTATTCTGAATCCACTAACAGTGCCGATGTAGAGACCGGTGCCATGATATGCCAATAATGACCTTGTTGAAGGAGTTGTCTTGTTAGCATCATAGCACTTGCATACACTTGATTGATGCCATTGTGATCCTTTCTGATACTAGAATTGGTCTTATTAGAATACACACATCGCAATAGAGTGCCATGAGAATCCTTGTCATAAAGAGTTGCTGCCAAGATGTGACAGATGTGTGATGTGGGATTTTTCGACTTTAGACGATATGTAGGATTATGATGAATGATGGTAGATGTGGAAAGGTTGTTTGGATGTTTGGATGAATCACTTTTTTATTTTCCAAACTTGGGATGATGGATGAAGGATTTTGGAATTTTGATTGGGACGGTGTTTGGAACCAACACTTCTATATGCCTTGTTTGATGACCATTTTGAAGGAGGTGGACATCTGTTATATGTGGGAGTCCTCTTTGCTTGTGGCTCCACATTTTGATTGACTTTTGAATTTGGAATAATTTCCTTGTTTGCTCCATCTTTCTTTGGAATCCATTTTAATTTCATTTTCCCAGTTGTCTTTTTATCTAATTCAATGGCCTTTGACATTTGATTTTGACCTTTTGAGTTCTATGAATTTTTATTTTTTTGGCTCCAAAGGGAAGGTTTAAGATGTTGAGAATGACGGTTTATGGTGTGGATGGAAGAGGTGTTGGTAGAAATCTTATGACAAGGATCACTCATGGACTCAATTTTGACATTTGTATATGATAAAGTTTCCCCCACTATCGAGGAAGTACCACTAACATCATTTGATTTGTTGTCTAAGGAATAGCCAAGACCTTGATGTCTATAATTTGTTTGAAGTTGTATTGATTCTAGAATGACTTACTCATGTAGGCCTAGTCCTTTGCCTTGATATTACATGCCTTGAAATTTTTTGTTTGTGATGGGGTATTTGTTGTTTTGAAAGCAAGATGCAAACCCATCATTATGTCTATGGAAATTATTACTTGGAACATTCTCATTGGCGAGAAAGCTTGCTTTGATGAAGATAGACGATCCTAGTTGATAAGATTCCTTAGATGTGTTATCATGTTGGACATATTTCTGATTAATGTCCTTTGTTTGATTGTATGACATGTTAGGTTCAAATGATTCTATTGGTGCTTCCAATTCGATGTCGAAGCCATCATTATGGTTAGTGTCATAGAGCCTAGTGAATTCGCCTATAGCTCGATCATTTGCAAATATGTCCATAGTGGAAGACTCTTGTTCTTGAGGAATATCGTCTGTGTGTGTAATGGAGGAAAGTGTCTCATTTTGGAAAATGGATCTACTCGGAGTTTGGATAGGGTCATCTTCATGTGTTTGATCATGAATGGAATAAAGGTCAAGGAGTGGATCGTCTTAGACTTCTTGGTCAATGGTAGGGTCTTGGTCAAAGATGGGGTTGTCATGGATGATATAATTGGAAATAGAATCATTGTCAAGGGTAGGTGTGTTTTGGATGTCATGATTGTCTTGAAGGACTTCTTGAATTGAATTTATGATAGGGTCATGGGATGGGCTACCTTGTTCTTGACATGAGGGTGACATTATAAAGTCATGCTTTGGGCTTTTGTTTTGACATGTATCCTAAAGTTTAGACAATGGGATTTGAATTTGGACTATGATAGAATTTTCATGACTAAAAGTGGCTTGTGAGGGATTGACTTGGAAAGGATGACTAGGATAAGACACAGGGACTTGGACTGGACTAGTTGGTGAAGGATGAGGATATGACATGTTGACTTGGATTGGATTGGTGTAAGGTTGACTAAAATAGGATTTGGATACTTGGACGAGATCGATATGGTATGATGTGGATACTTGACATGAGTTGGTAGATAGTTGATAAGGCGTGTAGACTTGGATGAGATTGATAGGTGAAGGACTCAAATATGATGTGGAGACTTGTAATGGATTAGTGGATAGTTGGTTTCCTTTGTCAAGGTTAGGATAAGGGTAATAACTAGACCTGTGTTGGAGATTAATGGTAGGATTTTCGTTAAGTGATTCTTGATAGTAAGGGTTGATGGATGGAGGACTAGGGTTGATGGGTTGTCGGTAGGAAGGGTATGTAGGTGATGTTGGACTCAAATTATTAAAGTCAAAGCCAAGTGGTAACTTAGCCCCTTGGTCCAAAAGCATGGCTAGATATCTTTGAGGGTCATGTAAGAATAAGTTTTCTACAAAGGAGGCTATATCAGGATTTTGCACTGCAGCTTCTAAGTATTCTATGTATACTTTTCCATTTTGGTCTCTTTGTATGAATGGTTCAGAAGGATTTTGTGATGAAGATGGAATGTTCATGGAAGATTGTATGTTCATGTTGTGAAATGGGTCAGAAAAAGTCCAATGTTGGTTCGTGTCATAAGTGTTATTATCAAGGTTGGGATTGGAATCTTGTTCAAAGTTTGCCATTTGTCCTCCCTTTATTTGAAGCCTAGTCTCAACCATAGAAGGGAATTTCTCAAATGAGAATGATGAGAATGACAACTAAATGCAAGGATGACACTAGCCTATTTTTTTTGGATTTTTTGGATAAAGGATGACAATGCAAGACTATGTTTTTGGATTTTTGACAATAAGGGATGCAATATGACAATGTTGTCTAAAGAAAATGACTAATGCAAAAGGAAAATGAAGACTAAGATGACAAGTTATGTCACTAATTTTTTTTTGTATTTTTGGAATAAAGGATGAGAAGGCAAGATGATGATGATGGTTTCCTAAGGAAATGACGAAGGAAGGATGCGAAGGTTGTCAAGGTCGAAGTGCCAAATGAGGACTAAGACGATAATGTTGACTAAGGACTAAAATGATTAATGAAAAGTCTAAGTTCAAAATAAGGACTAGAGATGGACAATGCAAAGTCTAAGTTTAAAATGAGAACTAGAGATGGACAATGCAAAGTCTAAGTTTAAAATGAGGACTAAGTTTGGACAATATTTGGAGAAAGGTTTTGCTTAACCACTTTGTGCTTGACTTATGTTTCAATTTTGATTATCAAAAGGACTTGCTAAGGGGACTAAGTGACAAGGTCAAAATGACAAGTGAGCCTTCCTAACTAGTCTATTGAGTTGGAGGTTCTCACAAAAAGGACAATGACTAAAAAGAGGAATAATGACCATGTCCCAAGATAACCTAGTTTTGAAATAATGGTTTTTGCAAAGTGTGGAGATTTGGCCTAATCCAAAGTTTTCCAAGATGAAACCTATGGAAAAAAAATGATGATTATGAAGCCTAGGGAATGCAACTAAAATATGGAAATTTTAAACCTATGGTTAAAGTGCAAGCTAATCAATGCAAATGATGGACGTTTTGAGCAATTGCGATTCTGGTTTCTGATAGACTTTAAAAAAAAAAATTGACAGTAGGCTAAGATGTGTGAACTTGAATTCTAGTTTGAAATAGGGTTTAATTTGTTGACACACAAATGCATCGTTATAGGTAGAAAATGTGTTGTATTGATCAAATGTGGCTCTGGGAATGTCAAATGCAGTTTAGTTTTGTAAATGCGGCTTTACATAAGTCAAATTTGGTTTAGTATTTCAGATGCGGCTTTACAGAAGGAAAATGCATTTTAAGACACACAAATGCGATTTATCAAAGTAGATGCATTGTGAAGTCTAACAAATGTGGTGTGACAAAGCGATTGTGGTTTAACAGATGCGTCTCAAGATGTAAAAAAGTTATTTTTTTTGATGTTTTGGTTAAAAACCTGAATTGTTGAAAGTTTGACTGTTTTGTTTTTGGATGTTTGAGTGTTGTTTGTTTTGTTTAAGTAACCAACAAACATTTGGAAAGCATGATGTTTTGAAAAGTAAACAAGCGCACAAGAGAACAAGTGCGATCCTAGGTTAGGCCAAAACAGTATTCGCTAGACTCCACATGGGTTTTCCCAACCGCATATCAGTAGCGTGTGAATCTAGAAGCTTGGCTAAATGGGCTCCCCCTTATAGTGCACTCTCTTCTCAGGCCAACAAAGCTTCCAATCCCCATGAAACTCCCATTATAGATTGATCACCTCTACTAAATATTGTGAAGATGTGGAAGGCTTCACAATGACCGATGTTGTACTAGCAAATAGAAGGTTTTGGGCTTACTACACAAGAGTTTTTTATTCGGGACCCCCATTCAAGTGGCCATACATGGGGCAAGAGATTAATCACCGATTAGGTGGCACTCCAGCCTAAAGAGGTTAAGCTCAACAGGGTTTATGGGAGTAATACTTGGTTCGTATGACACATCCGCACTCGTAATCTTAGGTTTTCCCTTAAGATTCACATTTATATACCGGTCAGGGGTAGCTTGGACTTAGCTCTATTACCGATTTGAGTTGCCTAGAGGTGATGAAATCCCTTGGTAGGCCCAATTTCTAGAGGCAATAATCATTTCTCTTACACCCAGGATCGCATTACTATGCAAGGGGAGAGGATACTTCAATTATTGCATCAGGGTTACACAAGGACAAAGTGGATCTAGATTTCTGATCACCTAGTTTGCACAAGGTGAGAGCATATTCGCCTACCACTTTCAAACACAATCAAACAAAATATAAGAAATGTTTATTTTAAGTGCACCAAAAATAAATGTGTTGTAATTCTAAAATAACAAGCACAATGTTTAGAATTGAGTCTTCGACACTCAAATCTACAAAATCACACGTTAGGGGTCTTCAGAAAAATTCTTGGGCCCATGAAATGTAACCACCACACGCTGCAAACCAAGATTAGTAACATGAAAAAGCTATGCTAGAAAAGAAAACCAGAATGCTAAATAGAAAAGAATAGAAAACAAAAAACCAGAATGCAAAAGGAAGAAAAAGTTACCAGTCAAATGCATCGTAGCAGAGTGAATGTGTCTCAGTCTAACAGGCAGATGCAACTTGTTTATGTCAAATGCAACATTACATACTGCAATTGTGACACCTTAAAGCGATTGCATCATTTTAGCCTTTGAATGTGTCGTGATGCATCAGATGCAGTGTGATAAAAATAAAATGCAGCTTTTCATACTTGTACCTACAAAAATGATAGAAAACCAAAAATAACCGTACGAAACAAAAAAATAAAGCAGTTGGGTTCACCAATGTATCAATGGGTTAATTTCCTAAGGTTAGATTATCAAATAATAAAGCATACAAACCTAAAAAAGCTATCAAGTACAATGAAAACTAAAACAAGAATGATTATACCTGTCACTCATTGAAGCTTCCATGATTCACCTTCATAGCACCTTCTAACTTGCTGATTGATGCCCTCAGATTGAGTGTGTGAGAAATCTTTGACTATGCCAATGTCCTAAACAAGATTTGTAGGATTTGAAATATAAATGTCTATGCCTATGATAAAATGACTATAATGTCTAAGACTAGAATTGAATATGCCAAAATATCATGAATGTTGCAAAGAAAAATGTAAGTATGAGCATGAGTAGTCAAAAATGTGAGCAAAATTGTCATTTTATAGAGAATACAATTTTGGATGAATGGACAAGATTGAAAGTTGAGGGAAGCCTAAAATATGTGGACGAGATTTCATGTGACCATCCCTAATAAGGATTAGGGAAAAATCATTAAATGAGTGGTTGAGATGTCATTTGAGAAGATTGAATCGGTGGTTGAGAATAAATGAGATAATTAGTCAAAAAGATAAATATTTTCAAAAATCAAGAAGATAAAGATTGCTTGATTTGTGAGATTTGAAAAATCAATAAGATAAGAGTTGAACTAAAAAGCAAATTTGAAAAATCAATAATTTGCTCAATTACTTGATTTTTGGAAGAAGATTAATATGGATTTTGTGTGGTAATTTACTAAAATGAACTTGTCAAGAATGTGAGATCATTTTAAATAATTTCATTTATTTAAAATGAGGGAAATGTTAAATTTGGCAATTAAATAATTAAAGATAATTATTTAATTTAGAGGATATGATTAATAATTAAATAAATTAATAAATTCATTTAATTATGAAAATTAGTGACATATTAAATAAATAAATGAAATTCATATATTTAATAATCAGGAAGAATAAGTGAACAAAGGTAATTAAATTAATTAATAAATTTATTTAATTGTAAGAAGATAATAGACCCTTAGTGACGTATTGAATAAATAAATAAAATTTAATTATTTAATAATCATGAAGAATAAAAGAGATATGAATTAATTAAATAATTATAAATTATTTAATTAACTGTGGAATGTGGACCAAGGACATATTTAAATGTCATAATTATGCTAGGACGAAAGTGGTAAAATGAAGCTTGTAGCCCTAGGTCATTTTTATGTGTCTACACTCTCAAGCTTTTGAGATAAACTACCTTTAGCCTTTACTTCTTCAATAATTTTTTTCTTAAGTTTCTTGATCTCCTTTCTAGTATAGATTAAGTCTTCCAAAAGATCTACGTATTCATCATAATTTCTTGAATTCACCTTTGTAGGATCTTCAATAGTTTTGAGGGCCATCAATACAACCTTCTTCCTTTTATCTCTAGAGATATCTTCATCATTTTCATTAGAAGAGTATCCTTCCTCATTAATGAAGAAGCTCTTTTGTTTCCTCTAAACTTTATTCCTTTTCTAATATGATTTATTTCCATAATTTTTCTCCACATTATTAGAGTCCTTATAGGGACACTTATCCATAAAATGTCCTACTTCACCACAATTCAAACATTTGAAAGGTAACTTACCTTTATACTTTCCAGAACCTCTCTATAACTTCCTCACAAATTTTTCTTCCTTTAAATCTAATACAACATTAGAATCTAGATCAACTTACTTCTTAGATTCTCTAAATTCCCCCTCTTTTCTTATAGAGTTTTCACTCTCAAACCTCATTATATAGGAAATCGAGATTAAGTATATTTCAACCATTTTTAAAGAATTCAGATCTTTATCTTCTTCAATAACAAAAAATTTAGAATCAAATATTATGGGAAGAAATCTAAGTACCTTCTTCACAATTATGCTTCATTTCAATTCCTTAACAAGACTTGTGATAGAGTTGACAACTTCATCAACTTGGACTAGGAATGTGGAAGTGTTTTCTCTTCCTTCATTTTCAAACCTTTAAATTGAGCTCTATGAGTTTGAAGCTTTGCTTCTTTAACTTTGTCATTTCCTTCATAAGATAGTGTGCAATTTCTCCCATACTTCATTGTGGATTGGACTACATGACATTGATAAAATTAAAGTTGGATAAGCCACATAAAATAACATCCTTCTTTCTAGCCTGATCCATTGGAGGATTTTTCAAGAATCTCATATCCATCTCTAATTTATTACCAAATTTCAATACCTAGGGCCACCAGGTATGCTTTCATCCTTACTTTCCAAAATGCATAATTGGATCTATTAAAGAGTAGTGCCTTATTTACCAAAAATCCATCTTGATCTAATAATTTTTCCATACTATATCTATCTTAATCTCTTACACTTCTTTAGAGGAACTTGCCTCTGATACCACTTGAAGAGAACACATTATACTGAGGAGGGGGTGAATTAGTAAATAAAATACATTTAAAATTACTTACATCAACACATATGTTAGATTATGAAAAAAAAACATAAGCGCACATCCACACACGAGAACACTAGATATACATGGAAACCCACAATGGGAAAAACCATAGTTAGGATAGCTGCTTAGATCTATTGCCAACATACAACCTCAAAAAGTAGGAATATAATAAGGGAATTACAATATGAAGTAGGCAACAACCTACCAGAGACACCAATCCCCAATTATATATGTAGGCACCAACCTATAAGAGACACCAATCTCTAGTACAAGGATTTGAGGACCGACTCAAAGAGTAGAACAGTGATCCCAAAAAATTACAAGGATAAGAATTGCGGGTTCACCAATGTTGATTGGACAACTTACAAAATAGTCTGAAATTAACTTAGAACCTCTAATAATATTTTTAAGATCTTTTGGTGGTAGTGAAAAATGATTGAGGTGCTTCACATTAAATAACACTCTCTCACACATATTCACATCCTTTTATATTCACTCATTACCTTCTCTTTGATTATTCATATACTTCACACTATCCATCTATACAAATGTATGATAATTATATATAAGACATCATATTAACATATTAACATTACTCCATGTCGGCCAAGGATCCATAATTAACTAGGACAACATAAGGTGGATCTAAGTTAATCTCACACAAAACACATAAAAATTTGATCATAAATCAAATTTGTTTGCATAAAAAAGAACATGAAGTCATGCGCTCCCACAGGAACCTTATGTTGGACCTATTTTTAACACCACATGCTATATTTGAATATGACATGCTACTAGTTTTTGTTGCACAATTTTGTAACACCAACATGTTGATAGATAGGCATAGATAACCTTTTCTCACTTTAATCTTTTCACCTGATGCAACTCCATTATGAAAAATTCTGGAATATGATATAACATGTGTAGACATACTCTCCTTTAAAACTACAAATCTGAACTCTTCTTTAGAAAGAAATATTGAACATAAATGTATTATTAGAGAAATTTATCTACCCTCAGAAAATAAACTGAATCATTTCAGCTTAAACTTCTTGATCACCTCTATCACCATGACCTAATGTAGTATGATAGTACTACAAACACTCTTCCACTTCCTTTATCAATATAGATAGAAATATATACTTCCATATCAAGTCAAAATGATATGATAATACAATTTACATATAATTCTCACTAATCTCTTGATCATCTTCCTTTGTCATTAGTGAACTCTTTGACAATAATGAAGAAGACTAGAAGTTGTGCAAAAAAACATCTAAAGCAGAAGTTGGAGCTTGAGCTTGCAAAGGACAAACAACCATTATGCGTGAAGAAAACTACTGAATTGGGTAAGTCTATTGAATCCCTTGCTGAAGCATCTCCTAATTTCAATAATAATGAAGTGAATAGTACAAGTACGCATGAAGAGGCACATGAGGTTGAGGTGTCTATGGTAGATCAGGGAATTTTTCCTATTGAGAAAGTGTTTGATAATGAATTTGACATCTCAAGAGAAGACTTAGATAGCTGGGGATTTTGGTATAAAAATAAGAAGTTCTCAAAACCTTTAACCGCTGGAGTTGGCTCTATTTTTAATGGAGGAAATTTCAAGCCAAGGGGAGAATCTCCTAATGTAGAAGTGTACCTTTCCTTTAAGGAAGACCCAATTGATTAGACCTACTATATTCCTACACCGAGTGAGCTTGGAGATTTCTTAGAAAATAAAGAAGACATAGAAAAAGACATACAAGCCTTAGAAGAGGAAAAAATTAGGCTTAAGGAGGAAGAAGAGAATAGATAGAGGGGGTTGAAGGAGAAGGAAGATAGGATTAAAGATAAGAAACTTAAGAGAGATGCTCATAAAAAAAAAAATAGAAAAGATGAGAGATGTTTCTAGGTAGAACGCTTTCAATGAGAATGTCTCTAATTTGACTTCTAAGATTAACCTTGAAATCCCTAAAGAAATGGTCTAGATGGGAACTTCTGGTGCTAGTACCTATACCACATTTGTTGTGACTACTAAAGCTTTAGATCATCCTACTATTCCTAAGAAAACATCATATATAGATCATGGGAAGAAACCCATTGATTAGAAAAAGAAAACTACTTTCAATACCAACACCAATACAAATACCCATACTTTGTTAAAACCCCCATCAATAATGCTAAATCCTAACATCTTGAAACTCCAGTTGGAAAATGAAAAACTACATGAAGAGTTGAGGAAAGCTGAAAATGAAGTTGCCAATCTAGAAATAGCTATGAAGATTTATTTTCTTAAGATCTCCACACCAACTGTAGGGTTGATGCAAGAAGTTGGGTCCACAAAAAGCTCAAAAAATGGAAGTGTTTTTGTTTTTTTTCATAAATTGTCACACTTGGACTGAAAATTAGAGGCACTTACACAATGAATCTTAAAAAAAGTGAGTAATAGGAAAGTTGCAATTTTGAATATAGTTTTCAAATATGTAATTTATTCAAATACCCAGATGATAGAAATTAAATTTTGATAGGGATGTCTAAAAACCACTTTTTGAAAGTCATTTTTCTTACCATACCATGCATGTGTATGGACACCACTTTTTGACCCAAATAAAATTATTTTTCTAATTCCTTTTGGGGAAAGAGAGCTAACAAACCGAAGATTTATGAGCAATTTTTTTTGAATATATTTATTTTTATTGGATTTTTATTGGCCTTAATTGTTTTTTTTTTAAATCAACATGTACAAACAACATAATTGGACCTAAACTAAACATTTTTTAAAGATTTTTTTTCATTATGTAAATAATTTTCTGAAGATTTATGCCATATAATTTTTTTTACAAGAAACTTAACCCGACAAAGTTATTAGAAAACAAAAAAGCCTGATATTTCAAGTTTAAGGACTAGTTTTCTTAGAAATTTATTAAAAAATAACAAATATAATCCAATATGAATAAAAATTATAAATTTGGAAACTAGACATCATGTTCTCTAATGGGTTTTAATTTCATAAATTGATTTAGAAAAAAAGTCCATTAGCCATATTGCCAAAGTTGGACATTCTTCTTCAATCTGCCTTAGTCTTTTAGTTGCAGGTCAAAGGCTAAGGGTCAGGTTACCATGCCCTTTTGGAGCCTAAATCCAAATGAAAAAATATCTTGTGATTTTCAAACCTTTTGGAACAAGTACACACTTCAAAATGGGTACCTATTTTAAAAAATGAATGGGTATTTGTTTTAAAGCTAAAAAATTACACTTCCCCTAAATGTGGACCCATCTTCTTGCACTTACCTTGCACAGGCTTCAAGCGATGGACATAATAAGAGTGAATCCCAAAATAATAATTCTATGGGTCACACTACTAGTGGAGGTGTTGGTGTAGACCAGGGTGGTGGAGGTGGAGGAATAATAATCAAAAGAACTCATACACTGAAGATGATGAGGGAAACAAGAAGGGAGGTGGTGGTGATGATGGAAGTGGGAAGGGTAAGGATAAAAATCAATCTGATAACCAAAAGGATGATGAGCATAGAAATTCTCATAGAGATAGACATACTAGGATGCCACTCCATGTTGATAGGTTTCAGTAGTTATGCTTCACTAGGATACTTGGTTATCCTAACCCATTTCCTGAAGATTTCAAACCTACTCTAGTCGGATTCTCTGGAAATAATGCATTGAGTGGTAAAGATCACCTCAAAGAATTTTCAAATTTTATAGATGACTTTGAGGTAGAAGTAGAGGATGTAATGATGAAGTTGTTTATGTAGTCCCTCATTGAGGATGGTCGAGAGTGGTATATAATTTTTCCTCTTAAAAGTATTAGCTCTTGGGAGGAATTTAAGAGGATGTTTCAAGAGTAGTATGGCAATAAGACTGATTCAAGTTACTTATTTAATCAAATTTATAACATTTCTAAGGGTTCTAATGAGTCTATGACTGATTTTAATACAAGGTTCCAATAGGCAAGGAAAATGTTTCCTCCTCATTTACAATTGAATGGATATGTGTTCTTGGTAAATTACTGCAATGCTTTTGATGCAAAGATGAACTACCATTTACTTGATAAGAATCCTCAAACATTGAGGGAGGCTTATAAGATGAAAAAAATATTGATAATATCAACAAAGCCACTAGTAAAGTTGGCAGAAGAAATGATATCAAAATCCTAAAATACCCAAAAAAGGAGGATAAGAGTTCAAGTGGTAAAGGGGGTACTCTTGAGGATAAGATTGATAATTTCATGAAAACCATAAATGACAGAATTACAAGACAAGAAAAGGCTTCGTCAAAAAATTATCAGAGAAATGTAAGACCTCCTTGGTTGTAGGATCATCAATATAATACCAATTGGTATAATGGGAATCTTGTTCCTAACCATTAGATAAATGCTCAAAATAAGTTTCCGTAAGATCCTTTGTAGAAGAATTCATGATTTTTTTCTAATGACACTCCTTGGTGCATGGTTTTCTAGATGCCTCATTCTCCTTATTAGTGTGTAGTGGCATAAATGGTTGAAGTTGAAGAAGATGTACCTGAGGAACATGATCAATCAAATGAGGACTAGGATATTGATATATATATGATTATGAATGGTTCTAACTTGGATGACAGTGAGTGCTCATCTAATATGGATGTACATGACCAAAGGAAAAATTTCAGTGTATATCACTAGAAAGTTTTGTTTGATGAGTATATTGACAATGATAATGAAGTATATAATTTGGAAGCAATTGAGGATGGTGTATCTTTGAGAAGACCTATAAATGAAGAAATTGTGAGATATACTGTGGCTTTAGCTACCCAAGCCATAAGCTCATATCACTTAAGAAACAAAATAGTTGGTCATGAGCAAGGTAGTCCCACTAGTCTTTTCATCAAGGAGGGGAATGCTAAAGGTAAGGAGAAAAAATATGATAGAAAAGCAGAACTAGTCAAAGCTAACGAAGTTAGGGGAGACAAAATTTTGGCTATGAAAGTAAACAAGTCAAAAGAAAATGGAGAATCTAAGTCCCCTATTGCAAAGATAAAGACACAGAAGAAAAATCTTGAAGTTACAAGAAAGGATACCAAGCATAAAACTAAAACAACGAAGAATCAATACAAGGAGAATGACATGGAGCCAGGTATGCTCTCAACTAAATTACCTAAGTACACCCTTGTTGACATGTTTCAATTACTTAGCTAAGTTTAAAAGTATATGTTTCTCTTCTTGAGATGATGAGAATAGATGAACACAAACAAAAGGTAGGAGCCCTCATCAATGGTGCTACTATAGCTTGCAATGATTTAGTGGTGCCCACTCTACTGAGTGAAAAGGATAAGAAATATAAATAATTTTAGGGAGTAATTACTAAAATCCATCATATCTTTCTAGGAAATTCAGTAACTACTTGTCCTAGGAAGATAAATCTATTTTTCCTCACGTTGATTGTTGAGGGAAATTTTCTAAAAAAATGTATTATTGACTCTAGAGCATCCAATAATATCACGCCAACCAAAATCATGGAGGCATTGGGATTGAAAGTTGACAACACTCATCGAAAGTGCTATGCTCTGGATTCTAGATAAGTCCCTATTAATGTTGTGATCAATGAACTTCCTTACACATTAGCAACATATCCAGAAAAAGAATTTAAGATGAGTATGGTGGTATTTTATATCCCACCCAATTATGGAATGTTGTCAAGTCTCAGAAATGGAGTGCATGGACATGGGAGGTAGTATGCAATGTGACATGTCCTATGATACCTTCTCTATTGATGGTAAGGATGTATAAGTGGTACGAGAGCCAAAGGTGCCACATATGTTGTAGCATGCTCCTGAAGATGATACAATCCTTTTCATAGATACTGACATTAGCAACTTTAAGGTGGAAGAAGTACCAAGAGAAACTGATAAACACCCTGCACATATAGATAATGAGGCCATATGATTATCTGACAAGGATGGAATTTTGAAAATGTACTTTGATGGTGCAAGTTCCAAGGAGGGATCTAGTGTAGGAATATTGTTGGTATCACCTACTATCAATACATACAAATTATCTTTCTCTTTATCTTTTATCTACACAAATAATGTGACAAAATATGAATCACTATTATTGGATTAAGATTGGCTAAGAAAAATGGGATACAAAATTTAATGGTAATTGGTGATTCTCAGCTTGTGACATCCCAAGTAAGGGTATCTACAGGATCATGATGGACCAAAAAAAGTAGATATGATGGGTATGTGTAGGGTATGTGGTTGACAACTTTTTTAACCCAAAATTGATGAAATGAAAAGGGTTTTTAAAGGAGATTCTCAAATTTCCACCAATATAAATTATTTTTTACTTTGAATTTAATAAATAATTATTATGGGTATGTGCGGGATCATTATGGAAAAAACAGGCCCTTAAGTGGCATTTTTTTTTGAAAAATCAGAGTTAGGAAACTTGATGTAAAAATTTGAATAAGTTATCTATATTATTTAAAAACTATGTAAGAATAGAATTTTTATCAAACTGAATTTAGTTTCTAAGCTTCTAATATATCTATTTGGTGAAAATTTGAAATTTCAATGCAGTAGAACTTAAATTTAAGGAAAAAAATAAGTAGGTGTTTGTCTGACCACCCTAACCACAATAAAATGATAATATTTTTTTATAAGATTTTATATATAAGTAGAGGACTCATGTCCCAATGTGATGCATATTTTTTTGTAATTTTTTTCCATGTAAATAATTAATTATGAATTTTCTATTACAACTTTTAAAAATTAAAAAAACTCGTATGTCTAACCACCTTAACTTGGTCAAAAATTCATAGAATTCATTTATTTATTTTTTAATCCTATAGTATGTGAAGCATAGAATGTGACACATGTTTTGGATTAAAAAAATGTGATACTATTTGAAATCTATCTATGTTTTTCAATCAACCTATCAATCGAGACTTTAGTTGTAATTCAAGTAGAAAATAAATAATAATAATTTATTAAATTCAAAGTAAAGCATAATTTATGTTGGTGGAAAGCTGAAAATCTCTTTTAAAAGGCCTTTTTGTTTCATTAATTTTAGGTAAAAAAATTTGTCAGCCACATACCCTACAAAAACCCATCATATTGCGAATTTTTTGCCCATCATGATCTTGCACATACCCTTATTCATTTTCTATTTGAATTACAACTAAAGTCTTGATTAATAGGATGATTGAAAAATATTTATAGCTTTCAAATGGTATCACATTTTTTGAATATGAAACATGTGTCACAATCTATGCTTCACATACTATAAGATTAAAAGAAAAAAAATCATGAAGTTTTGACCAAGTTAAGGTGGTCGACATATTAGTTTTTATACTTTTTAAAAGTTATAATAAAAAAATCATAATTAACTATTTACTTGGAAAAAAATTACAAAAAAAATGCATCACATCGAGACATGATTCCTCTACTTATATTTAAAAATTATAATAAAATATTATCATTTTATTGTGGTTAGTGGTCAGACAGTCATCTACTTATTTTTTCCATGAAATTTAAGTAACACTCCATTAAAATTTCAAATTTTCACCAAATAATTTTTTTAAAAATATAAACGTGGTAGTTTAGAAACTACATTGAATTTCCTACAAATCTATTCTTACATATTTTTGAAATAATATATATAAATTATTCAATTTTTTATGTCAAGTTGCCTAACTCTAATTTTTCTAAATTTTTTGCCACTTAAGGGCCTATTTTTTCCATGATGATCCTACACATACCTGTAAGAGCCATGTAAGATTGCAAGAACAACAAACTAAAGTAGTACAAATATGCTATCTAGGACTCTATTTAGTAGTTTGATGTTTTTCATATTGATTGCATGGAAGGGTATGTGCAGGATCATCATGCAAAAAATAGGCCCTTAAGTGGCAAAAAATTCAAAAAAAATAGAGTTAGGTAACTTGACGTAAAAATTTGAATAAGTTATCTATATTATTTTAAAAATATGTAAGAATAGAATCAGTAGCAAACTGAATGTAGTTTCTAAACTACTAGGTTTATTTAAAAAAAAAAATCTATTTAGTGAAAATTTGAAATTTCAATGTAGTAGTACTTAAATTTTGGAAAAATAAGTAGGTGTATGTTTGACCACCCTAGCCACAATAAAATGATAATATATTTTATAATATTTTAGATATAAGTAGATGACTCATGTCCGATGTGTGATGCATATTTTTTATAATTTTTCCCAAGTAAATAATTAATTATGATTTTTTATTACAACTTTTAAAAAATAAAAATCGTATGTCCACCACCTTAACTTGGTCAAAACTTCATGAAATTCAATTTTTCATTTTAATCCTATAGTATGAAAAGCATAGAATGTGATGCATGTTTTGGATTCAAAAAATGTGATACCGTTTGAAAGCTATAATTTTTTTTCAATCAACCTATCAATGAAGACTTTATTTGTAATTCAACTAGAAAATGAATAATAATTATTTATTAAATTCAAAGTAAAGCATAATTTATATTGGTGGAAAGCTGAGAATCTCCTTTAAAAACCCTTTTCATTTCATCAAGTTTGGGTAAAAAAAAAGTCATCAGCCACATATCCTACACGTACCCAACATATTGCCACTTTTTGGCCCATCATGATTCTGCACATACCCAGAAATAGGACATAATAGAATGGTAGACCTACTTGGTAATATTCTATTAAGACTAGATGATCTAACTTTTGCAAGTATGTCCAAAATTTAGATACAATCAAGGCCTTCCATCTTTGAGAATGTACATAATTGGAAAATCTTCAATGATGTTGAAGATATTCTAAAATTATTGAGATGTGTAGATGAATATGAAGGTCAAGAGATTGAATTTAGGGCATTTGTGGAAAGTATAGATGGTAAGGATACAATATTTGGAAATAAGGTCATCCAATTAAAAATTTAAAAAATCCCCAAAGGCCTTGTAGTATTAGAAAGGGTCTTTGACAGTTAGATAAGAGCAAGGTGAACAATAGCTTTGTGGCACCAATGCCTTCTCTAGCTCTTCAAGGGTTTTTCACCTAAAAAGAGAGAGGTAGGGCCAACAATGCTAAAGGGTTCATTCAAATTATGTTATGTGTGATGTCATTTAAGCTAAATGAAGTGAAATAAATGTAATTAAGTGATCTATATGACTAATTATGAATGCAAAACTAAGATTTAGGCTATGTTGGAAAACATAATGTGATATGCAAACAATGAACTAAGAATCAATAAAATGTAAAACAGAAAGAGAAAGGCTGAATCAGAGTGCACTTGGGAAAGATTTGAGGAATCAAGAATGGTCTGAATGTTGTCCAAAATTACTAGAAATCAATAATGGGACTCATTCGCCTAGGGTGGTGAATTAGTCTTGCTACTAGTGAAAAACTATCAGAAACAAATTCCTGACTAACGGGATCCAAAATCTAACAAAACCTAGAATTTTAGTCTTAAGGTGGGACTCATTTGCCACTAGTGGTGAATTAGTCCTCTCCCAAAATTATGAGAACTCAAGAGACAACTCTGCAACACACGATCTGGAAATGTCTACTTGTCGGGTTGTCAAAGTCAATTTTGTAAGAAACAGACAAAATACCTTGACCAATCTTCAATCACCTAAATTCTTGTTAAATATGCATAAATAGGTTTGCAAACACACATGAAAGAGGGGAAAAATGGTTGAGGGTTAGAAAATAGGGGTTTTCCTTGGTCAAACCCCACTTTGGTAATCAAACCCTTAATAAAACAAATGAAATACAAGAGAATGATAAACAAATAACATGCAAATGTTACCAACTTACCAAACCCTTGTTGATGAAAATTTGAAGTTGTGTCGATGGATACTCCAAAATGATTGAATAGTGCTTGATTTGATGTTGTAAGATGCTTGAATGCTTGAATGAATGGGGGTTGAAATGGATGTAAAAATACTTATTTATACAATCTTGTGCCTTAGTAACCCATTCATACCTTATCATAGGCTGACATCAAGTGATTTTGAATAAAAACACAAACGGAAATTTTAAAAAGTCTGAATTTGGAGCTAAGGGGGACTCTTTCGCCACCCATGGTGAATGGGTCCCACTTAGGACCTAAAAATGGGTGTCACAAATTACCTTGTATTTAATGTTGTTTATAGGGATTACATTAAAAAATGCACTTAATTAAGGCTTATAAGGGCATAAAGGGGTCAAATAAAGGATAAGAAAGGTGTAAATAGTGAAATTGTGCCTAGAAAAGTGTGAAATCTTGTTACAAGAGTTGAAAAAACTTCAGAGATTTTGAGGTCAATTGTAATGAATAAAGTCTAGAAGAGTGTATAAATGTCTTACAACACTTCACAACACCTTAAGAACACCTTCACAAGATGTCATTATTTTAATTTTAGTACCTAAATATGCATGTTGAATCCATGTTACGACATAAAATTCAAGAAAAATAGACCAAACATCATAAAGCAAGGCCTAAAAGACCGTGAAAATTACAAGGGTCCATTTTTCTATAATGAAATTAGCCCCCACTTTAGTGAGAGGATGAACTTGCTACAAAATCACACTAAAGTAGCCACAAATATTGAGAGGAGGGTTCAAATGTACTTACATTAGCAAGATGGAATACAACGATCAAGAGGGATGATCAATCCCCCAAGATGAAGATCCTATGGAAAAATAAGCATAAGAACAAAGGAACACACAAAGTTGAGAACTAGATGAAGCTTCGATCATCTATCCAACTAGTTGTGGATTAGATCTAGGCTAAAAAAGAATGTATACTCACTCTGGGGTGATAGAACTCATGGTGGTCTACCAGGTGAGAAGGCCCAAGTATACTCACTCTGGGGCCACAAAACTTTTGGTTGTCTGCAAGGTGAGAAAGCCCAAAAGGGGAGATACACACAGTAGTTGGTATGCACTCACAAACACAAAGGTGAATATGGGGAAAGTCGTGCTGCTAGATGGGCTTCTTGCTCAATCATATCAAAGTTATACCTCTTGATAACTTTAACAAGGTGCCACAAGGAAAATGTCAGTTCATGCTTCATGAGAGAAGAAAATCTTTGTATGCTTAGAACTCATGAACAAAAAGGTAGGTAGCATAGGCATGCAAGTTGTGTTATGCAAGGTGGCAAAAAAAGAAAATTTAAAAATGCAAAAAAAGGTAAAAATTCAAAATATGTTCAAAGGTGTCTTTTTAAGTTTATGCAAGGTTAGTCACTTAGGCAACATTCTAACTAATTTCTCCAAGAGAGGACCAATCAAAGAATAATATATTCACAACTTAGGGGATGTAGTGTGTCACATCAGGCCACTAAGAGGAATGTAATAGGCTAAGATAGATCACACTTATGAAATACATCACACCCAATTTCATCCACAAAGTGACAAATGCATCATATAAATGACAAGGCTACACTACAAACCAAGAATTCAAATGAATTAATGGTAATGTATGCCCCCAACTTTAAAGGAATTGCAACACATTTTTTTGTGAGTAATTACTTGAAAGTAGTGAAAGAAAGAAAATGCAAATAGTAAACAAGACATGAGAGCCAACTTGGAAAGCCCCTATGCCAAGTCATATATTTCCAAGTAAGGCTGTGTCATATCAACGAAAATGAAAACCAAAAGAAAAGGAGTTGCCCCTCAGAAAAGAACACACCAAACACATAATGGATCTATGGATTTTGGATTAGTATGTTCATTGCTGCAATATTTTTATAAAAGAGCTCAGAACTGTCATCATTCCCCAAAGCACATAGAATTGGAATAATGACATAAAAAGAGCAAAAAGGAAAGGAAAAGAAAGTCCATTTTGGGTCAACAAGGAAGAAACATTGCATTCTCAACACTTTGCATCATCCCCAAAAGGAAAACACAAGAGAAAAGAAAGAAAATGAAAAGGTCAAAGGAAAAGAAAAAGCTTTTGGGTCAACATGAGGGAGACTTTGTGGTCTCAATGCCTTGCGTCATCCCCAAAAGGAAAACACAAGAAAAAGACAAAAGAGGAAAAGGGACCGATTGGGTCAACATGGAAGAGACATAGGGCATCTCTACACTTTACATCATTCCCAAAAGGAAAACAAAAAACAAAAGTGAAAAATACAAGGACCTTTTGGGTCAACATGGAAGAGACATAGGGCATCTCAATGCTTTGCATCATCCCCAAAAGGAAAAAAAAAAAAAAGTGAAAAAGACAATGTACATCATATAAAAGAAGAGTTAGAAATAGAAGAAGTGTATGATGAGAGAGGAAACATATAACACACAATAGAAGGGAACACGATACACATGAAAGTGAAAAAGGGAAAATAAAAAGAGAAATGCAAAAAGGCTAGTTAAGTGAATGCAAGTCAACCATCTAACAAGTCATCTTCCTCCCAATCATGTTTAGTATAATATGAGGGTGGTTGACTATCCAAAGGAAGAATTGCAAGCATCGAACTAGGAGTTGTATGAGGTTCTTCACTTGGTTGAGAGGATTTATCATTCAAGCTCATTGTAGAGGAAAATAAAGAGTTTAGATCATTGTTCACTTCTTCATCTATTTCTGCTATCATATTAAAGGAGAAGGAGGGTGGTCATCTATTTAGTTTTGTCAAAGGCGAATGTTGATTTTCTTTGTTTTCTTCTATGTGGGATTGATAGGAAAGGAGACAACAATGGCGTCTACATTCTCTAGCACCACGGTTTTGTTTGATTCTATTTTGGAGTTGTTGAGGTGTAAGAGTGGATTGAGTCATCATAGGTTCTTCTGCTTCTAAAGGGGGAAGAACAGAAGAAATGGAAGAGGATGTATCAACCACATTCTCTTTAGCTTTATACACTTTTTTAATTCAAGGAGGCACAATGGGGTTGGTTTCACTTTCTCTAGGTCGTTTAAACGAGGAAGGTGAAGTGTTTGTTTTTAGTTGTTCATGAGGTTTTATGGTTTGTTCTTTGTCATACTCGGGTTGAAGCATGGTTTCATCTATGATAGGAATGAGCAGAAGTTGACGTGGATATTTTATGAAGAGACAATTCAGCTATGCATTTGGAATTGAACTTTTGATAGGTTATGAAGAAGAAGTCTTTTCGAGGGGTAATGGGTTCCATGGGTTTAGGCCAAAAGATTTCTAAAGAAAAAATACCTTTAGAGGATAATGGATTAAAGCCACTATGGTGTATGGTAAATATTTTATTGCCATGTGGAAACTTCAAACACTTGTGAACCATTGAAGGGACCACTTTCATTGAGAAAAGCCAAGGGTGGCGTAGTTGCAAACAAAATTGGTCCAATTGTGGAATAATAGAAAATGTTACTTCTAAAGTTTTGGGTCCTATTTGTAATGGGAGTACGATCAATCTGATTGTAGGGCATGGAAAATCAATATTTGTCTTAATCCATACAGTTGGATTATTATAATCATCTTGATAGAGATCGTTTAATACTAAAAACTCTTTTGTGATCACTTTTTCACCACAAGCAGGATCTATTAATATCCCATTGTTGGGTTTATCATAGATTCTGCCGACTATGTGAAGAGGACCATCAGGAAGTTTTTGAAGTAAATCTTTAGGATAAAAAGTGATATCAAGATATTTATTGTTTTGGCCCTTATGAGGGATAATGTCTATCGCACCCACAAGTTTATCCATAGGATTAACTTGGGTAACAGTTGGAGTTATATCATGTTGTTCATTACTTGTATTAACATTCATTACATTAGTGTTTGAAAGTTCACTAGCCTTACCAAATGAGATATTGTGTTCAGGCATGGGATTGGTGAAAATTTATAAATTCTAGTTAGGTGGTGCAATGGAATTATTGCCTTGATCATTAGCCCGAATTAATGAGGTCTTCAACTAAATGTTTTAGATGCTTGCAATGTTCGGTGTCATGTCCATTTTGGTGATGAAAATGACAATTAGCATTAGGCTTGAAGGTGGAAGGTAATTCGTGGGTGGGATGAAGTGGTTTAATAGGTGGCAAAGTGATCATGTTTTGTTGAAGCAATTGGTTCATTGTGTTATGGAGAGTATCGGGTAAGGGAGTAAATTGTCTCTTCGGGTCCCCATAGGTATAAGGCACCGCTGCTTTAACAACTGCCACTTGGTTTAGAACTGGTTAGGTTGGTTGTGGTTGTGGATGTGTATTGAACTTTAAAAATCCTCTATTTGGTTTGTGAAAGTTTTGTGTCTTATTTTTGTTTTGTAGTTTAGATTTGTCATCATAGTTAGAAGTGGACTTTGAGTCTTGACTAGAAACCAAGTTGTGATAATCACATAAGGTTGTGCATAAATGCATGAATGAAGGGAATTTCATCATAGTTAATTTATCTTGAATATTTTTATGCAAGTTTTCAATAAACATCTTCTACATATGTGCATCAGGAATCTTGACATCAATTTAAGCATACAATGACTAGTATCATGAGATAAAATCAATTACGTTTTCAGTTGTATTTTGTCTACATCGTATGAGGTCAGCCATGGTCTTTTTAGGTGTCATATGAACTTGAAAGTGACTTATGAAAGAATCCACCAATTCATTCAAGGATCAAATGGAATGATTGGGAAAGTTGGAGAACCACTCTAATGCAATATCTTTCAAGGTTCTTGGAAAATTTTTGGCTAAGAGTTTATCATCAAGGACAAAATCATTGCATAAAGTTGAATAAGCATTAGCATGGTTGATATGGTCTCCTTTACCTCCATATTTCTTGAACTGAGGCGTTTCTATCCATTGTGGAATTGAGGTTCGTAAGATTTCTAAGGATAAGGGGCTACTAGGGACATGATATGTGGGTGGAGTGGTTTGACCTTGGCTAATGGTGGAAATTTGTTGCATGGATGAAATGATTGTAAGGAGTTGTGTAAGAATAGGGTTGGGGTAAGTGGTTTGGGGTGGAAGGGAAAATGGTGATTGAGTGTATGTGATGTTAGGGGAAGTGAAAGGAACACTAAGAGAGGTGAAGGTAGTGGAGGGGACTTGTGACACCACAAGCAAACTAGGAATGCTAATTGGAATTGGGAAAGAAGGAGCCACATAACTAACCTGGTGCATAGTTGTGGTGACCTGCAGAGTAGTATAAGTTGGTATGGATGCTATGGTTGAATGGGGAGGAACTTGAGGCCCTCCTTGGCTTAGAAGAATGTTTGTGGATTGGGTATTAGAAGAGGTATGTTTATTGTAAATCTTGGAAATTCTCTTCATAACTTGCAAGCCATCATCACTTTGAATCAAATGATGAAGGTTTTCAAGTGTAGGTATGGCGGCGGAGGAAATGTTTTGAAGGGAAAAGTCTTGTTGTAAATGCGCAAAATCCTCATGGATATTAATGACCTTTTTCTTGTGGGAGTTGTTTTGGGTATCAACATTCATTTGATGGAAAGGTGAAGGAATAGAAGTGGTATTGTCAATGCCTAATGCACCATTGTCCATACTAGGAGTAGGAGCTCTTGAGATCACAAGGTCCACAATGAAAGTGCTATCGCAAGAAGCTATGAGTCTAGAACTTCGTCTCACTAAAGTATTATCAATGAGGCACCAAACACTCATACAAGTACCACAAAAGATGGGGTGAATGTAAATGCAAGGTAATCTAGGAGTTTTAAATGCAAATAACATAAATTTTTCTAATTGTAACCAACAAGTAACTAAAGAAACTAGAAATGCAGGAAAAATGCTAGAAAAATGCCAAAAAATGCCAAAAAATGTTGTACGAAATGTGCAAGTGGACTGATTCACCCAAGGTGGTGAATGAGTCTAACTATAAAAGTTTTTTATGTTTTTCAAAATGTTTAAAATGATTCTAATGATATTGAGATGGCAATGAAGGATGCAAAATGCATATTTTTAGTTTTTTTAAGGATATGCAATGCAAAAATGAAATCTAAGAAAAGCCTTCACTAATGCAATATGAGAAGTCCTAGAATGCAAAAACAAAACAATATCCTAATTGAATGTTGATGTAAATGTAATCTAGGATGCAATAGGTGAATGAAATAAAAAATGGAAAAGTGTTCAAAATCTACGTTCACCAAAATGAACCGTAGATTTTTGGCACCAATATACTTCTCTAGCTCTTCTAGGGTTTTTCACCTAAATGAAGAGAGGTAGGGCCAAAAATGCTAAAGGGTTCATTCAAATTATGTTATGTTTGATGCTATTTAAGCTAAATGAAGTGAACTTAATGCAATTAAATGATCTATATGATTGATTATGAATGGAAAACTAAGATTTAGGCTATGTTGGAAAACATGATGTGATATGCAAACAATGATCTAAGAATGAATAAAATGCAAAAGAAAAAGATAAAGGCTAAATCAGAATGTACCTAGGCAAGATTTAAGGAATTTGGAATGGTCTGAATGTTGTCTAAAATTACTAAAAATCAATAGTGGGAATCATTCACCTAGGGTGGCAAGTTAGTCCTACTACTGGTAAAAAACTACTAGAGACAAATTTCTAACTAATATGATTTAGAATCTAAGAAAACCTATATTTTTAGTCTTAAGGTGGGACTCATTCACCACTGGCAGTGAATAAGTCCTCTCCCAAAATTATGAGAAATCAAGAGACAACTCTGCAACATGAGATCTGGAAATGTCTACTTATTGGGTTGTCGAAATCAATTCTGTAGGAAATAGACAAAATACCTTCTCCAAGCTTAAAATATGATTGATTTCACTTAAAGCACCTAGTTGACTTGTTGACCAATCTTCAATCACCTAAATGCTTGTTAAATCTGCATACATAGGTCTACAAACACACATGAAAGAGGGGAAAAATGGTTGAGGGTTAGCAAATAGGGGTTTGCCTTGGTCAAAAAAAACTTTGGTAATCAAACCCTTAAAATAATGAAATGCAAGAGAATGATAAACAAATAAGATTCAAATGATACCAACTTACCAAACCCTTTTTGATGAAAATATGAGGTTGTGTCAATGGATGCTCCAAAATGATTGAATAGTACTTGATTTGATTTTGTAAGATGCTTGAATGCTTGAATGTGATATGTGATTGAATGCTTGAATTAATGGAGATTGACATGAATGCAAAAACACTTATTTATACAAACTTGTGCTTTAGTAACCAATTAATAGCTCATCACAAGATGACATCAAGTGATTTTGAATTAAAACCTATAAGGAAATTTTATTTTTTTTGAATTTGGAGCAAGGGGGACTCATTTTCCACCCATGGAAAATGGGTCCCATTGAGGACCTAAAAAAATGGGTGTCAGGAATTATCTTGTATTTAATGTTGTTTGTCAGTCTTACATTCAAAAATGCACTTAATTAAGGCTTATAAGGGCATAAAGGGGTCAAATAAAGCATATGAAAAGGTGTAAATAGTTAAATTTTGCCTAGAAAAGCGTGAAATCTTATTACAAGACTTTACAACATTTCAAAATAAGACTTGATTAGTGATGGAAAGGTGATTTTTAGGTGAATTGTAATGAATATAGTCTACAAGAGTGTAGAAATGTCTTACAACACTTCACGACACCTTCACAAGACATCATTATTTGAATTTTAGTACATAAATATGCATGCTCAAGCCATGTTATGATGTAAAATCAGAGAAAAATAGATGAAACATCACGAACCAAGGCCTAGAAGACCTTGAAAATGGCAAGGGTCTATTTTTCTATGGTGCACAAGGTTAAAACAATTGCTGCCCATCCAGAGGACCTAGAAGAAGTGAACTTGGGGACTAAAAATGCCCCTAAGAAAGTGTATGTAGGAAAGAAGATGAAACCGAAGGTTAAGGCGATGGTGATTTCCTTAGTAAGAAAATATAGACATGTCTTTGTTTGGTGATATGATCACCTGAAAGCCTTTAAAGAGGAATTCTTTCAGCATGAAATTCCTCTAAACAAAAATGCTAAGCCTTTCAGGTAGAAGCAAAGACCAATAAAATCTAAACATATCATCATTAAAGGACAACTATCAATTATTGAACATGGAAGCCATGTTACAAAAGGTGACTAGCTGTGAGCTGCTATCAATGATGGATAGATTTTCTAGTTATAACCAAGTGAAAGTAAATGATTTTGATCAATACAAGACTACATTCACTACCCCATGGGGGCACCTATGTATATGTGAGGATTCCATTTGGTTTAACAAATGTAGGTGCTACCTTCCAAAGGGCTATGGTTGTGGAATTTTCTAATTTTATTGACTTATTCATGTTTATATACCAACATGACTTGACTGCCTACTCCAAGAAATAGGAGGATCATTGCACATACTTGGAGAAGGAATTTATCAGGGCTTTAGAGTATGAGATCTCACTAAATCCAAAGAAATGTGCCTTTGGGGTCACTAAAGGTAAAATATTGGGGCATAGTGTATCGAAAGAGTGAGTGGGGATTGACCTTGAAAGGGTAGCATTCATAGATAAGATCCCTCAACCAAAGAATGTCAAGGGTATTTAGTCATTCTTTGGACAAATCAATTTCTTGAGGAGGTTTGTGACTAACTTTTTAGAAATTACAAGACCCATCTCCAAGATGCTAAAGAAGGGAGAGAAGGTTGTTTGGAGTGAGGATCCTAGTCAGACATTCAAGAAAATCAAATAAGCTATTAAAGAAGCTCTAATTTTGAAATCCTTAGATTTCTCTAATCCAATGTGCATTTTCTCCTATGCTTCATTCAATTCTAAATTCATATTATCTTACTATAGAAAGATGATGAGGGCTATTTGAAACCCATTGCATTATTTATTAAATCTTTACAGGTCACAAAGCTCAAGTATGATATGATGGAAAAACAAGCATATGCTCTAGTTAAGGTTGTGAAGAATTTCAAAACTTATTTAATGGGAGCTACTATCATAGCTTTTGTGGCAAGTGTTTCTATGAAAGATATCTTTACTTAGCAAGAAATATAAGCAGAAGGTGTAGGTGGATCAATAGGATTCAAAAATTTAACATTGAGGTCCAAATCACCAAATTAGTAAGATGCCAGGGCCTAGCCAAATTAATGGCATAAACTAATTTGGAAGCTAATCAAATTAATCACATAAATACTATTGATGTTGCGCATATCTATGATATGAAAACATGTGGATGGTATAGAAGGATTGTCCAATATTTAGAAAATTTGCAATGTCCTATACATATGGTTGACAATGACAAGACAACAGTAAAGTTGCATTCCATTAAGTATGTGATTATTGAAAATGAGCTATGGTGGAGAAACCCGAAGGGTGTACTTCTTAATTGTGTGGATGGAAGTTAGGCATTAGAAATCTTGTAAGAAATGCACAATGGAGTGTATGGTGGTCATTACATGGAAAAGACCACTGCTCATAAGATCTTGATGGTAGGATTCTAGTGGCCTACTATTTTTAAGGATGCCCACAAGTTTGTTAAGACTTGTGATGCTTGTTAAAGATTTGTAGGAAAACTAAAGTTTTCATGAATTTTTCCACTTAGGCCTATTGGTATTTAGTCCCCTTTCAAACAATGAGGAATTGATTTCATTGAGGAAATACTAGAGAAGTCTAGTGGAAGACATTCATGGATCCTTGTTTCCACTGACTATTTCACAAAATGGGAAGAAGCAATACCTAAATGGAAGGGAACAAGTAATGTGGTAATGGACTTCCTAATGAACAATATTCTAACCAAGTTTGGAGTCCTAGAAAATATCATTTTGAATAATACTATGTTTTTTAGATTTGATGAGTTTAAACTTTTTTGTGATAAACATGGCATACAAATTTCTTATTCTTCACCTTACCATACTCAAGGAAATGGTTAGGCTAAGTCTTGTAATAAGAGAGTAATGAAAATCATCAAAAGAGTGATGGAGAAGAACAAGAAATCTTGGGACTCAAACTTGAAGTTTGGACTTTGGGTAGATAGGGTTAGTATGAAAAAGGCTACTAGTTATTCACCATTTGGTTTGGTATATGGCTTAGATGATAGGCTACCAGAAAATAACTTGCTAGAGATGTATAAATTTGTGTAGGAATATGATGATGATATATATGATGATATGCATGATATAATTGATAATTTGGTGCAATTAGATGAAACTAGAAGAGGAGCTCATGCCAAAACTTCAAAGATGTAGTTGCAAATCAAGCATTTCCATGACAAGAGGACTCCTCCCAAAAAAATTGAAGTGGATAGTATGTTACTAGTCTAGAATGCAAGGGCTCGAGATAAGCGTAAACATGCAAAGTTTGAAGCATTATGGTTATTCCTCTATTTGATAGCTAGTAAACATGGGGAGGATTCATACTTCCTCCAAAGCTTGACAGGCGAACTTCTTGAACTGCCAGTACATGGATAGTTGTTGATGCCATATTTCTCCTAATTATGTTATGCTCCATGTACATTGTAGGTTTTGTACATTTTATATAGGTTTTTTTTCTTTGGTTATGTCTGGTTGGTCTTGCTACCTGGTCCAGGAAGCTCCCTAGTTTTTGGTTCAAAGTGTTTGGTTGGTCTACTTCATCCTGAGATTCTAGGTTCTCACCATGTCTGCGAGAGGAATGCGTCCCTAGTCGGAGCCACTAATGGAACCCCTAAATTTTCATGTTCCATCTCAAAATTCTATAAGATTTTGGTTTATTCTGTATCTAAGGGATTAGGGTTTTTTATTACTATCACTGTTTAAGGGTTTTGTACTATTTGGGACCTTTCGTAGTAAACCTTTGTGCTTATATCCTTCCTAGGGTTGTATTTCTGTGTTGAATCCTTATTGTTGGTTCCTAGTCTTTTAAGTCACATCTTATGCCCTCAAAACCCATGAAATAACTAGTCCTTTGGTCTAGTTTTATCGGTTGTCATATATTTTGCTATTGTTTTAGTTTTTCTAAAGTTGGGCTAAATATTTATTATTGTGATCATTTGAGCCTTAAGTCATTAGTCCCGTGGGTTTTGGCCTCATTGACCTAGTCAAGGTACCCTTTTCAAGACTAACAATTTTGGCATGTGTAGGTATTAAAATCCATGATGATTGTTCGATCATCTCATGCAATCACCATTATTCCCCGTGCACCCATTCTATTTCATTCTTCATTAAAATAATCAAGTAGGTTGGCGGGTGGTAGCCATATGTCTTGTGAATTTGTAGGCCTGGTCCTTTCATTAAAGATTGCAAGTGATATTAAAAGGAAGTCAACAATGGACATTGAATGATGTGGCTACATCTTGACCTTTCCCTACATGCCTAATCGATTTCATTCTTCATTAAAATAATCAAGTGGGCACCCTAGCGGTTGCCACATGTCTTGTCTGATAGTGGGCCCAATGTTTTCAAGTGGTTAGTAGGTGTATCTTTAATGAGAATCAAGGGTTGATAGCGTGTGACATGGGTCAATCTTGACTACTCCCTTTTATCCCATGTTGGTCCCACCCTTGGTTCCTATTTCTCAACAAGGAAGTGAGTGACAACCACGTGGAGCAACCTGGAGAGCATGAAAGACATTAGAATAAAGGTGAATAATAATCATTTTTTTCAGCACAGGGCATGGAAAATAAAATGTGTGATACTAAGGGGAAATATATGGCATGTGTTTTAATGCCATCTGAGATATTTTAATCTGGGTCATTGATTATGTCATAAGAATAAGTCCATAGGAAATTGGTCTTAAATTAAGGCATGAGCATATTAAAGTTAAGGGATTTAATCTCAGCCCTTCCCCATCTCCCCACTGATGAAATTTACACATGGTTTAAGAACTATAGGGGCAAGGGGAAGAGGACATGCAGATTCTAGTTACAACGACAAAGAAATGGTGGAGCCCACATATCACCAACAAGTGGTTTCATGTGGCCTAATATCATTTGATGAGTATTGCGGCTATGTATAGTCATACTTTTTAAATCAAGTTAACTAAATCTAGATCATCCATTAGTTAACACATCCACTTGATCAATGGATGGCATTCAAAATTCAGTTTGAGGGAAAAATGAGTTGTTATGGTTTGCATGAGTGAGCCTTAATAGCGGAAAGGGCATCAAACTACCAAAGAAAGAGGTTTCATAGCTATTAAAACATGTCTTAAAAGCATAATTTAGTATTTTGAAGGATATTCTACACACTTGAGGAGCTCATGTTGCAATTTTTAGTCTATTTCAACATCGATTCTAGGGTTGTTAACCTACATAAAACTAGCAAGTAAATCACTGGGCCTTCCCATTAGAATTATTGATAAATTGTGGTCTGCAAGCCTAGTGATTCAATTAGGGTTTTCTTGGTTTTTCATTTTAAATTTTGATGTTCATAAATGAGAATTTGTTGATCCTACATTGTTACAATTTGTGTCAAACTCTTGTCTGAGCTGTAAGTATTGTTCCAAGAAACCAAAAACCCTACCTTCTAAAACTTTTGTATCATGGATCCCAATGCATAATCAAAAGCATCTTCGTCTAAAAGGGGGAGCTTCTATTCCCAAAAGGATTTTGAGTAAAGACCTTAACAACCAATTACCATCCTTGAATAGTGAAAAACCTAAGGGTCAACTACTTCTTTGAGGTCAACAAGTAGTTGAGGGTTTGATTGATAAGAACAATTCTATTAGGCATGCCAAACTACCTTGTACAAGGTGGGAATTGTTCATTGGCTTGTTTAGAAATAGACACATGGGTATTCAAGTGGGTAACCCCAAGAATAGTGACCTAGGAAAGTTAACTATACCCAATATCTACATGGATGTTGACTTGCTTAAAGTAGTGGCCACAAATTATGATCCAGTTACAAAAACTATAAGGACATGTGATGGGAATGAAATGGTTGAAATTACCAAGGATGAAATTTCTCATGTTTTCAAGCTCACTAGGTTGAGTGATTGAATGTCTAAAATTGATGAAAATATTCTTAGGGAGGACTACTAAAAGACTAAGATTGCATTTAGATTCCACATATTGGCAAGGTATTTAGTAGAGACTGGGGGCTGAAAAATTACATTGGGAAAGCTTGATATGGAGCCTTTCCTTGTTAGTTATTTTGTTTCCTACTTCCAAAGAACCTTTCACTCTATTTTCTAGATAATTGGATATGTCATGTCACTGGAAAACCTATGGCATGGATTTATATGGAAACCCACATTTAGCACCACCAATATTGCACAGTATAAGACTATGTTGGGTTTCTTGATGAAATAATTCATGAAGGTTTGATAAGGGTATGTGCAAGATCATGATGGGCCAAAAAGTGGTGATATGATGGGTATGTGTAGGGTATGTGGTTGACGATTTTTTTTTACCCAAAATTGATGAAATGAAAAGAGGTTTTAAAGGAGATTCTTAGCTATCCACCAATATAAATTATTCTTTATTTTGAATTTAATAAATAATTATTATTCATTTTCTATTTGAATTATGACTAAAGTCCAGATTGATAGGCTGGTTGAAAAACATCTATAGCTTTCAAACGGTATCACATTTTTGGAATCCAAAACATGTGTCACATTTTATGCTTTGCATACTATAGGATTAAAAAGAAAAAAAATTAATTTCATGGAGTTTTGACCAAGTTAAGCTGGTTAGACATACAAGTTTTTATATTTTTCAAAATTTGTAATAAAAAAATCATAATTAAATATTTAATTGGAAAAAAATTACAAAAAAATATGTGTCACATTAGGACATGAGTCATTTACTTATATCTAAAATCTTATAAAACAATATTATCATTTTATTGTGGTTGGGGTGGTTAGATAGACACCTGCTTCTTATTTTTTCCTGAAATATAAGTACTATTGCATTGAAATTTAAAATTTTCACCAAATAGTTTTTTTTTTTAAATAAACCTAGTAGTTTAGAAACTACAATCATTTTGCTATAAATTCTATTCTTACATGTTTTTGAAATAATATAGATAACTTATTCAAATTTTTATGTCAAGTTGCCTAACTCTAATTTTTTTGAATTTTTCGCCAATTAAGGGCCTATTTTTTCCATGATGATCCTACACTTACCCATAAGACTAAAGAAAGGTGTAGATGGAGTAAGTTTTAGTTTTTAATCATTGTTAATGCATATGTTTTTGTTGAAAGGTGCATCTTACTTTGGGCAGAATATGACTTTGGATAGGATGGAGGGTACTATGGATCTTCCTGTTCAATGTTGGACAACTATCCTAGACAGGGATGATAGGACATATGACTTTGTGGTGTTTGAGAACATTTTTTCTTTCGAGTTAAGGAGACCCTGGGTTATGAATATACCAAGAATTCCCAATTCCCAACATGACTTCTTGAGACCCAAGGAAGGAAGGCCTGAGTTGGGAGTTGATCACAATTGGGGAGATGTTATCCCATATCCCAATTATACTATTTTAAGAGTCTATGATTCCACTATTGCACCTCATTTTCTGCCAAGATGTGTTCGAGAGAGAATTGGTTTCCTTGAAGTAATATGACAATTGGGAAGTGTGGAAAATGAATATTTGTTGAATTAAGGAAAAGGAACATTTTTTCCTTCATACACATGATTTTCTAATTTTGTGATGACAATTATAGGTTGAAATAAGACACTTGATATTCTCAAATCCTTTTGCATGCAAAGATTAGTAGAGAGGATTAGGTATGATCCCGAGGGTGTCATGGCCTGGTTGAAGGAAAGGAACAAAATTTACAAATTTGTGCACATTTTCCAATTCCTAGAGGATGTGATAAGAAATGTGTTTGATCTTTTGGAACAAGAAAGAAGAAAATAAAAATGGATTTCTTACAATAAAATGTAGAGGAAGATAAAGAAGGAAAAACCTGACTTCATTGTTGTTCCAGAGATTGAGAATCTAATGCAAAAAATGGAATATGTATCCCTGAATTTTGAGAAACTAGTGGGCCACCTTGAAAGTAAAGGGATAATTAAAGATAAGGGGAAAGCCCCCATTGAAGAAGAACAGGGTGGAGGAGAAATCCCTATTATGGAAGAGAAATATACACCTCAATCCCTTGAACAACCAAAAATAAAGTTTTTTATAAGGACAAAGAGTAAGGCAAAGAGAAACGATGCAATTATTGCTCCCTCCCAATAGGAGGAGCAAAGAAATATTTCTCCTGTGCCACAAATACCACCACCATCTCCTCCAAGGCCAAAAAAGCTTGAAATTATGGATATTGATTCTCCACCCCTACATGCATCACCACCAAACGAGCCACCATTGAAAAAGAAGAAGGTTGAAGTAATTGGTTTGGTGGAATATGCTGATGAAGAATCTAATGATGAAATTTGGGTATCAGAGCGAGAAATTCAAGAAGGAATTCCCATTACACCAATAATGATGGTGACACAATAATTAAGTATGAGGTTGAGTAAAGCTATCCTCACTATGATTAATGGAAAATATGATATTCAAGTGGAAGCACGGAAAATATTTTTGGATGATGATTCATTTGTGAAGTCTCAAGATTTTATGGAGTTTGCAGACTGGTGAAAGAGAGATGAATATGTCAATAACCTAGCCACATAAAAAAGTCTTCAATAAAAATTGCTTAATGCTACCATCTAGGTAAGGGTTTTGAATGAAATGAGAGCTAAGTTCCAAAGGATGACTACCAAGGAGGGTAGAGAATTGGTAAGTAGTGGTATTTTATTACTGCCAAAGTGGGATTTAGCTTCTTCCATAGCCTTTGATACAATAAAAAGTTGTGAGAGACCCCTATACAATTCATAGGAAGACATTGCAAATGTATTACAGGCGTCTATCTTCAATGAAAAATGGGATGCATTATCCATTTGGTCTCTAGCCCCAAGTACAAGGAAGAAAACATTATTGATCTTGCACCTAACTACAGTGGAGGCCTAATAATAAAGGTGTCAGAAAAATCAGCTTCTAAGGTAGCAAAAATGTCAGTACATGTTGCATAGTTCACAAGAGCTACTGTGGAATCTGTAACTATAGAAAAGGAATTTTTCTTAGAACATAATGAAATAATTTGTTAGTTGACTATGTAAAGCTTGAAAACCAAAATATGCAGTTACAAACAAAAGAAGCATTACTAGAGGAAAATTTGCAATGTTTGCAACCAAGAAAGCATAAGAAGATTGATGCTAATTCCCCTACCACTTCACAAGAAGCTACACCCCTTGAATTTACCCCAAAAGTAAGTTCCTCAGGTGCAATTGTGTTGTATAATATGGGAAGTGTGCCCATTTGAATAATAGAGCCTAGGACATTAGAGGTGCCATAGGTTGAGGAAGATATCAGCAAGGAGGAGTTGCTTAAGCAGCTAAATGCATATAAGGAAAAGTCTGACAATCATGATAAGGAGGTTTTCAATAGCAATATAGAGATTGTCACTACATTATTGGAACATTTTAACAAAGGAGTGAATAATAGATTGAGTAGCATTCAAGATAACTATTCATCCATGGTGGCTACTATAAATAATTTTGACAATGACAGGGAAAGATCTATTCCACTTATGGAAACATGGATCCCTAGGATGAATGAATTGAGAATGATGTCAATTAAAGCTCAATAGGATGGTAACCCCCTTGAAAAGTTTAAGCCCACTGTTGCTCTTCTAAGTAAAATTGAGGGGTACAGGGGAAATAATTAACCTTTGGAAGTTAAAATAAGGGAACTGGTGAAATCCTTTCATGAATCACCTCATGATCTCCTCCCATCTATTCTAAGGGATGATGGTAGAATAAAAACCTTGTAGGAATGGAGAGTTGAAACTAATAAAACTATTTCAGATAAGGAAGTTTCAATTTATCAAAGATATGATATGGATACACTAAAAATAAATATGGATATGTTGGCTCATGTAGAGATTGTTTTGTTAGAATTTGATAGGGAGGCCAACCAAATTGGTACCAAGTATTCCCCTTATACAGAAAAGGTTGATGAGGTCATGAATTTTAAGTAGCCTACTAAAGAAGAATTCTTGGCATGGATAGATAGATACTTGGATGGGCTAATAGATTGATTTGAAATGGCCAAGTGATAATTTGAAATTTTTTATCTTGAAGTTTGCAATCCTTTTGAGTAACAAATAGGTGGAAATACATTGCATAACCTAGATTTAGTATATGTTAGGATTTTCCTAAGGTATATAAAATATAGTGCATTTTCTTCAAGTTGAATTGATTATAGGTTTGCAAACATGGAAATATTCTTTGTCTTTTACTTTCCATTTCTTTCATGCTTTATTTAATTTTTCACTTTGTGTGCATGGGCACAAATTTTGAGGAAACTTTTTGAAGATGCCTTTTGAAAGGTGGGACCGGATCTCCAAAAATGAATGAGGATTACTCTTATCTCATGCATGTTTTCCCACCATCTAGGAATGTAGAGCAACTAAAAATGAAATGTTTGTTATAGTGGTCCAATAGGAAAATGACATATGTATGTTTTGGCCTGATGCTTGTTTAGCTCCTTCATTTCTATAAGAAGGAATTCACAGCCAAAAAGTAGGGGTTTGTTAAATTGTAATTGACACAGTGAATTGTTAAAAGGATATTGAGCATAGTTTGAGTTTTGTCTTATGTTCCAAGTTTGTAGTTACGTATGTAATTTTGATAACAAGGTAGCAAATACAATATAGAATGATACCAATTTCATGGCTATTGTCTCTCCTCTATACTTGTTTTATGAGTTATAAATGAAAATAATCAAGGATTGTTTTATTCATCTCTATTTTTTCCCAATGGATGTTTAATCTCATTCCTACTTATTAGTTCAATGAACTAATATAAATGCTTGGATGAGATTGTTAACTCATATGAGTTAGGTGCTAGGATATCTATAAGTAGTCTGGTTGTGAATGTAATGAGGGAGTGCTATAATGTAGTGTTTCTCAAGATTGTATGATGATATTGTTGAGTTTTTATCTAGTTACATAGGTTGAGATTGACTTGGTGTTTAGGATAATGCATTGGTTCAAGAGATGCATTCATAATTCAATTTTTGGGTCAATTCATCAGTAAATCACTCTTTATTTACAAACTTTCAAATGAATTACCATTGTTGTTATGTTGAGCTTCACTGTTCTCATGCTCCAAGTGTAGTATATTACTAAAATACTTGCCAACCTTTTGATATACTACGTTGTTGAGTATTTATATAAGAATTATCTATTGTTGACAATGTATTTAAATATTAGTCACATAATTTCTTGAGTATATATTGTGGGATCTCCCTCCCAGGTTTCACAAAGCCCAAAGTTTAAGAGTAAAAGTTTTATAGCTTTTACTTGGTTATTGGCCAATCCATTCAGATTGATAATTACTAGAAATGGAAAAGTCCATAGGAAATTCCTAAGACCAACTTGGTTTTTAAAAAATAACCAACAAAACCTTCAAATCAACGATCATATTTTCTTTACTCTCAAGCTTTGGAGATAAACTACCTTTAGCCTTTACTTCATCAACAATTTTTTTCTTAAGTTTCTTGATCTCCTTTCTAGCACAGATTAAGTCTTCCATAATATCTACTTATTCATCATAATTTCTCAAATTCACCTTTGCAGTATCTTCAATAGTTTCCATGGCCATCAATACAACCTTCTTCCTTTCATCTCTAGAGATATCTTCATCCTCTTCATTAGTAGAGTATCATTCCTCATTAACGCATAATCTATTTTGTTTCCTCTAAAATTCATTCCTTTTCTGATATGATTTCTTTCCATTATTTTTCTCCACATTATTAGAGTCCTGATAGTGAAACTTAACCATAAAATGTCATACTTACCACAATTAAAAAAATTGAAAGGTAACTTACCTTTATACTTTCCAAAACCTCTATGTAACTTCCTAACAATTTTTTCTTCCTTCAAATATAATCCAACATCAATCTAATCTAGATCAAATTACTTCTTAGATGCTCTAAATTCCCCCTCTTTCCTTATAAATTTTTCACTCTAAAACCTCATTATATAGGAAATCAAGATTTTGTATAGTTCAACCATTTTTAAAGAATTTAGATATTTATCTTCTTCAATAACAAAATCTTTAGAATCAAATATTGTAGGAAGACATCTAAGTACCTTATTCACAATCATGTTTTCTTTTGATTTCTTTCCAAGACTTGTGATAGAGTTGAAAATTTCATCAACCTAGAGTAGGAATGTGGCACTATTTTCTCTTCCTTCATGTACAGACCTTGAAACTGAGCCCTATGAGTTTGAAGCTTTTCTTATTTAACTTTTTCGTCGCCTTCATAAGATAGTGTGCAATTTCTCCCATACTTCCTTAATTTTGGACTGGACTACATGACATTGATAAAATCAAAGTTGGATAATCCACATAAAATAACATTCCTAGCTTTAGCATTATTTTCATAAGCTTTCTTTCTATCCTGATCACTTGGAGGATTTTTTAGGAATCTCATATCCATCTGCAATTTATTACAAAATTTCAAGACCTAGGGCCATCAAGTATGATTTCCTCCTTACTTTCCAAAAGGCATAATTGGATCAATCGAAGAGTAGTGCCTTATTTACAAAAAATCCATCTTGATCCAATCAATTTTCCATACTAGATCTATCTTAATCTCTTAGGCTTCTTCAGAGGAACTTTCCTCTAATACCAATTGAAGGGCACACAATTTACTAAGAGGAGGGTGGTGAATACTAGATCAAATACATTTAAACTCTTTACATCAACACATATGTCAGATTATGAAAAATGAAACATAAGCACACATCCACACACGAGAACACTAGATATACGTGGAAACCCAATATGGGAAAAACCATAGTTAGAATAACTGCTTAGATCTACTATGAAAATCCAACCTCAAAAAGTAGGAATATAATAAGGGAATTACAATATGAAGTAGGCACCAACCTACCAAAGACACCAATCCCCAATTACATAAGTAGACACCAACCTACAGGAGACACCAATCTCCAGTACCAAGATCTGAGGAACATCTCAAAGAGTAGAACAATGATCTCAAAAAATTACAAGGATAAGACTTGCAGATTCACCAATGTTGATTACATAACTTATAAATAGTGTAAACTTAACTCAGACGCTCTAATAAACTTCTTAAGATTTTCTGGTGACGGTGCACAATGATTGAGGTGCTTCACATTAAATAACACTCTCTCACACATATTCGCGTCCTTTTATATTCACTCATTACCTTCTCTTTGATTATTCATACACTTCACATTATGGATCTATGCAAATGTATTATAATTATATATAAGACATCACATTAACATTACTCCATTTCGACCAGGGATCCATAATTAACCAGGACACCATAAGGTGGATCTAAATTCACCTAACACAAAACATGTAAGAAGGTGATGCTAAATCAGATTTATTGCCTCTAAAAAGAACATGACATGCGCTCCTACAGGACCCTTATGTTGGACTTATTTTTAACACCACATTCTAACATTGAATATCACACGCTACTAGTCATTGTTTCACAATTTTGTAACACCAACAAGTTGATATATAGGCATAGAGAACATTTTGTCACCTCAATCTTTTCACCTGATGCAACTCCATTCTAAAAAATTATGGAATATGATAGAACATGTATAGACATACTCTCCTTTAAAACTACAAATACAAACTCTTCTTTAGAAATAAATACTAAACATAAATGTATTGTTAGAGAAATTTATCTACCCCAAGAAACTAAACTGAAGCATTTCAACTTAGACTTTTGGATCACCTCTATCACCATGAGCTAATGTAGTATGATAGTACTACAAACACTCCTCAACTTCCTTTATCAGTATAGATAGCAATATATACTTCCACATCAAGTCAAAATGATATGATAATGCAATTTACATTTAATTTTCACCAATCTCCTAATCATCTTCCTTTGTCATTAGTGTTCTCTTTGAAAACAAGTAACTCCTTTAACATCAATGACAACCTCTATTCAATAAAATATTTGGTAAGCACATTGAAAAATATATTCAAACGGATGTTTATTATCACATCCCATTTGATAATTTTAATGTGCTTTATGTTAAATTATATTATCACTGTTGATTATTTATATAAATGAATAATAATTTTAGTTACAATACTGAAATTATAAAAGAAAATTTTAACGATTTCTAGTCTAAACTAACTACTCGACTATTAGAAAATTCCCTATTATATAAAGTGTTAGGTATAAAATTCTAAGATGGTATTTACCATATTAAACATAGCTACACCCCTTTACCATAGAAGATATCATAGTTACAAGACACAAACTTCATATAGACACAACAAGATATTTTTTTGCATGAATTTAGACATGACACTTAGAATCAACAAAGACTTGAAAAATTCAAGAAAATAAAAAAATATAGTAATTTTTAAAGATTTATGATAATTACCATGCACCCTTCAATAAATAAATTTTAAACACATAATAAACTAATCAAATAGAATTTAATTTGATCACTTACATAAGTATATATGGATCACATGAGTATAAAATTATATTTTAACTTAAGGAAATACATTTTTTAAATATATACATATTACTAAGTGTCTTAGGTGTAAAATACTTTTGGGTTATCACATCCATGTCATAAAAAGTAAAAGTCACAACTTGGATTCATGAGCTATGGTGTGAAGGATCTTATATTCCTCAACCCAATATTTCTTTCCATATATGGATTTATGTGCTTGTATCTTAGACAATTCAACAAATGCTACTAGAACCTCAAGAGAATTAGTCAGGATAGGTTTGACTTACCAAACTAGAAGTATAAATGCAATTTAATTACTAGGAATTTAATTGCAAAATATTTTAAATAATAAAACGTGTTGTTCTTTCATCCAATATGGCCCAAAAAAATCAATTTTAGTTTTTAAAACTAGAGTAGGGATTTGTAGATAGCACTTGTAGTGAGGTCATGAAACTGTGATAGTTTTAATAATTTTACTACTTTTAACCATCTAAAATTTCTCCAAACCCTTCAAACAATAATTGAATTTTATGCATTCAATTTTGATAATTTTTTAAATTTATATTCTTTCTTTCTTAATTTTTATATACCTAGACAAGTATTTGTTTTGAGACTTTCCAAGTAACTAGGTCATGAGTCCATGGTCCTTTATTTGGTCTACATGATTTAGGATTCACTAAGTTTGGGAAATTCCCAATGAATCTTCTAACACTAGAAAATATCATTAAAAAAACTTATTACTAAGGAATAATGCAAGTTCCGAAATTATATCAAATAATAGGTGGAAAATTTTAAAAAATTATAAGAAAAATTAAGTAATTAGTAACAAGTAGTGAAACAATCTTCTAGATATATATTTTCCATAATCTAGTTTCTCCTTATTTGGGATCAAACTAATGACTTGATCAATGAAATTAACTATGGATATCTTATGATATCTCCTATTAACAAATGTGTTGAATAGGTTCCAAACAACCAATTAATTATGACTAATATATTTTTCCTCCTCTATCACTATTTTTTCTTATAGCTTTACAAATTTGATTTTTTTTGGCAAGACCATATTTCTCTCTTTTACACCATTTTGGAAGATCCTCAACAATAAATTTAGCATGTAGCCCTTAATCATATTACAATAGAAAATTGTAACATATTTGGCAGAGGAGGTCAGGATTTGGTGGACAAAAACACTCTATTCTTGCAACATACATAATTCAAAATAACTTCCAACAAGACATATGCAATACTTCCCTTCATTACCCATTAAAACGATTTTTTTGAAAATTTCATTTGTCAATTGATCAGTTTGAAATTTTGCAATAAAAATGGAAGGAGACAATTTATTTAAATCAAAATAATATAGTCATACAAATCTCTACAATTTCATTTTCATCTTCTCTGATGACTGCAGGAAATGTTCTCCATAAGTACTCACGACCTCCTCTTGTATTCCATTTAACTATTAATGAATTACCAAATTCAATTGGCTCAACCGCTTCTCTGCATACACCTTCCAATCTGCTAAATTTTCTACTCTATACAAGTTTCTAGCTATTGCACGTGGGTTTATTGCTACTGGTTATTTTTTTAACAAGTATTATGTATCTACAATGTGCTACATCCCATCTATTCTTGCCTGTAGCTGCTCATGGTTTCTAATTTCCTTCACACATTTCCTATCGTTGTTTGCCAAACTATATTAACCTTACTGCTATCTTTCTCTATTCCCACACGTTCCCTCTATATTTTTCCATTTGATGCATATTTCTTCACATATTTTCCTCACTTCCTCTCACTTCCATGCTACCCATCATTTACGCTATCTATTGTTTTCATATTTAAAAAGCCATTATAATTGTGTAGCCCTCCTTTCTCAGCTGCTTCTCCTTTTCACCTCTACGTAGCCCCTTTTTTTCTTTTTCTTGTTTTTAAATTTTAAACATACATCTCCATGGTCATTTCCTATTGGTCTTCCCCTATAATCTTCTTTGTGCCCCTTCACATTTCTCATTTTTCCCATACTTATCTAGCTTTTGAATTTTTTTTTTCAATTTTAAACATTCAAAATGTCATTTTAAATCCTTCTCATCTTCTTCTTTGCACCAACTCCTCCTATTCCTTCTAACATTAGTTATAAGATTTTCTCATTATTTTTTAATTTATATGATTTTATTTAATTTATTTCCTTCACAACGAGAGAAAATATAAATAATATTTTTTCAATTAATGCCCATTTAAATTCACAGAAACCAATTTGGAGAAGAATTACATTTTGTCAATGCGACACAATTACACCTTAAAATGAATTTTTGCATATCTTCTTTCCAAAAGCTCCTCTTTGTATGAAATATTGTCAAGATGTGTAAAATAGCATTCCTAAACTTTCCACAAAGCCATTTTTTCCCAATGGTGTTGTAACTCGATTGCTATGATACATTGTTACTATAAAGTTACCTTGTAAAGTTCAAGATATCTCCTGGACTTAATGGTTTCTTTTTATGTGGTTCTAAGATAAGCACATGTTTATTTTGAAATTGAGGTTGATTTGAGGGTGGGTAAAGGATAAGAAGTGGCTTAGGAGATGACTTATGATGTCCAATAATTAGAGGACTTGTAGGAGGACTCAAGGGATATCTAATGTTCATAACCTCAAAAGAGTTATCCTTATTTTGATTATCTTTTAGTGAAGGAGAGTCTAATGTTATCTCATCATCTTCATCCAATGAAGCCACTTTACCATTGTTTGAAATACATGTGTCAATTCTATCATTTTCTTGCACCATGATATCTTCCCTAGTAGGAGACCTTTTAGGAGGAGAAAACTAGATGTTTATCACATTCCATGGTTAGATTTTGTAAGGTAACTTCATCACAAATAAGGGAGGCATTAAGATAAGAACAATTATCATCTTCTTTCTTATCAATGATTGGATATTTTTGTTCAATTATATATTCCCAAATGGGAGAATCATTAGGAGAGGGAGAAACAAGACTCTCATGACTCTCATTGGGTGTATCTTATAACACCAAACTATCTTTTTTACAAATAGGAGAGATATTAGGAAAAGAAAAAATGTGATTGTCATGAATGTCAATGATTTCATCCTCACTCACTAAAGCACTCTCACAAGTGGGAGATGAATGGAGACTTGGTAAAGTGATATTAAGAAATGTGTCAATGATCTCATTCTCTTATACCATAATATCTTTCCAAGTAGGAGATTTTTTAGAAGAGGATCTTTCAAGAGTGTCATGACTCTCAATGGGTGTATCTTCTATAGTGTCAAAAAATGTAACCCTTTACATTTTCTCACTTGTTAGGGCACTCCTAGTTTAAATTGTACTTAATAATTCCTTAATTTAGTGTTGTTAAATGTACCCTTTACATTTACACACTTATTTGGGCCCTCTTAATTAAATTGATCTTAATTATTCCTTTATTATCCCTTTAATTCATTTACAATCCTATTAAATTACATTTTTTGAAGGTACATTTTTTGAAGGGGAAACTTCACAATAATTAATGGCTAAATATAACACTTTACATTGAGTAATGTGCGTTCGAGGAATAGGGACCTAGGACCCATTTTCCTATGGGAAAATGTGTCCTCCCTAGACCTTTGGAGCTAAATTTAAATTATGTTTTTGGTGGTATTTTAACATCTTCAAATCCATAATTCAATGTCGGCTTGTGATTTTCAAATTTTGGGAAATTAAGGATACATAGCTATAAATACAAGGTCATTTCACTAATTTTCACCTAGCAATTTTATGAGATTTTTATGAGAATTTCAAGAGAAATCAAGAGTATTCAAGAGAAAATATATCAGAGATTTATTGCATCATTCAAGATCAATTCATCATGTCAAAGTCTTCTTGCCTCATGCATGTTTTTGGAGCTAACATTGTGATGTAGGTTTCAAGATCTATTCAAGCATTCAAAGTACCATTTCAAACAAGATTCAAAGTATTAAGATCCTGTTTGAGTATGATGAACACTAAGAGGGGGTGATGAATCAATGTTCATACACAAATTTTCACTTTGTAAATGCTTTTTCAAATTTGAATTAAGTAAACAATATGAAGCAATTGAATAGACAACAGTATAAACAAAACATACACAAACATATGACACAATGATATGTCTTGAGTGGAAACCCTCCTGGGGAATAAAACCACTTGAAAATGCCTCACTGGTTACAAAGAATGCTTCATTGGAAAAAATGGCCTCACTGACCAAAGAACCTCACTAGTTACAAGAATATCTCACTAGAAATGTGTCTCACTAACATTAAATGTACCTCACTAGCAATAAAGAATGTGTCTCACTAGCAAGTGCCTCATTGGCTAATGTAATCTGCCTCATACCATCATAGTTCTGATACAAATGTAGAGTATCATCTCTATTTCACTTTCACAGCTTCTTTTGATCTCAAATCACTTGAGATTCATAAGAAAAATTTCAAGAACCACATAATGATGCATATAAATTTACCTTTATATAGAACACTATGAAATACTTCAAAAATTGATCAATTTTACAAAGCACTGAGTGTGCTTTTCATACAACTTTCATAATATAGAATATAACTCAATGATGTACCTTTTACAACTTTCAAAATGATGTGTTTTTTTTGTTCAACATACAAAATAAAGAGTTAAAGGAAGTATATATAGTGTTCTTCATTTTTAAACTAAAACATAACTTCCATCTCTAACTATTCCTTAACAAGTAACAGTTTCTTTTAACAAATGCCTTAACAATGAAATGCCTTGTTAATCTGTCATAACAATCCTTGAAATGCCTTGTTCATGAAATTTGAATATTACTAAAAACTAGACTTTACTTTACAAACTCTTATGCAAACTTGCATGGGTTAAGCAACTAACATAAACTAACCCGAATAGAGAAACTGAAGAATTCCTTCTTTTTCTTTTCAAAAAAGAAAAACTAAATATGAAGGATAGAACCAGTAATACACCTGTCAGAGAATAACCAATTTTCATTGCGATGCTCGAGTCTAAATTTCCATGCTTCAATAAGATCTTCTTTGGCCAAGATATTCATTTCCCTATCTATTTCAAACTATTCCATAGCCCAAGCTCGAGGGCTTTTCCAAAATATAAACTTTACAAAATGCATAGGCTTCAAAAAGCCTTTTCAATATTTTATTACATTTACATCTCAATCTCTTTAGATGCCAATGGGAATAAAGTCCCATTTTATTTCAAAGAATTTTCAAAATATAATGCCATGGGGTATTCAAGGCATATTCACTTTTACCTTTGCTTTAGATACATATTCCAGGAAACTTTATGAAGATGTGCAATCAAACATTTACCTTTGACATGCATATACAACAAGTTGCACTTTGTTCCATATTGATACAAATGTCATGTAATCCAAGATATATATGCAACTTTTCCAATCTAATGTATTGATTCAAAGAAAAGACCATATTATCAAGTATGTGTGAATGTGATCACATTATAATCAAACTAAAATAGAAGAATGCTCGTATCCACATACATCATAGCATCTAAGGACATTTGACACTAATGCCAAAAAGACCTTATGGGTTAATAGATCCACATCCAATTCAACCATCTCATGCAAGTTGTAGATCTCCTAAGATCTCCATTATCAAGGTTTCATTCAAGGGTTTGTTGATTAGTAACTTAGCTTTATTCATTCTTCATTCCCTCTTTCATTTCATTATTTCAACTAAAGGTTTGATTACCAAATTGGGTTTTGACCAAGGAAAACTCTCATTCACCCAAAAATAAACATTTCTCTCTCTTGTGTGTGTGATTGAGGATTTAGGTTGAAGAAGACTTAAAAACATTTTGAAGTGAAAGACTTACAAAGTTTTCCAAGTTGTCAAAGTTATTGTCAAATCATGGAATCTAACGTACAAATCAGATTTCTAATTATCTACACTGGTACATTTTGACCAATTTTTTGATGATGGCCCGTCAGAATTTCGACGGCTGTTCGTCGCTATAATTACGTTGGAATTTTGATGGCATTTGAAACGTCAAAATTCTGGCCTAACATCCTTGAAATTCCAATGGGCCGTCGTCGATAAATTGGTCAAAATGTACTAGTGCTAGCATTGAAACATAGACAAATTAGAAACTTGAAATCTGCACCAAAGGCTCTGGAAAGATTTTTGAAACCTCTGTACTTGGAGCCATTCTCTCATGGGTGAATGTCTTAGATCAGCATCTAGAATGCACTTTTTGTGATTGGTACACATGTTTTTTCCCTTCTTAGATTTGCATTTTGTTTTATGGTTCTACAAATTATATTGAGTTTAACGTTAAAGTCATAAGTGTTAGATTGCATTTTGTAGTTAGTTTTCTATTTTTATTTTTTCTCCCCAAAGTGTTGTTTGACCTTGACCCATGTCCCGCAGTCATAAGGAAATATGAAGATTCTCACTTTGGATTGATTCACCTAAGGGTTGATAATCAATTAATTTTTGGGATCTCATTTCCTAGTGAAATAAATGAAAAATAGGTCACTCATTACATCATATTTTAAAACCACCTTTAAAACACCTCAACCTATTTTTCTTCATTTTATTTGGGTGAACTCGATGTTTAAGAATCATAACTTTCTTATTTGGAGTCCATTTTCAGCCCTAGATCTAGGTTTTGCATTCATTTACATTATATTGCATTGATTTGCATATGATTTATGGTTGTTTACTTGAATTAGTTTGCATCTCATTTAGGGTTTTAGGTTTGCATATAATTTGTATTATTTAAAATCTAAAAAATTCAAAAATATTTGTCATTTTGTAGTGTTTACATATCATTACATAATCAATCATTTACATTACAAAATTGAATCAAAATTGCTTCTCAAATTAGGTCTTTTTGCTTGTCATTTAGCATTATTTTGCACTTGTATTTAGACCTCATTTTACAAAAATATGAAACTATAACTATCTGAAACTAGAACTTGAAAACCATAGAAATCACCTTAGAAACCTTTAAATTGATGTTTAAAAACCCTAAAGTGAGACACATTCACCCATGGGCGAATGAGTCCCTGATCAGGGCTTTTCTTTAAATTTTGAGCATTAAAATAACAGATTCTGCCTTTTGTGTTTTTGTATTCACTTTGCTATTTTAGTTTCAAGAATTTTGTTATCTGAAATTGTTTATATTTGAAAAGGTGAAAATTGGTGTGCCATGTCTCTCACCTTTAGGGTTTTGGGCCTAAAAGGAGAGAGGCAATTCTTCACACTCTTCGCTCAAGAACAAACCTTTGAGATTTCAATGCAAAGGAGATTGAAATCTTGCAAAGGGACTGTCCTAAAGGATGAATGATATTTAATGAGGGGTCCACCACCAATTTTAGACTTGGAAAAGACAATGCAATGCAAGTTGTAAGACAAAACCCTAATTTAATGCAACCTAACTCTAAATGATCTATATAGATGAATAAAATACAACAAAAAGCTATGAAATAGAAAGTGTACACCTAAGAGAATAAAGAAGGAAGAATGTAGGTCTGGAATGCTAGAAAATATGTTATTAATGCTGACTATGACTCATTTTCTAGGCTGGGTGAATCAGTCCAGCTTCGGGGAAATGTGTAGATACAAGTTTTAGCCAAAAGGGTATCCAGATTTGTGAAAATCACTGTCATTCCTGTATAGTGGGACTCATTCACAAATAGTGGCAAATCAGTCCACTTCTGCTTTTTCAAAAGTTCTGAACTAGATTTTTTTCCTCTCAGTCTACTCTGCTCTTCTTGATTGGATTCTTGATCTGAAACTATAAATTGCCACCTACCGACTTTCTCCAAGCTTCTCGAAGGCTTGGTGGCAACTCTAGGGATTTGAAAAAATTTCTCTAACTTTTCTCCTTGAAATATCTACAACCTATCCCTAAAAATCACACACAAGAAGAGGGAAAAATGTGAGGGTTAGTGAATAGGGATTTTCCTTGTTCAAACCCCTTGTTGATAATTAAACCTTGAAATGAAAGAAAATATGAATGGAGAATGATGAATGAACAAAAGACAGTGTTGCAACTCACCAAACCCTAGAAATAAGGTGTTGTAAGTATGCTTGAGATGGTTGCAATGGATGTGGTTCTTGATGTTTGTTTGATTGATGTTGATTTTGCTTGGATCATGAACTCTACATCACAAATGTTAGCACAATAACAAACATGAAGAATGCAATCTTTGACATGATGATTGGCACTTGAATAATTCTCTAAAATTCTTGATATTCTTCCCTTGAAATGGCTTAAATGATCTTCTAAAATCTCTTGAATGGTAAGTGTTGAATATGAGTGAAATAATCTTGCAGTTATACTCCATTATGAAAGAATTCCCAAAATTACAACACTACATGCTGACATCATATCTAGGAGAATAAAATCCCACCAAAAATTTGAATTAAATTTGAATTTTGGTCACATAGGACTCATTCACCCAAGGTGGCGAATGAGTCCCATCAAACATAATGTATGGGAGAAAAAATGAAAAGTGCTTAGAAATGTGTGAAACTTGCATCAGAGTGAAAAAGACCTAGGTGGGACTCATTCACCCAAGGTGGTGAATGAGTCCCAGACACTAAATCTAGGCTGGACAAGCTAGTAACACCTAAATTACAATTGGCTACTGATTGGTGTAAGGATTATCTTTGAAAAATGCAATAAATGAGGCTTGTGAATGAAAAATATGGCCAATTGAAGCATTAGATAGCCCAATTATTAATGACAAGCCTAGAGAAATGTGGAAGTGTGTTACAACAATTTACAACACTCCAAATAAGGCAAGATTAAGGACTATTTTGATTAATTTTTTTTATTATGCTTAGTTAATTGATAAAACCCTAGGAAAGTGTGAAAGTGTGTTACAATACTTTAAAACACTTTCGCAAGGCACCATTAAAATCCATTAGTTCACAAGGGCCCAATACCTAATGTCAATGTGTTATCCACATTGCAATACTAAATCAAGGCAACATTAAGCCAAAATCCATAGAGAACCCAAACGAGTGTGAAAATGTCAATGGATACATTTTACTACACTACATTTAGCCCCAACTTTAGTGAGAGGATGAACTTTCTTCAAAATCACACTAAAGTAGACAAACACACATCAAGAGGGGTTCAAATGTACCAATGCTAGCAAGATGAGATGATAAATCAAGAGGTGTGATCAAGCCCCCAGGATTAAGATCCCATCACAAACCAACATAAGCACAAAGGAACACACAAGAAAATGATATAAAGAACAACAACAAGGCACATGCATACATTTCCAAAGATGAAGAAAAGGTGAGATAAAAGAATGAGATCAAGCTTTGACCGTTTGTTCAACACGATGTGGATCCTATCTAGTCTATTTTTCTAAAAAATGCATACTCACTTTGAGGCGATGAAACTCCTGAGTGTCCGCCAGATGAGAAGTCCTAAAAGGTGAGGAACATACAATCATGGTTGGTATTTACTCACACACACTTAAGTGGATATGGGGAAAGTCATGCCTTAGATTGGGCTTCTCACTCAAACCATACCAAAGTTATACCTCTTGATAACTTTCATAAGGTGCCACACAAAAAATAATTTCCAAGCTTGATGAGGCAAGAAAAAATTCTTATTCTTGGAGCTCATGAACAAATAGAATGGCTCCGCATACATGCAAGTTGTGTTATGCAAGGTGGCCACAAAACAAAAAATGCAAAACATTTGAAAAATAGGAAAATTTCAAAGGAGTCTTTCTTAGTTCATGCGAGGTCTTTAACTTAGGGAACATTGTGCCTAATGTCTCCAAGAGAGGACCAATCATAGAATAAAAAATTTGCAACTTAGGGGATGTAGTGTGCCACATCAAGCCACTAATAGGAATGCAATATGCTAAGAGAGATCACACTCTTGAAGGACATTACACCCAATGTCATCCACAAAGCGAAAAACACATCGTATGAAGTAAGAAAGCTACACCAAGAACCAATGCAAAGCAATAATGCCAATGTATGCCCCCACTTTTAAAAAATTGCTAATCACCATACTCTAAGCAATTACTTTAACATATCAAATAAAAATGGAAACAAAGAAGAAGACACGAGAGCCAACTTGGAAAGCCCTATGCCAAGTCATATATTTCCAAGTAAATTTGTTTCATGCAAGAGTAAAAGAAAAGAAAGGCTTGTCCCCAAAAATGATAACATTAAACACATAAGGGATCTATGGATTTGGGGTCAGTATACATTATTTGTTGCAATGCTTTTCGAGAGCTTGGAATTGTCATCATCTCTCAAATACACATAGAACTAGAAGAATGACTCAAAGAGAGAAAAAATAAAGAAAAACCTTTTGGGTCGACATGGAAGAGACATAGGGTGTCTTGATGCGTTGCGTCATCCCCAAAAGGAAAACACAAGACAAAAGAGAAAAAGATAAAAGGAAAAGACAAAAGAAAAAGGAAAGATTTTTGGGTCAATATGGAAGAGACATAGGGTGTCTTGATGCCTTGTGTCATCCCCAAAAGGAAAACACAAGACAAATGAAAAGGTGAAAGAAGAAAAAAAATCCTTTTGGGTCAACATGGAAGAGACATGAATTTCTCGATGCCTTGCATCATCCCCAAAAGGAAAACAAAAGACAAAATAAAAAGGTGAAAGAGATGTATGACATAGAGAAGAATGAAGGTACAAATAGAGGAATGTCATAAATATAGAGAGAACATCAAACAAAATGTCACGGGGAATCACATTACTCACACGCAATCACACAAACGAAAATGAAAAACAAATAAAGCAAAAGCCAAGTAACGAAAATGTGAGTCAACCTATGAGCAATTCATTTGCATCCAAATCATGTTCGTTGGATACCGAAGGTGAGAAACTGGCCAAAGGGACAAGAGTAAGTGACAAATTAGAAGAAGCACTGGGTTCAACACTCTTTATAGGAGATTTATCGTTTAAGCTCATGGAAGAGGCAAACAGTGTGTTCAGTTCATTTTGCACCTCTTCATCAAATTTAGAAACCTCGTCATTGTCATTCAAATTAATTACTAGAATAGGAGGTTGAAGGATAATGTCCATAGAAGATTTCAACTCTTGTTGTGCTTGTTGTATTGGATTATTTTGTTTTAAAATGGAGTAGGGTCATCATGCATTGTTTCAGTCAAGTTTGGATTTTGATTTTATTTCTTTAATTCTTTGTTTAACTTGCGACCAAGGGCACGAAACCTATGCCTATGATCTCTAGCACCTATATTTCTTTTGGTTTTGTTTTCAAGTTGCACTTGTGTAGTAGAGGGTTGATCAACTGTAGGTTTCTTGTATTCCCTAACGGGAGGAACGAAAGAAACCACAAGAGGTTGTTCAACCACTTTCTCTTTGACTTTGTAAACTTATTTTATTCTAGGAGGTGTGACGGGGTTGATTTCACTATCTCTTGGTCATTTACATAAGATGTAGGTGAAGGTTATATTTTGGGTTGGTATTGGTTGTTTTGATCTTATTTAGGTTCAAGCATGGTTTCGTCCAGGATGGTAGGTTGAGAGGTTGATAGGGACATGTTTTGGAGAGACAGGTTGACGATATTCTTTGCTTTGAATTTTTGGCAGGATATGAAATAGAAGTCTTCTCATGGCTTTATAGGTTCCATGGGCTTGGGCCAAAATAAATCTAAGGAAAAGTTTTGTTTGGGTGAAAAAGTGTTGAGGCCACTATGGTGGACTATGAATATTTCATTGTCAAAGGGAAACATTAAGCATTTATGCACAACCTAGGGGATGACTTTCATGTAGTGAAGCCATGGGTGACCTCGCTTCACACGAAATTGGTCTGACTGTGGCATGCTCGAGTATGTCACATGTAATGTTTTTGGTCCTATTTGCAATGGTAAGGTGATCGATCCTATTGTAGGGAAAGAAAAACCATTGTTTGTATTGATCCATGCTTTTGGTTTATCATATTCATCTTGATAAAGATCATACAAAAGTAAAAATTCCTCAGTGATTACATTCTCTCCATAGGTGGGATCTATTAATATCCCATTAGTGGGCTTATCATAGATATGAACAACTATGTAATGAGGACCATCAGGTAAATATTTAAGTATATCCTTAGAGGAGAAAGCAATTTAAAGAGAATTCTTAGGTTAGCCCTTACAAGGGATGACATCTATTTCCCCTACCATTTCATCTATAGGACTGACATTGATAGCATTATTTAGAACAAGATCATTGTTTTCATCATTTGTATTAACATTCATCACATCATTCTTTGTAGTTTTGCTAGCTTTGAAAAATGAAATATTATGCTTGGGCATGGGATTGGTTAAAATTTGCAAGTTGTGGTTTAGAGGGGCAATTGATTTATTTCCTTGATTACTAACACCTCCAATGGATAGATGATGAGAATCAATGAGGTATTGTACGAGATGTTTACAATTGTTGAAATGTTTTGTGTCATGTCCATTTTGTCAGTGATAGTGGCAATAAGAATATGATTTAAAGCTCAAAGGTAAATGATTATTAGGGTCGGGTGTTTTGATGAGAGGCAAGGTAATAATTTGTTGTTCTAAAAGTTGGGACATTGTGTTATGAAGGTTATTGAGCAAGGAAGTGAATTGTCTTTTTAGATCTCCATAACTAAAGGGCACCATGGCTTTGACCACAACTACTTGGTTATTGACATTTTGAGTTGTTTCTTGAGGGGGACTAAATTGAAGGAAACTTTTATTTTATTTTCTAAAATGTTGGGAATTGTTTTGGTTTACTGGCTCAAATCTATTGATTCTGCTAGAAGTGGACTTTGTATCTTGACTACTAACCAAATTTTGATAATCACAGAGGGTAGTACATAGGTACATGAAGGATTGTAATTTCATCATGCTAAGCTTGTATTGAATCTTACTTTGAAAATTTTCTATGAACATCTTTTGAAGATGTTGGTTAGGGGCCTTGACATCAATTTGGGAATAAAGCGATTGATAGCGTGAGATAAAATCAATTATCCTTTCATGTCATCTTTTTTCTTGCATCTCATCAAATCAGCCAAGGTCATCTTGGGAATCATATGCACTTGGAAATGGGTTACAAATTCCTCAACAAGTTCATTGAATGATTGAATTGAGTTGTTCGGTAAAGAAGAGAACCATTCTAAGGTGGCATCCTTCAAGGACCTAGGAAATTTTTTTGCCAAAAGTTTGTCATCACGGACAAAGTCACTACATAAGGCTATGTAGGCATTGACATGGTTGGAAGGATCTCCATTCCCTCGATATTTTTGAAATATAGGAACCTCTACACCTTGTGGCATCAGTGTTTGCAATATTTGTAAGGATAATGGGCTACTTTTGACATAAGATGTAGGTGGAATTTTTTTTATTTTGGTTGATGGTGGAAATTTGTTTTTGAAAGGATGACATGGTTTGAAAAATTTTAGTTATGATAGGGTCATTGCTTGTGTTATGAGATGGAAGTGATAAAGGTGAAGGAGTGTATGTGTTTGTAGAAAAATTAAATGGAATGCTTATAGGTGGTAAGGTATGAGATATAACTTGCACTGCCACATAGGAACTAGGGATGCTAGCAGGAATACCCAGGGAAGGAATCACACTACTAACTTGTTGCATTATTTTTGTGACTTGAGGATTGGTGTAGGTAGGTATTGAGGCTACTATTGTGGGAGGAATAATTTGAGTTCCTGCTTGACTTGTAACATTGCTTGTTGGTAAAGTACAACTAATGGTTGAGGGAAGATGCTTTCCAAATATTTGATCTATGTTCTCCGCAAGGTCAAGGCTATCTTCACTTTCAAGCATGCAATGAATTTTTTCTATGGTGGGAATTGTAGTAGTTCAAATGTTTTGAAGGATTATTTGATGTTGTAAGTTTACTAAATCCTCATGAATTTGAATTGTGTTTTCTTATGGGATATTATCATTCCTTAGTTCAACTTGCATTTTATTTGAAGGCAAGGAGTTGCTAAGGGTGTTATGCATGTCTAGTGTACCAGTGTTAATACTAGGAGTGGAAGCTCTAGATAACCCAAGATCCACAATGATTGTGCTATTGCAGGATGACATGAGTCTCAAACTTCTTCTCACTATGGTATTAGTAATAGGACACCAAACACTCATACAAAGGCTACTAAATGTAGGGTGACTGCAAATGCAATGTAAGCTAATAACAATGAAATGGTTATAATTAAAATTTTGGAAACTAAAATAGAAATGCAAAAACAACAAATTGAAACTCAAAAATTGAACTGTGAATGCCAAAAAATGCAGTGCAAAATGTGCAAAGGGACTGATTCACCCAAGGAGGTGAATAAGTCCAGGTACTGATTTTTTTGAATTTTTTTAGAATTCTTCAATTTAATTTTATGCTTTTTATGTTTTCTGATGCAAATATGAGATGCAAATGCATAATTTGTTTAATTTTTAATGAAATTAAATGCAATAATTTTAGCTAAATGATCATTTCACTAATGCAAAATGTGAAAGCCTAGAATATAAATTAAAAAATGCAATACCTAATGCAAGCTAAATCTAGGATGTAAATGCACTCCAAATTAGAATTATGATGCTCTAAATGCAAGTTCACCAAAATGGAAAGGTGAAAAATGGTGTGCCCTCACTTTCATATTTAGGGTTTTGGACGTAAAAGGAGATAGGGATTCTTCACACTCTTCACTCGAGAACAAATTCTTGAGATTTAAATGCAAAGGAGATTGAAATCCTGCAAAGGGATTGTCCTAAAGGCTGAATGATATTTAATGAGGGGTTGACCACCAATTTTAGACTTGGAAAAGACAATGAAATGAAAGTTTTAAGACAAAACAATAATTAAATGCAACCTAACTCTAAATGATCTAGAAAGATGAATAAAATACAACAAAAAGCTATGAAATAGAAAGTGTGCACTTGGGAGACTGAAGAAGGTAGAATGGAGGTCTAGAATGCTAGAAAATATGTTGTTAATGCTGACTAGGATTCATTGGCCAGGCTGGGTGAATTAGTCCAGCTTCAGGGAAAATGTGCAAAAATAGGTTTCAACCAAAAGGGTATCTAGATATGTGAAAGTCTTTGTGAGGCCTATACAGTGGGACTCATTTGTGAATAGTGGCGAATTAGTCCACTTATACTTTTTTGGAAGTTATGAACTAGATTTTGTTTCTCTCGGTATGCTCTTCTCTTCTTGACTAGTTTATGGATCGGAAACTATAAATTTCCACATGTAGACTTTCTCCAAGATTCTCCAAGGCTTGATGGAAACTTTAGGGATTTGATAAAGTTCTTTTCTCCTTGACAAATCTACAACCTAGACTTACAAATCACACACAAGAAGAGGGAAAAATTTTGTGGGAGTTAGTGAATAGGGGTTTTCCTTGGTCAATCCCCTTGTTGGTAATTAAACCTTGAAATGAAAGAAAATATTAATGGAGAATGATAATGAACAAAAGAAAATGTTGCAACTCACAAAACCCTATCAATAAGGTGTTGCATGCATTCTTAAGATGGCTACAATGGATGTGGTTCTTGAATCTTGCTTGATTGATGTTGATCTTTCTTGAAATGCTTGCTTAAATCATGAACTCTACATCACAAATGTTAGCACAATAACAAACATGAATAATGCAATCTTTGACATGATTAACACTTGAAGAATGCTCTAAAATGATTGATAATCTACCCTTGAAATTCCTTGAATACTCTTGTGAACTCTCTTTAATGCTAGGTGTTGAATATGAGTGAAATAACCTTGTATTTATACTCAATTATGCAAGAATTCCTGAAATTACAACACTACAAGCCCACATTAGATCTTGGAGAATAAAATACCACTATAAATTTGAATTAAATTTGAATTTTTGTCACACGAGACTCATTTTCCCAAGGTGGCGAATGAGTCCCATTAGTCATAATGTGTGGGACCAAAAATGAAAAGTGCTTAGAAATGTGTGAAACCTACTTTGGGGCCAAAAAGACCTAGGTGGGACTCATTCGTCTTAGGTGATGATTGAGTCCTAGACACTAAATATGGGCCACACAAGCCAAAAACACCTAAAATATGATTGGTTACTAATTTGTGTTAGGATTATCCTCGAAAAGATGCAATAAATGAGGCTTGTGGATGCAAAATGGGACCAATTAAAGCATAAGAAAGCCAAATTATTAATGAAAATCCTAAAGAAATGTGGAAGTGTTTTATGACACTTTACAACACTCCAAATAAGGCAAGATTAAGGATTATTTTTTTTAAATTATGTTTATTATGTTTCGTTAATTGATAAAACCCTAGGAAAGTATGAAAGTGTGTTACAACACTTCACAACACTAAACAAGGCAACATTAAGCCAAAATACACAAGGAGGATCCAAACGAGTGCAAAAATGTCAAGGGATATTGTACCATAGAAAAAAGGCATCTTGCTTGATTTGGGGAATTATTGATGATAAATTGGACTTACTGAGGCCTTGATTTATTGTTGTGGGGTGTTTTACACATCCACTAGTTCTTGGACCCTTGAAAATGTGTTTATTGATGTCTTGTAAAGGTGTTGTAAAGTATTGTAAAAGACTTTCATGCTTTTCTAGACTTAAGAAACCCATTTCACCTTAATTCAATATTCTAAAATGTATTTAAATGCATTATCACATAAATCTAGAAGTCTTGTGAATTAAACTTAACCTTAGTATAGTGTTGTAACGTGTCTTGCACATTCACATTAGATGTTGTGCCTTTCTAGGTTGTGTGTACCTCATTTTAGTGTTGTAAAGTGTATTTAATCATACTTTCACATTGAATTTTGTGTCCCAAGCATTAATTGACCTTTACATCATCATTAATAGGTCCCTATTACCCCATATTATGCATCATGTGGTATAATTTGATCAAATACCTGATGAAATCAACATAAGAACGAAAATTCCTCATTCCCCAACAACCAAGCTGGCAAATGGACCGCTTTGGGAATAATTATCCATTTGTAGTGAATGAGTCCCCTCGAGGTGGGACTGATTCACCCAAGGTGGCGAATGAGTACCATTTGGGCCATTTCTGACTTTTAAACAAGAAAAATTAAGTTTTAAGTTTAATTTTTCTTCATGTCGGCCTTGGGTATCCAATTAATAGGAAAATTAGGTGGAATGCCTATAAATATAAGTCTCTAAACCCTAATTTACATCTCTTAACTCATTCACACATTTCTTATCATTCATTCATCATCTATCTTCTCCCTCAAGTCAAGCAAGTTAGTGTTTTCTTGGAGACATTCAAGATCAATCTTCATGGAAAGGTATTGACTCCATTGTTACATGATTTATTGCATTCTTTCTCTATTTTGGTTTAATTACCTACAAAGGGGTTTGACCAAGGCAAACCCCCATACCTTAACATCCAACGTTTCTTCTTCTCTTCTTGTGTGTTTGCAGATATACGCATCTTGGTAGCTTAGAAATAATTGAATATTGTATTGAAAAAAATTTCAAGTCATCTCTTCATTGGATAAGGAAAAATATTGACAAAAAGTCACTTTCAGGCCTAAATTTGATAGTTTCAGAACTAGACACCTAAAGAAGCAGAAAGTGCAGACCAAAGGATCCTGTTTCCATTTTTGAATCTTCATAAATTCAAAAGTCGACTCATTCACCATTAGTGGTGAATGAGTGCCACTTCTAGGCCTAATTTTGGTTTTTTCCATTTTTGGATACCCATTCTTTCAAAATGGGCTCTAGAACAATTTCCTAGATCTGGGACTAATTCACCTAAAATAGAAAATGAGTCCCAGTAGGAAAAATTTTAAGCATCAACAACATTTCAAAATTCATTTCTAGTCACCAACAAGTTTACAGGTGCACACATTCAGTTTCATCTATTTTTGTTACAGTTTGAATTCATTTCTTGGTGTTTTTGCATATCACATTCTGTTTTCCAACAAGTTAAATTTCTTTAGTTTTCACTTAATAATCAATATGTTTCTTTAGTTTTATGCATTTAGACCATCTCATATAGGCACATTTTATTCATATTTCCATTATACTTGCACTAGTTTGAATGAACCACTTAGATTTTTGGCCTGTCTCTCTCCTTTTAGGTGAAAAACCCTAAGAGCGTAAGAGAGCCATAGCTCCCAAAAAATTATGGTTCAGATACATTTTACTACACTACAATATTAAGCATGATTTTTCAAATTGAGTGTGTTGTTTGAATTCAAAATTACATATAAAAGACATCATTTTTAGGTTTTTTTTATAGAATAAAAAAAATTATCTTTCTTTAAATTTGAAAATTTGTAAACTCTTTGCATTTTAAATTCATTCTTTCACAATGAACATGTGTATTTGTAATATATGGAAGTCCTTAACATATTTAGTTGATGTCTCAAGTTGTGTTTTTGGTAATGATCCTAACAAAATAGAACCTAATCATGCTCAACCTATTAGATGTTGTTGATATGTGGCTATCATTAATGTTAACACTATTGGAATTAAGGTTGTATATGTCAAGGATATTGAGAAAATTGTCATAAAATAAGTTGTAGGTTTTCAGTGGTGCAGTGAAGTTCAGTATGTTGGCAAGCACAGTATATTGATGATAAGAGGTTTTGGATTAAAGCGTTTGTTGTCGAGTATATCTAGTTTATCCATGTAAAGTTTCATAGATCCGCATGAAGATTTGATCGAGGTATGAGTATCTATGTTCTAATATTTTTTGTTGCTTCAATTGGTGTTCATGAAAGAAGATAATGTGATTCTAGTAATTTGAGTTGTTTTGGATGCTTCTGTGGTGATTCATGAAGTTTGTGGATGTTTCTAGATCATGGTCTATCAGTGTTGTACATTTGCATTGATCATTGTGCTCGTGATTGATGATTTTATGTTGCGTGTTCATGTTTTTCTTGTTCATGGCTGACAGGGTGATTGTAGTGTGTTGTGGATCTTTGAGGCATAATTGTTTAAGGTGTTTCATGTTCGAGGATGTTGTTTTGGGTCCCTACTATTTTGTGGCCAATATTGTTTGATTTGCATTGTAAATTGTTTATGGATTGGGCCGACAGTTTGTACACATATTATATTTTCTTAAGGATGACATGTAGATGATGTTATCTCTTGTTGAGGATATATATGATTGATTATTTATACCATTTGAAGGTGTGTGTCCAAATGATGTGTGAATGTTGTGTGTGAATAATATTCTAATATTTTGAAGGAAGAAGTAAAGTGTGAAGAAGAGTGAGGAAATGTTTATGTGCTTAATCAGAATTATAATTAGGCATTAGTAGATATTATTTTCTCAGTTCAAAATCTTTTGGATGTAATCTGAATACTTATGTAAGACAGTGTGTCTTCCTTTGGGCAATAAACCTTTTGTATTTGAGCAGTGAGCTCTAGGCAGTGTGCCTGAATGCATGTGCATTCCCATTTATAATTCTTTTATAATTTTAATAGGGTATAATCTTGTGGACTAACCTCCACTGTGGTTTTTCCCCTAATAGGGTTTCCACGTAAAAAATCTTGGTGTTATGTGTGTTTCTGATGTGGTGATGGTTTATGCTTTCATGTTTATATATCAAACCTAAGAATAAGTTAAATAAGTTCAATAAGTTTAATTTTTGTGACAACTGATTCACCCCCCTCTTAGTTGTCTACCCCTATTTTTCCAACAATTGGTATCAGAGCAGGTTCCTCAGAATAATTTTAAAAGCTTGAGGTGATCCGAGATGGTGACATATAAGAAGGATAGTCTCATATTTGATGGAAAAAATTATTCTCTATGGAAGACTTGAATAGAGTGTCATCTGAGATGCATTGGTGAACCTGACTAGATAATTACAAAGAATAGGTATATCATCCCACAAAATGGTCCTTCTACTATAGGTGAGATTAAAAATGTAATGGATTTGAAGACTGCTTATGAGATCTAGAAAAAATTGGAAACTTTGTATGAAGGTGATGCTCATGTGAAGATTGCTAAGCTGCAAATCCTAAAAGGGAAATATGAAATGTTGAGAATGGGAGATGATGAGAACATTACTTCTTTCATGTAGAGAGTGAATGAACTTGTGTGTAGTATCAAATGTGTTGGTGGAACATTGGAATAATTAGAGATTGTTGCTAAAGTGCACATATCCTTTCCTGCTACATACAAAGCCAATGTGACTACTATTGAGGAGATCCTGATCATGAAAAATGTAACCAGAGATATGTTGATTGGTAAGCTTACTGATTTTGAGTTAAGTGAATTTGGTGATTCTATTCCTAAGACAAAATCTACATTCAAAGCTACCATCTCCACAAAGGATAAGTAGAGATATGATTCAGGTGAAAGTTCTTCTAGAAAAGTGTTCAAGTATGAGGAGGAAATGCGAGAGATTGAAGAAGAAGAGAGAAAACTAGACGAGCTTGAAGCACTTATTGTCAAGAGGGAATCCAAAGGAGAAGGTAAGTATAAAGGGATGTTTCCTATTAAATGTTTTTATTGCAATAAGATAGGTTATTTTGCATCAAGATGTCCAAAAAGAGTTCCTAAGCCAAGACCTAATAAACCTAGATTTCAAAGAAAGTGTTATTATGCTACTGATGAAGGTGTGATAGATGATGAATCTGATAAAGGGAATGTAAGTGAGGATGAATGGGTATTTATTGCAATGAAGGAAAATGATCCAACACCTATTGAATCTACTAGTTGTACAAATGTGGAGAAAGCACTAGCTGCTAGAGTTGAAGAAAAAGATGAATGGGTGATTGATAGTGGATGCTCTCATCACATGACAAGTGATAAAAGTAAATTTGTGAGCTTGAAAAGTATGATGGTGGTGTTGTAATATTTGGTGATGACAAAGCTGGTGTAATCTGTGGCAAAGGATCCATTTCCCTTGATGGTAAGCATAATAATGATGATGTTCTATATGTGGAAGGTTTGAAGCATAATCTCCTAAGTGCTAGACAAATGTTTGACAAGGGATACAATCTTCAATTCAACAATGGAAAGTGTATAATATTTGGGAGTTCCAAAAATATGATTGCATCTGGTACAAAAATAAAAGGTAATATCTTTCACCTAAATGTTGCTGGTAAAAGTTGTCTAATTGCTCAAGTTAATGAAAGTTGGTTGTGGCATAGGAGAATGTGTCATGTAAGCTTTCATAATATTATCAAGATAATTTCTACTCAGGCTGTGAGAGATCTTCCTAAGTTGATAAAACCTACCAATACTATATGCAAGGAATGTCAATTAGAGAAGCAAACTAGAGTTTCATTTCGAAGCAAACAACATTGTCCAAATTCAGTGTTGGAGCTTGCGCATACTGACTTGTGTGGTCCTTCTAGAGTAAAATTTTTACAAGGATACATGTATTTCATGTTACTTATTGATGAGTATTCTAGAATGATGTGGGTTACTTTCTTAAGGGAAAAATTTGAAGCTCTAGAGAAATTCAATATTTTTAAGGCTATGGTTGAGATAGAGACAAGTCTGAAGATTAAATGTATGAGATCATATAGAGGTGGTGAATTCACTTCCAGTGAGTTTAATTCTTTTTGTGAATAGCATGGAATAAATAGAAAATTATCTACCCCACAAACCCCTCAAGAAAATGGAGTTGTGAAAAGGAAGAACATGATAATTCAAGAAGCTACTAGGACAATGATGCTAGAAGGAAATGTTCTTCATATCTACTAGAGAAAAGCTATGAGTACTATCCTTTACACTCTCAACAGGGTACAAATCAAAGGTGATTCCAGTAAGACTCCTTATGAGCTATGGTATGGTCATAATCCTTCTGTTAGATACTTCAAAATATTTGGAAGTAAATGCTATACCAAAAAATATGAAGATAGAGGAAAGTTTGATGCTAGAAGTGATGAAGGAATCTTTCTTGGTTATTCTACTAAAAGTAAAGCCCACTAGTGCTACAATAAGAGATTGACGAATGTAATTGAAAGTGTTAATGTAAAGGTTGTTGAAGACACATTCAAACCATCCAAAACCTATGGATATGATTCAGACGATCAGAATGATAGTTCAGATAAAGGAAAGAAAGTTCAAATCATTCTAGTGAATGAGGAATATCAAGAGGAAGGAACTAGTGAAAGCGCATAAGTGAGGTCATAAGAGCCTAAAGTTCAAGAAAATCCTAAGAATCTGAGGTATGTAAGACTAAATCATGTAGAAGATCAAATTATAGGTGATAAAAACAAAGGTGTTCAAAGTAGGAGAAGAATTGTAGAAGAATATTGTTTGATTTAAAAGAATGAGCCTAATAGTGTCAATGAAGCATGGAAAGATGAACATTGGGTGGAAGCAGTGAAAGAAGAACTACTACAAATTGAGAAGAATGATACATGGATTCTTGTTCCTAGACCTAAGGAAAAAAATGTAATTGGAACTAAATTGGTCTTTCAGAACAAACTGAATGAGAAAAGTGAAGTTGTTAGAAACAAAGCAAGACTTGTGTGTAAAGGATATTCTCAGATGGAAGGAATTGAATTTGAAGAAAATTTTGATCTTGTTGTTAGGATTGAAGCTATGAGACTATTTCTTGCTTATGTTGCTTACAAAAGCTTTAAGGTTTATCAGATTGATGTCAAGTCAACATTTCTAAATGGTGAATTGGAGAAGTGTATATTGAGCAACCTGATGGATTTAAATTGACTGATCAGGGAGATATGGTTTTTCGGTTGAAGAAAGCATTGTATGGACTTAAGCAAGCGCCAAGAGCATGGTATGCCAGATTGGACAAGTATTTATTGAAGCTTGGATTTAATAAAGGTATTGTTGATAGTAATTTGTATTTCAAGATTGATCGTGATAAAGATTTGATTGTTGAATTTTTTGTTGATGATATCATTTTTGGAGGAGATGATAGTTTGTGCATGAAGTTTGCTGATGAGATGTAGAATGAGTTTGAGATGTCTATGATTGGATAAATGAAATTATTTTTGGGATTATAAATTACTCAGCTAGATAAAGGGATCTTTATATCTCAATCCAAGTATTGGAAACAATTTCTAAAGAAGTTTGGTATGGAAGATTGAAAGTCGGTTGGTACACCTATGGTGACTGGATGTAAGTTGACACAAGATGATGATTCTCTTAAAGAAAACTAGACTAGACATGGATCCATGATTGGTGGATTGCTTTATTTGACTCAAACTAGACCTGATATCATGATATTCGTATGCATTGTTGCAAGATTCCAAGTCGATCCTAAGGAATCTCATGTGAGAATTGTGAAGAGGATTTTTTAGGTACTTGAAGGGGAAAGTTGATTTTGGCCTATGGTATCCTAAAGAAGATAAACTTACTTTGAGTGCATTTACTGATGCTGATTGGGCAAGAGATGTGAATGATAGAATGAGTACTAGTGGTGGTGCAATTTTCTTGCGAAAGAAGTTGATTTCATGGTTAATTAAGAAGCAAAATGTCATTTCTTGATCTACTACAGCAGAAGCAAAATACATTGTTGTTGCTAACAATTGTACTCAAGTATTATGGGTGAAGCAGATGTTGAAAGATATTAGAGCTATGTATGATGAGCCTATTGCTATATTCTATGATTATTCAAGTGCAATTAACATTTCTAAGAATCTAGTTTTGCATTCAAAAACCAAGCATATATCTATCAAGTTTCACTTTTTGAGAGAGAAGGTGAGTGAAAAATAAGTCAGATTGGAGTATGTGCCCACTAAGGAATAGATTGCAGATATATTTACCAAGTTGTTGCTTGAGGATACTTTTGAATATCTCATAGGGAAGCTATGTGTGATTACCCCTCCTAATCAAAATTAAGATGCATTGAATAGCATCAGTTTGTGCATTTCACAGTCATATCTTGATCCAAATTGATGTTTTGGTGGCTATTACTTAGGGGGAGTAGTTAGATGTTCAGAAATGTGGTTCAAAGCTTGTGTGGAGAAAGATAATTTGTATCTTTATCATTGATGTCAAAGGGGGAGAAGAGTCATGTGAAAACCTGTGAAAATCTAAGGGGGAGAAAGTGCTAAGAGAAAGTTGTGTTGATGTTGTTTTTCACATTATGTGTTTCCATCAATTCCAAAGGGGGATATTGTTGGATGTTGCTGATATGTGGTTGTCATTGATGTTAGCATTATTGGAATTAAGGTTGTATATGTCAAGGATATTGAGAAAATTGTAATAAAATAAGTTGCAAGTTGTCAATGGTGTAGTGAAGTTCAATATGTTCGCTAGCACAATATATTGATGATAAAAGGTTGTGGATTAAAGGGTTTATTTTCAAGTATATCTATTTTATGCACATAAATTTTTAGAGATCCCCATGAATATTTGATAGAGTTATGAGTATTTGTGTTTTGAAAATTTTATGTTACTTCAGTTGGTGTTGGTGAAAGAAGATAATGTGATTCTAGTAATTTGAGTTGTTGCAGATGCTTTTGTGGTGATTCATGATGCTTGTGGATGTTTCTATATTTTTCTCTATCAGTGTTGTATGTCTGCATTGATCGTTGTGCTTGCAGTTGATGATTTTATATTATGTGTTCATGTTTTTCTTGTTCATGGTTGATAGGGTGATTGTAGCATGTTGTGGATATTCGAGGCATAATTTTTTAAGGTGTTTCATGTTCGAGGATGTTGTTTTGGGTCCCTACTATGTTGTGGCTAACATTGTTTGATTCATATTGTAAATTTTTTATGAATTGGGTTGACATTTTGTACACATTTTATTATTTATTGAGGTCGACATGTAGATGATGTTATCTCTTGTTGCAGATATATATGATCGATTGTTTATACCATTTTAAGGTGTGTGTGTGAATGATGTGTGAATCCCATGTGTGAATAATGTTCTAATATTTCAAAGGCAGAAGTAAAGTGTGAAGAAGAGTGAGTGGATGTTTATGTGCTCAATCGAAACTATAACCAGGCATTAGTAGATGCTATTTTCTCACATCAAAATCTTTTGTATGTAATCTAAATAGTTTTGTAAGACAGCATGTCTTCCTTTGGGCAGTAAGGCTTTTGTATTTGAGTAGTGAGCTCTACATATACAGTGTGCCTAAATGCATGTGCATTCCCATTTATAATTCTTTTATACTTTTAACATTGTATAATCATGTGGACTAACCTCTACCATGGTTTTCCCCCTAACATGGTTTCCACGTAAAAAATATTGGTGTTATGTGTGTTTTTGATGTGTTAATGGTTTATGCTTTCATGTTTATATATTAGATCCAAGAATAAGTTAAATAAGTTCAATACTTGTATAATTTTTGTGACAACTTATTCACCCCCCCTCTTAGTTGTCTACCCTTGTGTTGCCAACACAACCAACTCCTAATGAGTTTCCTCGTGAATATGACATCTTAGGTGAAGATGATGAAAGCATGCATAATTTCATACATAATTTTCATGAAAAACTTGAGAACAATGCATCATTTTACCCCTTCATGCAACAACCAACACCTCCTACTATTTCACCATTAGAGAAGTTTTCTCTTTTATGTCGAGACATTGAATCTCAAACCATGCCTAAACCTTCAATAATGAATGAACCTAGTTCCTCTAACCAAGTGCATACTCATCCATCTTATGTTAATAAAGTGACCAACAGACCCATGAACTTAGAAGAGACTTATGGGAAATTATTTAAGATCTTAGCTAAACAAGGCTATGAAACAAAAAATGAGCATTAGATTCATAAGTAGTTATAACAAATCCCAATTGAAGATACTAAAGGTTTAGGATATAAAGATCCTCGTCCCTCCATATCTTCTAAGGAAACAAGTGTCCTGTGTAATAATGAATTTTTTTTTACAAGGGTGATAGGATCATTTAAGGTCCTTGTCCTGCAAATCCACCTCAACAAGATCCTCAAATAGGTAAGAAATCAAAATCTTATAAAGTCAAAAAAAATTCATTCCTACATACTAAAATAGAAATTGAACAACAAATGGAGCAACTTCTTCATCTAGGATGGATTAGCTTGCAGCCTCCTACTAAAATCAACAAGCCTAAGAACATGAATTATTATGCATATCATAAAACTCTCGGGCATCTTACAGATGAGTGTTGTGCATTAAAGTTGGTATTAAGTGATTTTTCTCCTTGTAACATTTCTAACATAATTGGATAGCAATTACATGAACTTTTCTCCTTGACATGTGATAGTTTTAGGATCATAACATACTCACTATTACATGTTTTACATTCATTGGAAATCATTTTCTCTTGCAAGGAGATCATTCTCACCACCCATCTCAACTCATCCTTGTCCTGCACTTAGTGGGGGCAAGGAGTTAGACAACCTTGTCCTAGTTTCACACTTGGCATTGTCCCTTTAGCTAGTTGTCTACCTTTCACATATGATGAACAAGATTGTGATGCAAACAACCTCCTAGAGGTTGCATCGCATGTGCCTTACTAGTCTTTTCTTTTTTTTTCTTTTTCTTTGTGATCATGTAACACCCCTCCATTTTGGCTCTTTTGTTCGACAGTGTTCTTCTTTGTATGTTGTGTCTGAGTATGCTTTGACTTTGGAACTTGGTCACTTTTGACCGGTATCTATTAAGCGATGTAAACATTATATTTTGATGTGATGGGATTGTATTTAGATGTTATCATTATGCCATGTTTTGTATTTGCGTAACACTGGTTTAATTTAAAATATTTTATGCTTTAATTATATTGTGGTTGTTAGAATCATCAGTTAGTAATTGTGTATTGGTGAAGGGGATGGGATTGTATCACTCGCTTGCAAGTGCCCTACGATTCTGATATTTCCTCTTCACGATGTGTTTGATCATACTATATATATATGCAAGTCGATGTACTCTTTGTTTGTAGGTTGACAGGTACATGACATCGACTCCACCTAGTTCACAGGTTTGAGCGTGTACATTGACCAATGGAAATTGATTGGGATATAGTAGCTAGGTTTTCCGTGCCAAGTAGTCACCCTAGTCATAGTGTGTCATTGAGTTGATGTCAGGTTGGTTGTGTTAATTTGGTCCATTTCACTTTGAGTATTTATTTAATTGCAATTTATACAGGTTATTAAATGGCTTGCATAGTTAAATTGACGTGTAAATGTATTTAATTGCAATGTTGAAATGTTATTTATTTTATGGATTGATTTGATTTAATTAATACATTTAGATTGAGTTTATTGATTAATTGGATTAATGGTGTTTTATTAAATGTTATAGTTGTTTTGGGAAATTATTGGATATTATGATGTAATTAAAATCAAAGTAGAAATCATGTTCAGATAGTAAGAATTAAATTAAAATATATAAATAAAATGAAAAATGTATTCTTAATTTCACTTTTGAAAATTGTTGATAAAGTAAATTATTTGCAAATATGGTATTCTTTTGTTTTAAAGAATTTTGAAAAATGCATAACATTTCAATTGGAAATTAGAAATTTATTTTAGGTTTAGAAAATAGTAAATATCCTCCAAAAGCCCAATAAATTTTAGTGGGTGGCATATTTTTGGGGGTTGACCAAATTTGGGGAAATTCTATGTAAGAAAGGAAAAAAATCATTTGTTGGGGAATTTTGGTTTGTTTTGGTGGGGAGCTTGGTGGTGGAAAAATTTTGGAGTTGAAGGAGTGCTTGGATTCTCCATTGTTGAAAGCTTCAAATTTGGAGAGAAAACACAAGGTTCCTTCCTTTCTCTTTTCTCCTAATTTCTTGCTTCATTTTGAAAGAATTTTAAATTTTGGAAATGTTGTTTTAGAATCAATAGAAAACAAGGAAAATGCATTCAAACTTGCAAATGTATGATAGAATTGGAAATGGAAACTAAACAAGAATTTACACCAAGAAATAGGATGAAAATCAAAGAAAACTCTATTTCAAAACTAGATTTTGAAACCCTTCTTGTTGTTTTAGAAAATAAATTATGTTCTTGCAATAGATTTGGATTATTTTCACAATTTGAGTTAGAAATTAAAATCTTGGTATATATATTTGTGAATATATCCATGCATATCAATACATGGATATATTTACAAATATATATACAAATATATTTGTTATATTTGAAAATTTTGGATTTTGGGTTAAACCCAGAAAAATACCATGTTTTTTCGCCATGGGCAACGCAGGAAATTAAAAAAATAAAATAAAGTTTTTTTTTTTTTTGTTGTTGTCGGGTGGGAGGTCAAACCCCACCGCCACACACACAAGCCGCAGCTGGAACTACCACGGACTGTGTGTTAAACACACAGGCCACAACCAAACGGCCACATACTGTGTAAACACACACAGGCCACGGCCAGTTAGGGCTCGTGGGCTTTCAAACGAAAATTTTGGATTTTGTGTTACTTTATTTTATATGATTCATTTGATATTTATTATTTAATATTATATTAATATTAATATATAATAATATATAATATTATATATATATATAATATTTAAATAATATTTATTTAAATAATAATTATATATAAAAAAATAAGTTTATATATATATATATACTTGTATGTGTATATGTATATATATAATGTATATATGTATACATTATATATATATATATATATATATATATATATATATATATATATATATATATATATATATATATATATATATATGTAAGTATTTTATTGGATTGATTAAATGGCTTTAATATTGAGGAGATTTAAATATTTAAATGAATAAAATATATTATAAGTATATATACATTTAATATATATATATATACTTTTAGGTATTTAGACATTTAATGGAAATGTATTTTTGGTATAGATGAATTTTAATTAATTAAATTACTCTAAGTGGAATTAAAGATTAATTAATTTTAGTCAAATGTTTTATTTAGTATAATGTTTGAATATGAAGATAATTGCAAAACGTAGAGTTAACGATTGAGTTATTTTAATCGAATGAGTTTATCTATTAAAATATTTTGATGATGATTATGAATATAATTGTGAAATTTCAAGTAAATGAATGACTTATTTTAATCAAATAACTTGAATTATTAAAACGCATTGATTATAGAATTTAATTGTGAAACTTAGAGTAAGTGATTGATTTGATTTTAATCTAACGTTTTATTTCTCAAAATGATTTGATTATGGAATTTAATGGTTAAACTTAGGATAAATGTTTGGATTTTAATTACTTCAATGTCATGTAATGAAATTAGATTATTTGATTGGACTATTGCAAATGATGAAAACTGTGATTGACTAGATTTAGGGAATCTGAACATTAGCTTATTTAATTGTTCAGAATGTGTTTAGTGTTTAATAGTTCTTTCTCGATGTTGTGAAAATAGAGTAAATGTTTTGAAGTCTTCCAGATAGGGGTTCATTCATAGTTTTGGGTTGTCACTCTGTTAGTCAACCTTGGGTTGTTTTGGGTAATTTGTATAGCCGTAATCTGTTGTTTTACCCGGTTTTCACGAATGGGGATAGTTGGTGTCTCCTTAGATTAAAAGTGGTTTTTGTGGTTTGTGCCTCCCTTGGAAGGAGTGAATTATGTGTTTTGTTGCCTCCAGTGTTTGGAGTGAGTTTTATTTTTGTGTTCCTCCTAGAGTTGGAGTTGTTTTATCGTATTGGTACGCACTTGAGATTACCTTGGTGATTGGTTTTGTTGGTGTGTTGTCAAGTAGAAGAGTGGCTTCTATTTGGGGCCAGAGCCCAAAGAGGTAGACTGGCAAACCTTCAAAAGTGGTTTAATCAAGTGATAACTAAATTAATGTACTTAGAAATATGGTAGTTTTTTTACACTAATTAAGATAATTGAGCCTCACTCATGGACCCAAGGGCTTGTATAGACTTGGGATGAGATCGGAAGGATTGTAATGGCAAAGTCATCTATCTTGTCTTTACAAGAGGTATTTGATTCCACATGAGTGAGTATGGGTGTCAGGATTCGGTAGAGCCCACCAGGACAACCCATAGTGGGGGCTAGAGCCTAGGAAGATTCCTAGATGGATATCCCATGATGAGCTATGTGATGACACTCTTTCTACGACAATAGTTGGTATTTGGGTTTATGTGTATGGTCTTCTTAGCTTACTCGATCTATTATACTTCTGAAAGTAATGTGACTTGTGTCAGTAAAGTTAGAGTTGTTCTTGTGTTATTCTTATGGTTGTATGGTTCATGTGATTGATTGTATTAGGGATGTAAATGATTATGTAACTCGGGAAACAATGTAATCATCATGTCATGTGATGTGGTACTTGTATTTAATTACTTTCAGTTTTGTGTAGTCCATTTCTAGAGGTAGAAGGTCTTGCCTAGGAATCCTGGTTACTATCTCCTAGCACGGGGGGTGAGCCTTCAGGTATCACATGGTTGGGTGGAATGTGCATCTTAATCCGTTGCGTCGGCTATTGTTCTTTGGATGAGATTTCCAGTTGAAGAGCTCATGGGACCCAGTTCTTCATGATTATTCTTTCAGTTATAAATTTAATTTAATACCCCTCTTTGTATCGAGGTGGAAGTTATAATTGTAATCCTTATATTTGGAAGTATTTCATTCAGGGAATGAGAATTGTAACCATATTGTAAAGTATATTATTGATCACATGGAACTCTAATTTGTCTGATTTAATTTTATCATATATGGAATGTATGTACAATTTAATTTGTCAAACAATTATATGTAATGGTTTTAATTCATGTTTTTTGTTTGGGTTGAAGTAAACCCAATCTTGTAACCTTAGGGGTTGTTGGCATCGTGTAGTGAACTTACTTGTTATTTGTATTTAAAAATAAAAAATAAAAAATAAAAAAAAATTAGTTCATTTGTGTAGTAATTGCAACTTCCCCTAGGGTTGCGTGGTTGGGCATTACACATTGTATCAGAGCCAAGGTTTAAACACTGGGTACTCTGGGATAATGTGGAACCCATTAAGCTGTTAGTTGCATAGGTTATACTTTGGGCACTATGAGCCATGGAGTTAACCTAGGTGTTTTGTTTGTTGGTTTATGTTTTCCTTTTTGGGTTGATCTCACTTGTCTACCTAGAAGTTGTTGTTAAGTGGTGTAGGTCCAATGGTGCAGGAAACTAGTGGGAAGGATAGGATCCTCAGTGTAGTGTACAATGCACCGATATCCTTCTTACTGGAAGAATGCATTTTGGACAATTGTGTAGTGTGTGAATTTGGTGTGTTGTGTGTGGTGGACGACAGCCAGTCTTGTTGTTATTTCCACCCTGGCATGTCTTGTTGATGAATTTTTTTGTGGGGGTTAGTTAGATCGCGAGCCTACCAAGAAGCGTGTGTTGATTGGTTTCCTTCTTGATGTATGGCTCTTTCATTGTGGAAAGGGTTGTGACCCTTGAGTGGTGCATGTGTGTGGTTGGGTGTGTTCCAAGTGCTTATGATTGCAAGATAGTAATAGGACCTCTTGCTTTGAGTGCCTTAGTATGGCGTTTTAGAGGGTTGAGTTTACCAACCTTGTCTTGAGTCGTGGAGGAATGATGCCTTCCAAGTTTTACCTTACCCTTCTAGATTGGAGTGATTCCCTTGGTTGAGAGTCTTTTGAGGTTGAGATCAATTACTTCCCTCTATCCTATGTTGCGGGTGAGCATGTTGGACCTTAGCTTGTTGGTGGGATGCAGGTGACATGTGTTGCCAAAAAAAAAATTAGCCTTGCTTGGTTTCTTTGCTTGTGTTCTTGGAAGGTCTATTTGACCTTGAGGGTGCCAAGAAGTTCCTTTGGTGTGTATTCTCTTTTGGAGTCTTGTTGTTTTCCTTCTCCATGCAAGTATCTGATGCATGTTTTATTGTGCTTTACCACATTGTACAAGTGATTTCCTATTTGACCCTATGTGGTTTTGGAGTTGCTTTTGCATGTTATATTGTTTTGAGATTATGAAATATGGTAATAGAAAATGAAGGATCATGTTGTTAGTTCATAGAGATTTGTGCATACTCTCATATGGTTGATGCATTTGTGCGAAAGTGATCGTGTCATGTTGAAACCATGATTGCATTTGTGCCTATGTTAGAACTATAAATATCTTGTCTTTTCTCTCTTCCCATTGGTTTAACAAAGATGTCTGTCCTTGAGTGTGTGGTGTATTGAAACCCATGGTATGTTGTATCTTATGAGAAAATGTTTATGTATCCATGAAGGTTTGTCTCATTAGATCAAACATTGGATAAAGGACCTAAGTCCCCAAGTTGCATTCATAATAATGGGAAATGTACAATATGAATAGAAAATCATTTTGCAGTAAGAAAAAGTTTAGAGAAAAGAGATTAGTGAAACCATTGTATGTTAATGCTAATTGCATAATAGGTGCATCTTGTTGGTGAGGTATATAGTCCCCAACTTTATTGTTAAGTCTTAAGAAATCATGTAGATGTTAAATTATTGTACCTGGATTCAAAATGTTAAATGTTAAATGAATTTTGAAGTGATAATGTTGCGTACCTTGTCTTATGTTGTGGTATGTATCTGCATAGGATCATGCCACCTAGGCAAGGTCATGGTAGAGGTCATGACCATGTAGGTGGTCGAGGAGGTAATCAATAGGATACACCTCCCATTGTTACCCATGTTTTAGATCATGAGGAGCAGCATGCTTCTGAGTTTGTACCAGAGGTTGGTAGTCAGCATCAAGATGCACCAAGGATCGGGAATGCTCTGTTGCATTGTTTTTTAGAGGAGACTCTAGCTCTTCTAGGCCCAAGGCAAGATAGTGATCATGATGCTATGGGTGAGCAACAACAACCTTCACAATCAAGGAAACAAAACTCTTTGTTCCAACTTGATAAAAGTTGGAAGCAGAAGAAGAGAGATCGTAGTAGGATATGATTGCATCGTAATAGTTGCAATCAGACTGGACAGTGATCTCAGTCAGCATTCAGTGGTGGTGGTCTTCCACGACCTAGTGTCTCTCCAGGTGCTTGGGGATTCAGTAGAGGGATAAGATGTGTTGCTTGTGGTCATCAGGTGCCTTCTCAGAGTGGATAGTATCAGAGTTCACAGTTTACCTTTAGGGGTGGTGTTCAGTAGTCTAGCACACCTTCTGGAGGTAGAGGTTATGGCAGAGGTATTGGGTGTTTCGCATGTGGCCAACAGGGTCATATTGCTAGAAAGTGTCCCAATAGGGGTGCATCTGGGTTTTCTTAGGGATGAGTGGCATCTGAGCCAGCAGTAGGAGATGTAGGTAGATCGCATAGGGCCTTTACTGCGGTGGATATCTGTCAGGCACAACATCTAGATGCAGTTCATCCTTCGACTTCAGTAGTTGATCCTCGCGGATCAAGGTTCTCAGTAGGTTAGGGTTTAGTTGGTTTGGAGGGAGTTCTATGCCTATTTTTTTTGTAGGCTTCCAGGAGTAAGCCTGACCCTAGGGGGAGGATGTGACACCCCTCCGTTTTGGCTCTTTTGTTCGGCAGTGTTCTTTGTATGTTGTGTCTCAGTATGCTTTGACTTAGGAACTTGGTCACTTTTGACCGCTATCTGTTGAGTGATGTAAACATTATATTTTGATGTGATGGGATTATATTTAGATGTTATCATTATGCCATGTTTTGTATTTGCGTAACACTGGTTTAATTTAAAATATTTTATGCTTTAATTATATTGTGGTTGTTAGAATCATCAGTTAGTAATTGTGTATTGGTTAAGGGGACGGGATTGTATCACTCACTTGTGAGTGCCCTATGATTATGATATTTTCTCTTCACCATGTGTTTGATCATACTATATATATATGCAAGTTGATGTACTCTTTGTTTGCAGGTTGACAGGTACATGACATCGACTCCACCTAGTTCACAAGTTTGAGCGTGTCCATTGACCAACGGAAATTGATTAGGTGATAGTAGCTAGGTTTTTTGTGCCAAGTAGTCACCCTAGTCATAGCATGTCGTCGAGTTGTTGTCGGGTTGGTTGTGTTAATTTGGTCCATTTCACTTTGAGTATTTATTTAATTGCAATTTATAGAGGTTATTAAATGGCTTGCACAGTTAAATTGATGTGTAGATGTATTTAATTGCAATGTTGAAACATTATTCATTTTATAGATTGATTTGATTTAATTAATACATTTAGATTGAGTTTATTGATTAATTGGATTAACGGTGTTTTATTAAAAGTGATAGTTGTTTTGGGAAATTATTAGATATTATGATTTAATTAAAATCAAAGTAGAAATAATGTTTGGATAGTAAGAATTAAATTAAAATAAATAAATAAAATGAAAAATGTATTCTTAATTTCACTTTTGAAAATTGCTGATAAAGTAAATTATTTGCAAAGATGGTATTCTTTTGTTTTAAAGAATTTTGAAAAATGCATAACATTTCAATTGGAAATTATAAATTTATTTTAAGTTTAGAAAATAGGAAATATCCTCCAAAAGCCCAATAAATTTTAGTGGGTGGGATATTTTTGGGGGTTGACCAAATTTGGGGAGATTCTATGTAAGAAAGGAAAAAATTCATTTGTTGGGGAATTTTGGTTTGTTTTGGTGGGGAGCTTGGTGGTGGCAAAATTTTGGGGTTTAAGGAGTGCTTGGATTCTCCATTGTTGAAAGCTTCAAATTTGGGGAGAAAACACAAGGTTCCTTCCTTTCTCTTTTCTCCTAATTTCTTGCTTCATTTTGAAAGAATTTTAAAATTTGGAAATGTTGTTTTAGAATCAACAGAAAACAAGAAAAATGCATTCAAACTTGCAAATGTGTGATAGAATTGGAAATGGAAACTAAACAAGAATTTACACCAAGAAATAGGATGAAAATCAAAGAAAACTCTATTTCAAAACTAGATTTTGAAACCCTTCTTGTTTTAGAAAATAAATTATGTTCTTGCAATAGATTTGGATTATTTTCACAATTTGAGTTAGAAATTAAAATTTGGGTATATATATTTGTGAATATACCCATGCATATCAATACATGGATATATTCACAAATATATATACAAATATATTTGTTATATTTGAAAATTTTGGATTTTGGGTTAAACCCAGAAAAATACCCTATTTTTTCACCATGGGCAACGCAAGGAATAAAAAAGATAAAATAAAATAAATTTTTGTTTTGTTGTTGTGGGGTGGGAGGTCAAACCCCACTGCCACACACACAGGCCATGACCAGAACGGCCACAGACTGTGTGTATTACACACAGGCTTTGGCCAGTTAGGGCTCGTGGGCTTTCAAATGGAAATTTTGGATTTTGTGTTACTTTACTTTATATGATTCAATTGATATTTATTATTTAATATTATATTAATATTAATATATAATAATATATAATATATTATATATATAATATTATTATAATATATAAATAATAGTTATTTAAATAATAATTATATAAAAAAAATAAGTTTATATATATATATACTTGTATGTGTATATGTATATATATATATATATTTAAAGTAAATTATTTTATTGGATTGATTAAATGGCTTTAATATTGAGGAGATTTAAATATTTAGATGAATAAAATATATTATAAGTATATATACATTTAATATATATATATATACTTTTAGGTATTTAGACATTTAATGGAAATGTATTTTTGGTATAGATGAATTTTAATTAATTAAATTACTCTAAGTGGAATTAAAGATTAATTAATTTTAGTCAAATGTTTTATTTAGTATAATCTTTGAATATGAAGATAATTGTAAAATGTAGAGTTAACGATTGAGTTATTTTAATCGAATGAGTTTATCTATTAAAATATTTTGATGATGATTATGAATATAATTGTGAAATTTCAAGTAAATGAATGACTTATTTTAATCAAATAACTTGAATTATTAAAATGCATTGATTATAGAATTTAATTGTGAAACTTAGAGTAAGTGATTGATTTGATTTTAATCTAATGTTTTATTTCTCAAAATGATTTGATTATGGAATTTAATGGTTAAACTTAGGATAAATTTTTGGATTTTAATTACTTAAATGTCATGTAATGAAATTAGAGTATTTGATTGGAATATTGCAAATGATGAAAACTGTGATTGACTAGATTTAGGGAATCCGAACATTAGCTTATTTAATTGTTCGGAATGCGTTTAGTGTTTAATAGTTCTTTCTCGATGTTGTGACAATAGAGTAAATGTTTTGAAGTCTTCCATATAGGGGTTGATTCATAGTTTTGGGTTGTCACTCTGTTAGTCAACCTTGGGTTGTTTTGGGTAATGTGTATAGCCGTAATCTGTTGTTTTACCCAGTTTCCACGAACGGGGATAGTTGGTGCCTCCTTAGATTAAAAGTGGTTTTTGTGGTTTGTGCCTCCTTTGGAAGGAGTGAATTATGTGTTTTGTTGCCTCCAGTATTTGGAGAGGGTTTTGACTTTTGTTGGCTCCAGTGTTTGGAGTGAGTTTTATTTTTGTGTTCCTTCTAGAGTTGGAGTGGTTTTATCGTATTGGTATGCACTTGATATTACCTTGGTGATTGGTTTTGTTGGTGTGTTGTCAAGTAGAAGAGTGGCTTATGTTTGGGGCCAGAGCCCAAAGAGGTAAACTGGGAAACCTTCAGAAGTGGTTTAATCAAGTGATAACTAAATTAATGTACTTAGAAATAGGGTAGTTTTCTTTACACTAATTAAGATAATTGAGCCTCGCTCATGGACCCAAGGGCTTGTATAGACTTGGGATGAGACAGGAAGGCCTATAATGGCAAGGTCATCTATATTGTCTTTACAAGAGGTATTTGATTCCACATGAGTGAGTATGGGTTCTGAGATTCGGTAGAGGCCACCAAGACAACCCATAGTGGGGGTCGGAGCCTAGGAAGATTCCCAAATGGATATCCCATGATGAGTTGTGTGATGACACTCTTTCTACGACAATAGTTGGTATTTGGGTTTATGTGAATGGTCTTCTTAGCTTACTCGATCTATTATACTTCTGGAAGCAATGTGACTTGTGTCAGTAAAGTTAGAGTTGTTCTTGTGTTATTCTTAAGGTTGTATGGTTCATGTGATTGATTGTATCAGGGATGTAAATGATTTCGTAACTCAGGAAACAATGTAATCATCGTGTCATGTGATGTGATACTTGTATTTAATTCCTTTCAGTTTTGTGTAGTCCATGTCTAGAGGTAGAAGGTCTTGCCTAGGAACCCTGGTTACTATCTCCTAGCACGGGGGGTGAGCCTTCGAGTATCACATGGTTGGGTGGAATGTTCATCTTAATCTGTTGGGTCGGCTGTTGTTCTTTGGATGAGATTTCCAATTGGAGAGCTCGTGGGACCCAGTTCTTCATGATTATTCTTTCAGTTATAAATGTAATTTAATACCCCTCTTTGTATCAAGGTGGAAGTTGTAATTGTAATCCTTATATTTGGAAGTATCTCATTCGGGGAATGAGAATTGTAACCATATTGTAAAGTATATTATTGATCACATGGAACTCTTGTCTTTGATTTAATTTTATCATATATGGAATGTATGTGCAATTTAATTTGTCAAACAATTATATGTAATGGTTTTAATTCATGTTTCTTGTTTGGGTTGAAGTAAACCCAGTCTCGTAACCTTAGGGGTTGTTGGCATCGTTTAGTGAACTTACTTGTTATTTGTATTTAAACAAAATAAAAATAAAATAAAAATTAGTTCGTTTGTGTAGTAATTGCAACTTCCCCTAGGGTTGCCTGGTGGGGCATTACAGATGAAGCATGTATGTAATTTGATCCCCCATATTATTATTTTTAATGTATGAGCATGTGCAAGATCATGATGGGCCAAAAAGTGGCGACATTATGGGTATGTGGCTGACGACCTTTCTTTTACCCAAAATTGATGAAATGAAAAAGGGTTTTTAAAGGAGATTCTCAACTTTCCACCAATATAAATTATGTTTTACTTTTAATTTAGTAAATGATTATTATTCATTTTCTATTTGAATTATGACTAAAGTCTTGATTGATAGGTTGATTGAAAAACATCTATAGCTTTCAAACGGTATCACATTTTTTGAATCTGAAACATGCATGACATTCTATGCTTCACATACTAGAGGATTAAAAAAAAGATTTGAATTTCATGAAGTTTTAACCAAGTTAAGGTGGTCAGGCATACATTTTTTTATATTTTTTAAAAGTTGTAATAAAAAATTCATAATTAATTATTTACTTGGAAAAAAGTTACAAAAAAATATGCATCACATCAAGACATGAGTCCTCTACTTATATCTAAAATCCTATAAAAAAATATTATCATTTCACTGTGGTTAGGGTGGTAAGATAGACACCTTATTTTTTCCTTGAAATTTAAGTGCTACTGCATTGAAATTTCAAATTTTCACCAAATAGGTTTTTTCAAAAAAATAAACCTAGTAGTTTAGAAACTAAATTCAATTTGATACAAATTCTATTCTTACATATTTTTGAAATAATACAAATAAATTATTCAAATTTTTACATCAAGTTGCCTACCTCTAATTTTTCTAAATTTTTCGCCACTTAAGGGCCTATTTTTTCCATGATGATCCTGCACATACCCATATCTTAATGTTCATATCCTCTATTTTTAGCTACATTCTTCTAAATGTTATAAATCCTTTATCTTTTATTTGTCTTGTGTTTTCCTTTTCGAGATGACATAAGGCATCGAGACATTTAGGTCTCTTCCATGTTGAAGCAAAAGCTTTTCTTTGTTTTTGCTATCTATGTGTCATTCTTCTAGTTCAAGTATTTGAACATACATACCTCATAGTTGTGTTGAACTAACCTATGACCCATAAGGCCACATCTTTATTTTCAAAGAAATGTAGAGGATTTAAATAAGAAACCCTTGCGTAGATCTTTATTCCTTTTTGAAACATAAAAAAATATGGTGTTAACTAAAATGAGATGAGTATGATCATACACCTATTTCTCTATATTTCATTCAATATGTGTGCTACAAAGTGTCAATGAAGAAAAAAAATTAAATATAACCCAGCTAATAGTCAAAAGGAAAATCTAGAAAAGGGTAAAATGTTGTGTACCTATCACCAAAGTTGTTTTTTTTTAGTCCTCACTAAGGACTCATTCACCCTATGGAAAATGGGTCCTAGCTAGTGCTCCTGAAAATCAGTTTCAAGGTTATGTTCTGCTAGCTTTGCACTCTTAAATTCCAATTGGTCACCATTGGAAAGTTGAAAATAAATTATGTAGCTCAGTTTCCATGATTTGACAACTTTTCTTGCAACTTTGACAACTTTACAACTTTCTTCAATTTTGCTCTTAAATGATCTTCAACCTAAAATATGCAATCACACATCAAAGAGAGAAAAAAATTGTTTTGTTAAAGGGAATAGGTTTTTTCCTTGGTCAAACCATGTTTTGGTAATTAAACAATGAAATAAATAAAGGCATGAAAGGAATGATGAATGAACAAATCTCTATAACAACTCACCAAACATTAATTGAAACCTTGGAGTACAAATCTACAAACTTGCATGAATTAGCCTCAATGAATGTAGATCTTGATCATTAAACTTTATGTGAAACAATTCCTTTGATATTCTTGAATAGATCTTGAACACTACATACCACATTAGCTCAAACAACATGCATGATGCAATACATCTTTGACATGACAAAATGAATCTTGATTGCTGCAGTAATCTTCTATAGATCTTCCCTTGAATGCCTTAGAAAATGCTCTTAAATACTCCTATAATGCTCTTGTGAAAGTACTCTTGACTTCTTATGAAGATCTAGGATGAAACATAGTGAAATAACCTCTCATTTATACTTAACTTAATACTAAATTTTCCTGAAATTCAAATATCACAAGCTGAATTTGAATTATAGATTTGAAATCATTAAAATACCACTAAAAACATATTTCAAAGAGGGTTCCTAGGATAGTTACCTAGGACACACATCAGACAAGGTAAAATTTTATGCAAAATCAAGGTCATGGGACTAAGTGAGGACCCATTCACCCTATGGAAAATGGGTCCTGGGTCACTTACCTAGTACACACATCTTCCAAAGTTGAGTTTTGTGAAATGTAATTTATGAATGTCGGGTTTTATCCCTCAGAAATTTCATTTAATTAGGCTTGGATTTGAATGAAAGGGGCCAATTAAGGAAAATCAACCTTAATTAATTAATAAAGCCCTAGATTAATGTGAAAGTGTAAAGGTACACCTTACAACATTAACAAGCCACAATTAAGTCCATTTAATTTAAAATGGCCCTAAACTTAATGTGAATATGTAAAAAGTATTACAACACTAAATCAAGGTATAATTAAGCTCATTTTATTATCTAATTATCTCCAAATTAAGTGTGAAAAGGGGATAAATTTTGATATAGTAAACTTTTGACATTTTGGAGACATACATTTCTCTTCATACCTCGAGTGAAGTATTTCATTATGAACATATGCAATAGTACATCAAATCATATTGACAAGTGTATTGGCAAGTGATATCCAATCACGAATTTCAAAAGGTAAGGTACAATTGTGTACTAATGATATCATTACAGCCCTTCAACACAACTCTTCATTAGGGACAACATGCAAGTGCATGCAATAGCAATATAAAGTGACATTAATGACAACACACTAAAAGAACACTTACCAACAATCTCCCCCTTTGTCATTGATGGAAACACTTACCCCCTTTAACATCAAGGGAAAAGGGTAAGTGGTCTTCCTCTGTGTCTATAATAAACATATATGGTCCCCCTATCTATAAAAAATTTAGAAGTTCACTCCCCCTGAGTAGTAGCCTTTGTCACTTCAAAATTGTTCTTTTATTTTCATAGATGATATACACATTGAATTTTGATCAATTACATATTCTGCATATTTACACATCATCAAAAAAATTGTCACAAAATTGTGCCTTACATCAAGACATAGTCAACTTTAACCTGATGGAAGAATATCTTTGCAAATTGACTTTAGCTAAGACAAGGTGTTATCCTACTATTTGTTTGTAAAGGTTAGGATATGTAGTCTTTTATTACTAGTTGCACATAAATGACTTTTTCCTCTTCCAAAGAATATGGTATATGATTCTTCTATGCAATGCTATTTTTTTCTGCTAGAATCCAGTTAGTGAGGTTAACCTTAAGATCATCACCTCCCACAATTATTTTAATTGACCTTTGATCTTGTACTTCTTGTATCTGGGAGTGCAATTTGTCTACTTATGCTCTTATGGAACATTCATTATCCTACATCGGTTCTTATGTGGTAGCAAAATTTGTGATTTGCACTTCTATTGCATTTATCTAATGCTTGATATTCTTTGTGGTAGCAAGCCATTGTAAGTAGAAAAGGCATAATACATTTTCTTCCTCTATACATTTATGAATATATTTTATGCTTAATTGTAGTTTTCATGTTCCTTTGCACATTTTTTGGATGCTTCAGATAGTTTATTATTGTTAATCTTTATCTCACTTTTCTTCTCAAGATATAAAGAATGTGCTTTGAAAGAATTCATCAACTTTTTTATTTGTTGAGTGGCTAAAAAAGAGGAATCCCTCTTTTTGCATTAGGCATTTCTTTCTCAAAATTTTTGATTTCCTCTAACAATGTTTATGTAATTTCTACCTATTGTTGCAGGGTATCTTCCCTTGCGGAGAAGTGAAAGATGTCACCAAGTTGCAATTTATGTAGAGGTGGGATACTTTACAAGTTAACTTTTCCATCAAACATTGGAAATTGTAGTAGTTGTGGAGCGCAATCATAGGCTAAATCTATTTCATTTGTCATAGAAAATCTTGATGGATTCAATAAGAGAAGCAAATTAAGATACCCATGGAATTTCTTGTGCACTTTCTCTAGAAATTGGTGTACCTCACTCCATATGTTGATCCTGTTGATCATTGTTATCTAGAGGGGGACTATTTTGCATACCATTATGTTCAAGAGAAGCATACTCAATATCATGGGCAACTTGATTTTCTTAAATTCCTCTTGTGAATTTTGTTGATTAGTGTTGTGCGGAGGAGATACTTCAATGTGGGGAGGAGACATATGTGGTTGCTCCATGTCCTCTTTTTCTTTCACTTCCTTAATGATTTTATCGGTTACTTCTTCAATCCCCTTTGAAATAGTATCCATTTCTTCCTTCTCCATGCTTATGATGGTATCCACCTTGTTCCTTCCCATAATGGAAAACTGTAAACTTTAAGAGTATGTCAGGCTCTATAGTCAAGTTTACAATGTCTTGGCCAATAAATGGAATTAACCAATGTGCTTATAATTTCATGCACTTTATTCTTTGTCAGAGCTAGGTAGGTGTACCCTTATAAATATTATTTCCTATGAATTGATATAAGTATATTGAATATGTTTATGATATTTTTGTCTATCTTCTTCAATGTGGCATGGAGATTTGAAATAGATAACTTGAATACTAAACTACTTGTTATTTCTAACTACTACTCCTATAATTTAAAACTTGGAAGGTGTGAATGAAATCCTTATAGAATGTAATTCTAAATTAAATTGATCAGTCTCTTATGCTATAAGGAAATGGAGTGGAGATGTATGTGATGTATGTGTCCTAATTATGGCTTAACTTGATTTTTTTAGCACTTTTAGAAGCTTATGACTAGCATAAATGTGCAAGGTTATCAGTTACTAGGCTCTTCTTACTAATCCCAATGATATCTCACTAAGTTACTATGATATTTGAAAATATTTTAATTCTTGCTTGAAGGAAACCAACTAAAATGACATATTTAAAAGGATTTTAATTCTTGGTAGAAAGAAATGAAAAGGAATCACTAAAAGGACTTTTAATTCTTTCTTATGGAAACCAATCAAAATGAATCACATAGAGGCAAAAAAATTGTCTTGACAAATTATATATATGCTTGATACATTCCATTTGAATAACAAGGAAAGATCACTTTAGAGATATCAAGATAACATGTATGAATTACTATCAACAAAAAATTGAACACTAGGATTTTAGCTTCTAGTTTAAATCAATGATATCCAATTTCCATAATTCATATCATTTAAACAACAATTTCTAGATTAGATTGTGTGAGTTTTTTGCATCAATGTTTCGGATCACACTCCATGATCCATCATTAGGATGAAAGATATCAAGGAGAAAAGTGGTTGGTTGCACACCAAGAACAAGATAAATAGAAAAAAAGAAGGGAAGGAGGAAGGGAAGGATATACAAGGACCAATGAGGACAGGATAAAAAAAACAATTTAAGAAATAAAGATAAAATAAAGAGCTCAAAAAAGAAGACAAAGAAGTAGAAAAAATAATGAAACCAACTATAAGAAAAAAACAAGGAATAAAAAAAAACAAGGGCCAAGCATGATAAAGAGGCCAAATAGCTAAAATAAATAAATCTATTAGCAAATTACTAGTTAAAAATAAAAGAAAAATGTTAGAAAACAAGAACAAAAATAAAACAAAGGAAATAATAGATGAAATGAAATAAATCATAAATCTCACCACTTAATTAAAAAATAAAATTAATACTAAGCTATGCCAAATATGAAAAGAGATGGAGTATATATATACCTATACATATATGTGTGTGAATCTAAACAAAAACAACAACAAAATTAGAGAGAAAAAGAAGAGTGAAAAAATTGATTCCAAGAAGTAAACAAAAATGAACCAACAAAAAGGAGCAAAGCAAAGAACTAGAGAATAGAAAAAAAAGTATGGAAAAGGGATAAATAAAAGATAGGAACAATGACACACAAGGAAAATAAAAAGATAAAAATGCCATAAACGATAAGAATGAAAGCAAATAAATATATATAAGAAACTAAATAAGAACAAAAAAATTAAAGATGCTCAAAAGAGAAAAAAAGAAAATCACGAAGTAAACACTAATGAAACCATCTAAAAGGAAAAAAAAAGAAAAAAAAAAGAGAATACGAAACAAAGCAAGGCAAGAGGGGCTAGAAAAATGAAAGGAAAAAAAACCACTAAAAGGGGAAAACCAACCTAAAATAAAGAAAGCCAATAAACACCAAACCTAATTAAAAATTAGAAAGAGCTAAAGAATAAAATTAAAAATAAATTAATTAATAAGAAGAAATTAAACATCAAAATATTAAGAAAATGAAAAGAAGAAGGACAAAAATTTATAAAGGAAACAACAAATTTAAAAGGAAAAGATAATAATAAGAACAAACAAGGGGAAAGACTCCACAATTAGACAAATACATGTAAATATATATATATAGACACACAAAAATAAAAACAAAAAATGAAAATAAGAAAATATATATATGAATTCAAATAAGATAAACAAATACATATTTACTCAAATACAAGCAAACATCAAAATTAAAGAAATACAACGAAAGAAAAATGATAATCTAAAAACCAAATTAGAAGGGGAAAAGTTTACAGATAATAACAAATACATGTACATATAAGAAAAAAAACATAAACATATAAATATATTTGTAAATACATAAGAAAATAGATGAAAAAACAAAAAAATAAAAAATATAAGTGTGAACATATGTACAAATACCACTACATGTATATACCTATTTTTTTACCAATAAGAACGACAAAAAGAAAAAACAAAATAAAAGAGCAATAATACACAAATTGAACAAAATAAAAGAAGAAAAGAAAGAAGAAAAGAAAAAATCAAGCAGATGAAAGAAAAAGCACACCGACACCAACCCAAAAGAGCAAGCAACAACGAACTGAAAAGGAAAAAGAACACCCACGAGCCCAGGAGACCGAAGGCTAGTAAGGTAGGCAAGATCTTAGACCAAAAGAGAGGAATAATATGAGAAGAGAAGGGAAGGAATTACTGGGAGGAAGGGGGAGAATGGTTTCTGAGATTGGTTAACCAGGGATGCCAAGCCTAACTCAATTTCCATCAATCATCACAGTTAAGGTTCAAAGGGTGGTTCTTGATTTCAATGGCTTCTTTGAGTTTTCTTTCGAAGAAATTGTCTTCTTTGAACAAGATTTGGGTGTTTTCGAGATAGATATGGTGTTTGGTAGATGAGAAGTGTTTAGCTAGAGCAGATTTGAGAATTCATTCATGTCTAATGTCAGCTCTATGCTCTTTAATTCTAGTGTTGAACGATCGACCTGTTTCCCCAATATAGTGTGTGCCACATGAACACACTACCTTATAGACCCTAGAGTCGAGGAGAATGTCCCTGGAATCTTTGAGGGAGGGGATATGATTTCTTAGAGCAGCGAGAAGTTTGAAAGCACATTGAAGGCACTTTTTATGGAGGATCCTAAAGATTTTTTGTGATATTCCCTCAATATACGGGATGGAAACAAAAGAGAGATCAAAGGATTGGTTAGGTTTAACAATGGAGAGGAATATCACCTTGGCTTGGTTAAAGGCTCTAGAGATTTGTTTGCTAGAATGCCCATTCAATTTGAAAACATGATGAAGATGGTTCAACTTAGGAATTAGGTTATCCTCATCACAAATTTGATAGGCCCTCAAGGCAAGGGTTTGAAGGACGCCACTTTTTTTGCTTGGGTGGTGATGAGAACCATGGAAATTTGATATGAATTGTGGAAATTTGATATCATTGATTGATGATACCCTAGGAGGGAACTGTGTTTCAAACCTAAACAGTTAGAGCTACTAAGGATCAAGCTTGCAGACCTTTCTGTTTTGAAAAGGCATAGAGATTCCAAGTTAGCCATCACTTGTAGAGTTTCAGCAGCAAGCACATCTTCATCCGGGCAGGTTTATCACTTCTTAGATCAATCATCAAATCCACCAGAGTGGCCATCAATCTGCTAAATTCAAGGCTTCTCCCTCTTCATCTTGAACTTGCCTCCTCTCTTTGTCCTGACCTTTGGATCCATCTAGACACCTCCTCTCATGGAAGATCCACTCGCAGAAAGGAAGAATGTATAAGAAGGAAAAATAGAAAGTTTCTTAATCTGCAGTGTAAGCATCTTTCCGTGTCTCTCTCACTCGCCCCTCCAATCCTCCCCCCACACTCCACTCCCCTTAATCTCTTCTCTTCTCCTGACTCTTCTTCTCTTCGCTCCACCTCCTCTCCCCGTGCTCTTGGAACTTCATTCCGCTCCCCTCCCCTTCCTCCCTCACAGTCCCACTCATCTTCTACAGCCTTGAGCGTATTACCACCCTCTTCAGCTGCTTCTCCTCGTCATTGTTCTGTAGTCATGTTGAAGCGCAAGCATAACGTTCTTCCTGCTGAGGGTCGTGCTTCCATTGTGGACCAACCTTCAGGCGTTCACTTCGGGCAGAGTTGTTTCCAGAGCGAGTCATGTCTACTTCCTATCAACTGTGGTTGTTCATCACCTTCTTCTTCCCCTATGCTCCTGCAAAGGTCTCTGTTAGCCTCTAATGCGCATGGCGGGTATGCAGAGAGACATTCACCAGGAGACTAGTCCCTCGCCATCCCTGATTCACCTCTTGAGCAACGTTCAGCTTCCAACTGTCATCTTCCTTCGACATCAAGTACGTCCTCTCCAACCGCTACTCGTCCTCATCTTTCTCTCTTCCCCTGAATTAATTTTGTTGAGCTTTCTTCATTGGATCTGGTCTCGCGTGTTGATCAAGCTTCTCTGCTTTCTGTCTCTCCTCGAGCCCAACCCATGGCATATTTCTCTCCAACCATTCCTCCTCCCGCCATTCGTCTCCCCTTTCCTCTGGTGTCGTCCACGTGCCTACCTCATTGGAGACACCTCCTCTTCCTTCATTTGGCGATCCTAAGGCGCTGCTTTGTACCAACTATGTTGGTTTTCCTGATCACACCGGTCGGCATAAATTTAATGATAGCAACTCTTCCCCCATCTCCTATGTGTCTGCCAAGTGTTCTCCTTCGATTGGATCTATCTTTCTGTCCCATCTTCTTCCAATTCCCGTATCCCCCCTTGTCTTCCTCCAATTGTTGATTACGAGTGCAAGTTAGTGGTCAATGTGTCAGACACGACCTTAGACCCTTTTGCCACCAAGGTTCTTAAAAGAGGCATTGGGTTTGCTTTGTCCCCTCAGGTTTTCCCGCACGTGGACTTCCTCATAGAAATCAAGAATGCTATTCGTTCTCTTCCCGTGGACATTGCTGAGGAAGTCAGGCAAGACTGTGATGTTGCCCTTAGGAAGGCCAAACCTCCTAAGTGTAACATTGTGAAAGCCGAGTTCTTTGCCTTTAATAAATTAACAAGGACCTAGTCATTTCCAAAGTGGACATAAGCAATGCTACTGTTGTCATCAACAAATGAGACTACATTTCTAAAATGTCGGATCTTCTTTCTAATTCCAGCAGTTATAAATCTTTATCTTGTAACCCTTCTCCAAAATTTTGAAAAAATTCAAATCCGTTGTGTCTTCCTCCTCGTTTGATGAGAATGAAAAATCGTCTCATGCACAGCAAAGAAGTTACCCCACACATTTATGGAATGCCCAAAATTCATGAAGTTGGCGTTCCTCTAAGACCCATTGTTGACACCATAGTGTCTCCAACTTACAATATTTCTAGTTTTCTATCCAAATTATTAGCCTCTCTTATTGGGAAGACAAACTCTTTCATAAAAAATTCTTCCCATTTTATCCAATTCATCAAGGACAAACGGTTAAAGAGCAACGATCTCTTGGTGAGTTTTGATGTGGTCTCTTTCTTGACCAAGGCTCCCATCTTCAATGCTCTCGAAATTGTTTGGCGCACATCTAATGAGGAGATTTCTTCCTTTGTTGAATTATGCTTAAGGTCCACTTTTTTCTCTTTCTAGGGGGTTATCAATGAGCAAGTGGATGGCATAGTAATGGGATCCCCCCTCTCTCCTATCATTTCCAACCTTTGTATTGAGCTTCTCAAAAATCCTGATGGTTCCTTTGGTCATTGAATGTTTTGAAAGGCCACCCACATTGACCTTTACCTCCATTCTTCTTCTCATCACCACCTGAGCCAAAATAGCGTGGTCCTTCAAACCCTTGCCTTGAGGGCCTATCAAATTTGCGATGAGGATAACCTAATTCCTAAGTTGAACCATATTCGTCGAGCTTTCAAATTGAATGGGTATTCTACCAAACAATCTCTAGATACTTTAAGCAAGCCAAAGTGAGATTCATCTCCATCGTTAAACCTTTAAACCATTCATTTGATCTCTCTTTTGTTTCCATCTTGTATATTGAGGGCATATCCCAAAAAATCTCCAAGATCCTCCATAAAAAGGGCCATCGGTGTGCTTTCAAAGCTCTCACCACTCTAAGAAATCAGATCCCCTCCCTCAAAGATTCTATGGACATTCTCGTCGACTCTGGGGTCTATAAGGTAGTGTGTTCATGTGGCACTCCCTATTTTTGGGAAATAGGTCAATTGTTCAACACTAGAATTAAAGAGCATAACATTGGCATCAGACATGAACAAATTCTCAAATCTACTCTAGTTGAACACTCCTCATCTACCAAACACCATATCTATTTGGAAAACACCCAAATCTTGTTCAAAGAAGACAATTTCTTCAAAACAAAACTCAAAGAAGCCATTGAAATCAACAACCACCCCTTGAACCTTAACTGTGATGAGGGGTGGAAGTTGAGTCAGGCTTGGCATCCCTTGTTAACCAATGTTAGAAACCATTCTCGCCCTTCCTCCCAGTAATTCCTTCCCTTCTCTTCTCGTATTATTCCTCTCTTTTAGTTTGAGATCTTGCCTACCTTATTGGCTTTCACTCTCCTGGGCTCATGGGTGTTCTTTTTCCTTTTTGGTTCGTTGTTGTTTCCTCTTTTGGGTTTTTGTTGGTGTGTGTGTGTGTGTGTGTTTGTATTATTTCTCTTTTCTTATTTTCATTTTTGTTTTTATTTGTGTGTGTGTGTGTGTGTGTGTGTGTATACATTTACATATATTTGTGTAATTGTGGAGTCTTTCTCCTTGTCTTGTTTGTTCTTCTTATTCTCTTTTCCTTTTAACTTTGTTGTTTCTTTTATAATTTTTTGTGCTTCTTCTTTTTATTTTCTTAATATTTTGATGCTTAATTTCTTCTTATTAATTAATTTATTTTTAATTTTATTCTTCAGCTCTTTTTAATTTTTAATTAGGTTTGGTCTTAATTGGCTTTTCTTTATTTTAGGTTGGTTTTTCCCTTTTTGTGGTTTGTTTTCCTTTCATTTTTTTAGCCCCTTTTGCCTTGCTTTGTTCCACATTCTCTTTTAGATGGTTTCATTAGTGTTTACTTCATGGTTTTCTTTTTTTCTCTTTTGAGTGTCTTTAATTTTTTGTTCTTCTTTAGTTTCTTATATACATTTATTTGCTTTGATTCTTATCATTTATGGCATTTTTTTCTTTCTATTTTCCTTGTGTGTCATTGTTCCTATCTTTTATTTATCCCTTTTCCTTACTTTGTTTTGTATTCTCTAATTCTTTGCTTTGCTCATTTTTGTTTATTATTGGTCTCAATTTTTTTACTCTTCTTTTTGTCTCTAATTTTGTTGTTGTTTTTGTTTAGATTCACACACACACACATTCGCACATATATGTACAGGTATATATATACTTTGTCTCTTTTCATATTTGGCATAGCTTAGTATTACTTTTATTTTTTAATTAAGTGGTAAGGTTTATGATTTACTCCCTTTCATCTCTTATTTCCTTTGTTTTATTTTGTTCTTGTTTTTTAACTTATTTTTGAATTATTTTTAAGTAGTAATTTGATAATAGATTTATTTATTGTAGTTAGTTGGCCTTTTTATCATGCTTGGCCCTTGTGTTCTTTTATTCCTGGTTTTTTTAAAGATTATAGTTAGTTTCATTATTTTTTTTGCTTCTTTTTCTTCTTTTTTGAGCTCTTTATTTTATCTTTATTTCTTAAATTAATTTTTATCTTGTCCTCATTGGTCCTTGTTTTCTATTTAGCTTGTTCTTGGTCAACAACCAACCACTTTTCTCCTTGAGCTATTTCATCCTGATGATGGATCATGGAGTGTGATCTGAAACGTTGATGCAAAAACTCTCATGTAATCTAATCCAACACTTATTGTTTAAACACTAGTTTAAATTTTCTTCTCCATTGATTACATCAAAAGTTTTTAGAATTCATATCAAATATTTTCTTTCTTGTTCTATATATCATTTATCTATTCCTATTGATGTATCTCCTACTATCTAATATCTTATATCTAATTTTTTTTCTTTTGAGTTTATCTTACATATATACTATGTATTTTCAAGGGTTATGACCCTTCACATTTTTTTTGGTGCAACCTTCCATTATCTGGATTATCATCAACAAAAATAAAATATTTAATTTTACCTCTTTGATTCTCATGAATAATTTGAATAATTTTTCCAATAACAGATTATTCCTCTTGCTGGAAATTTCACATCTATTTTTCACCCATTAAATATATCATTTGAGTAAAATAATTAGCCACCTTGCAACTTCATTTTCTCTTATCTTCTTCGGTGGAAATATTTCACTCCCTTGTGAAAATATTTATAATTGAACTTAATAATAATACTCATATTGTATACATTTATTTATTAAATATAATAATATAAGTGGCTCGCCACTTTTTGCTTAAAAAAGAAAATAATATTACTCTTATTGTGTATATTTTAATTTTTTTTTATCCTTTTATGCTCTCTCATTATGTCCCAAGTGTAACACCACATTCAATTTGATATTTTTATCTTTTACTTTATGGGGATGCAAGGAGGGTTTTGAGTTAACTTCTCTCCCACACATCTTTTAATTTAAGCCTGCATAAAATATAATTTCCCAAAATAGTTAAATATTATGATTTAATAAATTCTTCTTAAACACTCATCAAATTTTAATGTAATAAATTTCCTTTGTATTGCTCCCACTGTGATACTGCATCGGCTCAAGGGTCCTCTTGCGGTGATCTGGGAACATTACCATAGTACCACAACCTATTCATTTAACTCTGACGGGGTTGTGGGTCACCTTCTATTCATTGTAGGTATGGATGTGTTCCTCCTCATTGCCTTGGAAACCTTATCAAGAATGCCATTTTGTGCATATTGATTTGTCCAGGGGACTTTAAATTAAATCATGCTGATATTTGTATTTCCCTTTGATAACCTTCTCAATAATATGCCTTTGCCATCTTTCAATATTTCAAAGGGACTTCAAATAACTCTTCTCCAATATCACAGTATCCTCTCAAACTCATTCTTGTAAGTAGTCTCTTTGATATTCCTTTGTCACTCTGATCATATATTACTACATTATGTACGAGAGATTTTTTTCTCTTTCCTGAATGCTGAGGTGTAATTATCCCACAAATCGTGCAAAGTAATAGTATTTTGACATAATTAAAATATCATGTTCCTTGTTGGTCTATGTCTTGGGTTATCGAAGAGATTCGATATTACTTTATCACTCCGATGTATTGCTACATTATGTCTGAGATATGTTTTTCTATGTCCTAAATGATGAGGTGTGATTATCCCACAAGTCATGCCAAAGTAATAGTATTTTGAAACAATTAAATATTGTGTTCCTTGGTGGTCTATGTGTTAGGTTATCGAAGAGATCCTAAAACATTCCCTCCCAATATGTCAAGGTATATTCGATAAGGTTTCAGTTGAATTGTTGAAGGGACAATAAAAAAAGTCTCCTCAATATGATGTACTCTCCTCGATAATGTTCACATTGTCTTCATCGTTCCATCATTAGGACCCTAAACTAATTTTCGTCAATATAATGTAGTCTTCCTAATGTGAATTCCTTCACATATGGGTATGATGTTGAATGTGAATTCGTTAATATGACAACTATAGGGTGGGTAAAATGATTATATGAATGATAAAGTTTTAAATGAAATATTAGGTGATAGGATATTTGATGGGACAATGGATGTTTTGTGGGAAGTTGAGGCTAATTTTATTAGTCCTAATAGTGGCTTTAGTTGTGGATAAATGGCTATTAGGTCATTGCAAGAATCCAAAATTATTGTTTGGGATGCAAACCAAGGGTGGAGATGGTAAAAAGAAAAAGGAAAAAGGGAAAATCCTAAGCTACTATGCATGGAAAATAATAATTTTAAGAGAAGTATTTCAGGAATTATCCATGCACTAGAAAAACTCTTGATCTTCACCAATCATATTTTGCAAGTAGTATGAGTCTTCACTACACTTTCTAGTCATGACAAATGGGCCCAACCATAGTGCTTCAAATTTCCCATGATTTCTTTTATCCTAGCTTCTGGCATTCCACATAAGAACCAGGTCATCAAAATTAAACTTTTTATCTTTTGCTTTCTTTTCAAATAGATGCTTTGTTTGTGACTGCATCTTCCCATTTTGATCATGTGCCTGATGTCTAATATCATCCATTTCTACTAATTGTTCCATTCTTTGTTCCATGGGTTTGAGGATATCCATATCTTCTTGTTGGATGAATTTATGAACTGGTAAGAGATTTTGCATTGGAATCCTAGCTTGGTCTATGTACACTAATTCAAATGGAGATTTTCCAATAGCCTTCTTTATAGTAATTTTATTTGTCCACAATGCTAGTCTTAATTTAGAATCCCATGTTTTCTTGTTATTATCTAGCATCCTTTTGATTATCTTTATGATGCTTTTGTTGCTAGATTTTTCCTATCCATTTTATTGTGTCACGACCCCTATTTTTAATAAGTAATTTATAATTCAATAATATGATTTTGATGAATTTAGTATTTAATTTAGTTGAATGGTTATATGGTTTGTACTTCTAAATATTTAATTAAATTAATTAGTAGTGAAATAAAAGTGCAATGAAACAAAAAGGAATTCCTTATAATTTAATTATAAATTTTATTTTGCAAATAAATGATAATGATTTGCTTATTAAAAATTAAATAATATTTTGTTTAGAATAAAATAGACTTAGAAAAAAGGTATACATATATATATATATATATATATATATGGCTTCTTACTGGTTCTTCCTGCCGTTATTCCCTTTGAACCAATTTAAGTATCTATTTATATAATATAATATTATAAGTGGTCCGCCACTTTTCACTTATATATATATATATTCCCTCTTTAAATATATTACATATTTATTGTGTTATAGTGAATTGAAATGAATAAAATAAATGGATATTTGCTTTATTATTTTATGATAATATTAACTCATGTTAAAATAAATCTCTTTTATTGGGATAAGGAAAAATTAAAAAGAAATAAAAGAAAAATAGAAAAAGTAAGGCAGTTACTTTTTTCAAGGGATTTGCACAAAGAAATGAGGAGTGGAGGAAGAAGATTTGGGAACTTGGGGGAAAAGAAAGACGGCTTGTTCTCATAGAAAATTCTCATTCCAAGAAAGCAAGAATGGAGGCAGTTTTAAAATTGCATGTAACTATTTTTTGAGTGGGGGAGAAGGGTAGTGTTTTGGGGAGAATGGATGGAAGAGGGGATGGATTATGCAAGAAAAATAGGAGAACTAATATATCAGTGAGAAAAGGATTGTGATAAGCCATTTTACATGTATATCAATTTCACAGGTAGTACAAAGGTTAGTAGTTTACTTCTTCTATTCAAGTTTGTGGAAAATAATTGTTACGATCCTCATAGAAAGGTTTTTACAATTTCCAACCAAATTCAGTATCCATGATATTAGGTAATATTGCCTATTTTGCAAATAAGTTTTATGATGACAATTTTCAGGTTGCCTACGTTTTCCAATCATGAAGTTTATCCATTCACAATAGGTCATATTTTCAACATCTACTAGTTCATCATGAAGTCATTATCATTTCAAATTTTTTGAGCTATCATATGTTTGGTAGGTATCTAGTAAACATTTTAATTAGCACAAAAACATGTTAGCATTTTTTTGTTGTTTCTTTAAGATAATTTTTCTTCTATTAGGCTTGTTAAAATCAGTTCCATTGAATATGAAAATTCATATAAAAATGATTTTATTGTCATGTCCAGTCAGATTTGACATGCTTGTTCAACCTTTATACTTGTGTAATAAGAAGGCTTCCCCAACCCAAGAAAACACTATGAAAATTTAACAAGAGACTGTTGGATAAATTCCCATTTTATCTTTAGCTGGAGAAAGGTTAAATCATGTTACAATCTATCTTGAAGTAGTGATAGAATCATTAGAAAAGTTATCATAAGGTTATGTTCCATTTAAAGAATGCTTGGTAGCATGTTGTGGCTAAAATATTGCATATGGTTTATATACTAAATGTTTTGCAATGTGTAATATACACATTTACTTAGGTTTACATTGAATGTGTGAAGAAGAATTATGTATAAATTATTTATCATTCAATTATTTTGTTGGTTTGTCCTTACCTTTCTGGAGACAAGTTTAATGCTCTTTAGATATATATTTACTTTATCTTATTCTTGGTGTCTTTATGTTTTGTACTGTATTATATTTTGTGAGATCTATAGTGATATAATGATGTAGTATATTTATAACAGATTAAAAATGGAAAGATTATGTGCACATCAAAATTGTGTAGAGAGGGGTTATTATCTATTCTTCTGTTTACCATCCATTGAGTGGTCCTATGGAGGTTGTTGGTTTACATTATCTCACTTTGGTTGTTGGTTTTCCTCGATTTTTGTGGACGGTTTTTTCAACTGGTTTATAGTATGATTTGTTTGCCACATTTTATATCGTAGGATTTAATTGCATTTCATTATTGATCACTACATGGAATATTCAACAGTTGTTAAATTTGTAATTACAATTTATGTTATGGCTATCACTTTTTCATCCTTTTGTGGTTGTTGTTAGTTTGGAGTTAGATATGTTTGAGTTATGGCTTGTCTTTTTTATTTGACTTCTCTCTGTTTTGGTATCACTTATGTGCCATTTGGAACTTGTTCCATTTGAATATGTCTAATCTTTTTTTTGAATATTTTTAATAAGTTAAATACTGATGTTGTCTCTTTTTGATCAAGTTTTCTGCTTGTTGGTACTGATGTACACAGGGAGATAAGTTTAACTTTGGTACTTTAGTGGATGTATTTATGATCTCATTGTTTCCTTAATTTGCATTATGGTATTTGAATTTACATGTACTGCTGATATGATATTCTTGTGTAAAAATAAATAGGAATCATATTAGTGAAGTCTGTTGTGAAATGCACCTTATATATATATATATATATATATATATATATATATATATATATATATATATATATATATATATATATATATGTTGATTCTTTTATACTAAATTCACTAATTGTTGTTAATTTATTGAATAGGGAATGGCATATTCATGTTTATTTTTTTTTTTCAATTTCTAGAATTTAGGAAGAAATAGTCTTTCAATTAAGTTAAATAGAAAGAATAATTGTAATAATTTGAAATTATCTTATGGGAAATAATATAGGTCAACAGTGAAGTTGTGAATCTGAATTAAGCAAAGGATTAGAGAATTAATGTGTTCATATAAGTGAATTCTTGAATTAAAAACATCTTGGCTATTGATTTAGTTAGGGAAGTATCTCATTATACTTTTGGTAAACTTCTGGGAAACCCTTGATAGGCATATCAAGTCAATTAGTTGTGGAGTTAAGCTCATGAATGTAAAATATGATGAGACTTATAAGATCTTTGAAATGTTCCCTAAAAGTGTTGTGACATACATAGACCTTAGATTGCTATCATCGTCTCTTATGGAGTAAACTATGAAATTGAATCATTGGTTTTATATAGACTTTCCTATTGTTGCTGAATTGGATGTTATTGGGATGAAGTATGTTTTAAAAGTTGTATATGCACTTCCTTTTTCTTACATTTTGGTCTCAAAGAACTTAGGTTCAATGCTTAGGCCTTGAGTCTTCTATGCTTAGGTTACATTATAGTACATGAACCTGTTGTATTGAATAGAGACCCTAGTTATGTGTGAGGCCCCTTCGCCTTAGTCACATTTTCATATGAATTTATAGTAAGAGTGATAATGACTATTTGAAATAAGCCAAGGTGGGTAATATGAAGTGTTACTTGAAGAGAGCCAAGCTGAATAGTAAATGGTGACAACCCATGAATGACAATGTGGCAATAAAAATGGATTAATAAGAAAAATATATTTTGAAGAGAGATCTCTCTGACGATGTGAAGGATGAATGGAAGTTTATGAATGCTAGCCATATGAATTTTTTCTCTTGTAAATAGATGGACACTTGAGAAAGATGATCTCCTTGCTAGGAGGGTTGATTGTGACATTAAGGTAAAACAGAGTAAAGTGGTATGACTATTTTTTTTTGTTAAGTAGATCATCGGGATGAAGATTCTTTAAGGGGGGAAGGATGTCACGACCCCTATTTTTAATAAGTAATTTATAATTCAATAATACTATTTTGATGCATTTAGTATTTAATTTAGTTGAATGGTTATATGGTTTGTACTTTTGAATATTTAATTAAATTAAATAGTAGTGAAAAAAAAGTGTAATGAAAAAAAAGGAATTCATTATAATTTAATTATAGATTTTATTTTTCAAATAAATGATAATGATTTTTTTATTAGAAATTGAATTATCCTTTGATTAAAATAAAATAGACTTAGAAAAAAAGTATATATATATATGTGTGTGTGTGTGTGTGTGTGTGTGTGTGTGTGTGTGTGTGTGTGTGTGTGTGTGTGTGTGATTTCTTTTAGTGAATTCCTTGTGAAAGAAAAATGATTTTCCTATTAAAATAGATTACACATGTATTGTGTTATAGTGAATTAAAAGTAATGAAATAAATGAATATTTGGTTTATTATTTTATGATAATATTAACTCATGTTAAAATAAATCCATTTTATCGAGATAAAAAAAAATTAAGAAGAAATAAAATAAAAATAAAACAAATATAGAAAAAGGAAGGTAGTTACCTTTTTTAGGGGATTCACTCGGAGAAATGAGGAGTGGAGGAAGAGGATTTGGGAACTTGGGGGAAAAGAAAGACAACTCATTCTCATAGAAAATAATCATTTCGAGGACACAAGAATGGAGGTAGTTTTAAAATTGGATATAACCATTTTTGAGTGGGGCAGAAGGGAAGTGTTCCATGGAGAATGGCTGGAAGAGAGGGTGGATTATGCAAGAAAACCAGGAGAACTAATATAAATGCGAGAAAAGGATTCTGATAAGCTAGCTTACATGTATATCAATTCCATAGGTAGTACAAAGGTTAGTAGTTTACTTCTTCTATTCAAGTTTGTGGCAAAAAAATGTTGCATTGCTCATATAAAGGTTTTTACAATTTCCAACCAAATTGAGTCTCAATGATATGAGGTAATATTTCCTATTTTGCAAATAAGTTTTATGATGACAATTTATAGGTTGACTACCTTTTCCAGTCATAAAGTTTATCCATTCACAATAATTCATATTTTTAACATCTACTAGTTCATCATGAAGTCATTATCATTTAAAAATTTTTGAGCTATCATATGTTTGGTAGTTACCTAATAAACATTTTAATTAGCACATAAATGTGTTAGCATTTTTTTTTGTTTCTTTAAGATAAATTTTCCTTGTTTATTTAGCAAATTGATGTTCAATTTCTTCTATTTGGCTTGCCAAAATCAATTCCATTGAATCTAAAAAGTTGTATAAAAATGAGTTGATTTTCATGTCCAGTTAGCTTTGGCATGCTTGTTCAATCTTTAAACTTGTGTAATAAGGAGGCTTCCCCAACCCAAGAAAACACCACAAACATTTTACAAGATACTATTGGATAAATGCCCATTTTATCTTTAGCTGAAGAAAGGTCAAATTATGTTACAATCTATCTTGAAGTGGTGATAGAATAGTTAGAAAAGTTATCATAAGGTTATGTTCCAAATAAAGAATTCCTGGTAGCATGTTGTGGCTAAAATATTGCATATGGTTTATTTACTAGATTTTTTACAGTGTTTAATATACACATTTACTTAGGTTTGTGAAAATTCTATTGCAGTTACTGTTTATTAATCTCCTATCTAATATAGATTATTTGACTTTAGAAAATTAATTCACAACAAATATCGAAAAATAATGAAACTGCAGCTTCACAAATAAAACCACAGGAATAGAGAAGAAAACATGGACAATAATAAACACAATATTTTTGGACAAATTGTCCCTGGAAAAACCTTGAATGGAAAAACAATACTACAGATGAGGAATTTTATTAAAATTCAACAAATAAAGAGATACATAAACTACTTGCCTCTTACTCGCAAAGCTTTGGCAATATTCTTCTCTCAAAATTCTTCCCTCAATTTCTCCTACTAAAATTCCACTGTTGTTGTCCCCATTGCTATCACTGCGCCCTTGCTATCACTACAAGACTATTTGCTCTCACTACAAATCTACTTAATATCACTGCAATTCTTTCTCAAGTGTGTGTTCTCCAAATTCCCATTGATCCCCTTTTATACTATTCTCATTGAAAAACCAATGGCCATGATTTAATCTCAATCAATGGATAAGATTAATTAGACTCTAATAACCCTAACTAACTAGATTCTAGATGTCTTTAGAGGAATCAATTATTTAATTACATAATTATCTAGACAACTCACTCCTTTCTAGAAGTCTCTAGAAAAAAATTAAATAATTAAATAAACATTTCTTGGGAATGGAGACACCTGTCCAAGCTACATAAATTAACACTCCCTCTTAGCAAGGAAGGTTTTTTGCATGACACCCAACTTATCTCTGAAGAAGATGAATTTTTCCTTCCCCAATGTCTTAGTCAAAATGTCTACTACTTGCTGATCTATAGGTATATACTATAGCTGAACAATCCCTTGTTGTACACAATCCCTGATGAAGTGATACTTGATGTATATATGCTTGGACCTTTCATGAAACACTAGATTCTCAAACAATTTGATGCAACTCTAATTGTCGCAGTGTATCACTATAGTCTCAACCCTTTGACCAAACAAGGCTACTAGCAACTTCTAAAGTCATATTGCCTCACACGTCGCCATGCTAGCTGTTATGTATTCTACCTATGTAGAACTCAAAGCCACAAACTGCTGCTTCCTATTGTACCAAGAGACAACTCCTGATCCCAAACTAAAGAAACACACTAAAGTGATTTTTCTATCCACTATACTGCATGCCCAATCTACGTCAATATAGCCTAGCAACCTGATACCATCACCTCAAGCATATCTAATCCCATACTCGATTGTACCACATAAATACCTCAGCACATGCTTTGTTGCTATCCAATGCACTTCTTTGGCTCAACCATGAATTGAGTAAGAGAGTTTACTGCAAAGGATATATCTATTGTGGTGTTGACCAAATACATGTGAGACCCAATCAACTGCTTGTAGAAGGTGGGGTCTACATCCTTCTCCCTAGATGTTTCTACCTTCTTCCAATTCATGATCATAGAAGTAGACATGGCTCTGCAATCCTCCATCTTGAACCTCAAGATTTTTATGCAATATTTCCCTTGTCCAAGGAAAATCTCTCCATTGATCTGCCATACCTCCATGCCTAGAAAGTAGTGCATAAGCCCCAAATCCTTCATCTTGAACTCTATTGCAAGGTCCCTTTTGCACTCCTCTATGAGCCCCAATGAACCTGTCAAAAACAAGTCATCCACATATAGAACAAGAATGAGAACCTCACACCCAACCACCAAATAGTGGATGTTAGCATCCACTTCACTCTTCACAAAGCCCATTCCCTACAAGTATTTGTCAATGTGCTCATACCACGCCCTGGGAGCTTGCTTGAGTGTGTACAAAGCTCTCTTCAATCTGCACACGTGGGTTTCACTACTATGTGCTAAAAAACCCTCTGGTTGTTCTATGTATATGTCCTCATTGAATTCACCATTAAGAAATGCCATCTTGACATCCATTTGATGGATCTGCAATCCCATATGTGTTGCAAGTGAGATCACAGCTCATATAGAAGTATATCTAGCCACTGGAGAAAATTTCTCCTCATAGTCAATTCCCTCCTTCTAAGAGAACCCCTTGGCCAAAAACCTTGCATTGTATTTCTCAATGCTACCATCTGCACCATGCTTGATCTTATAGATCTAGCGTGATCTAACCACTGCCCTATCTGTTGGTCTAGGCACAACCTCCCACACATCATTCTGCACTATTGAGGTATATTCCTCAACCATTGCATCTTGCCACACCTGTTGCTGTGTAGCCTCCTAATAGCTAGAAGGCTCAAAATATACCAATTGACTAACTAATGCCATATAGTTATTATACCTGGCTGGTTGTCTCTGTTATCTACTATTCATCCTGGGAGCTCCCACAAACTCTGAGTATCCCTTTGTGACTGTTGGTTCCTGCTACCAACTATAGATGATGAAGTATCAACCTCCATGTCTCCTTGATGCATCTCTTGGATGTACTACATCTGTTGCTCCATACTCTGTGAACTCACAACACCTGAACCTGTGCTTGTACTAGTAACTGTACTCAAGTTTCGCTGCCCCTGATCTAGTTGAACGATCCTTGGAGCTTCTGCTGGCTGCTCTCTCTGATCATCTGCTGGAAAATATCTGGACCTCCTAAATGCCTTGTCCTCCATGAACTTGACATCATGCCTGACTATAATTCTCCTGGCCCTTGGAATAAATATTTGATATACCTTTGAGGTTTCACTGTACCCCACAAAGTACCCTCTCTCTGTAGTCTAATCTAACTTGGAATGTGTAGGCCCTGGAATGTGACAATACACCAAACTCCCAAATATCCTGGAGTGGCTAACATCTAGCTTCTTCCTTGAGAATGCCTCCTCTGGTGTCATCTTTCCCAATACCTTATGTGGAACTCTATTCTATATGTATACTATCGTACTACATGCCTCTGCCCATAAGTAACGTGGCATATCTTGGTCATGTAGCATATCCCTTGCCACCTCTGATATAGACTAATTCTTCATCTCAACAACCCCATTCTGTTGCAGGTTGTAAGGAATAATCCACTCTCTCTTGATTCCTTCCTTGGTACAGAAATCTTGGAACTCTTTCCCTTTGTACTCGTCTCCATTGTCTGACCAAAGAACCTATATCTTCCTTCCTGTCGAATTCTCCACAAGAGCTTTGAACTCTTGGAAGCGACTGAAAACCTCATCCTTGGTCTTTAAGAAGTATATCCAAGTCATTTTGGAGAAATCATCAATAAAAGTAAACAAGTACTCATATCCTTTGAGAGAATTCGTCGAGATTGCTCCACATATATTTGAATGTACTATATCAAGAACACCCTTGGATCTAGTGTCACTCCTTGGAAAAGCTGCTTTCACAAACTTCCCCAACACACATCCCTTACATACATCATCATGCTCTATGCTCACCTCTGGAACACCTGTCACTGTCTCATGAAGCATTTTAAGTACTCCATGATGTATATTTCCCATTCTCCTATTCCATAGCTCTCCTTGATCTCTATAATTACTCCTACTCATTAGTGCCTTATGAGTATCAAAGTACAACCTGTAAAGTTGACTGCTCCTAACTCCAATAGTTGTGGGTGATTTCCAATCCTTGTGCTTGATTAACATATTCACCCCTCTAAAGAGTATAGTGTAACCTTTATCCTGAAGGATGGATATGGAAATCAAATTTATACCCAAGCCTGGCATATGCAACACATCATGAATGGGAATCTGCTTGCTATTCTCCCTTTAAAATAGAATAGTCCTTTTCCCAACTGGATTGAGTTTGGACATGTTCCCCATAGAAATCTATATTCTGATGTCCTCCTCCTTATAGCTGGAGAAGTACTATCTAACTCCTATCATATGAAATGATGCCCCATTGTCTATATACCAAATAGCCTATGAGATTGAGCTAGCCATACTGGCTATGAGAGTGAACTCATCCTCCATTATACTAGAGAGCTCATCTACACTTGTTGAAGCTGTTGTCTGCTTCTTTCCTTTCTTTTCATTCTTCTTCCTTTGCAGGGAATCACTGACATAGTGGCCAACCTCGTGATAGCCATAACACTTTACCTTCGAGAAGTCCTTCTTCTTCTCTCTTTGTGGATTTGATCTTTTTCTAGACCCCTTCTTCGCTTTCCCTTTTCCTGCAAGGGAAACGTTTTCCTTTTCTACCTCACTTTTCTGACTCTTGATGTTGGTTCCACTGACAAGACTAAGTCTAAGCTCCTCCTAAGTGAAGTCACTCCAGAGTCGATCCCAACTTGGTAAGGTGTCTCATTTATTAATAACTTAAGCAAATACATCCCACTACTTAGTAAACCCATTTCGGGCTACTCACACTACCTCGTCCTCATCTGGTTTATCTTTAATAGCTACCAACTCATCCTTTACAAGTTTGAGTCTAGTGAGGTAACTTGTCACATCTTCTCCCTTGTTCATCTAAGTATTCCTCAACTTTTCTTTGAATATCAGCTTCTAGTTAGTGGTAGCATTTTGGTATAGATTCAGAATGGCATCCCACATCTTCTTCATTGTATCTAGCTCTGCGACATGTGGAACAATATGGTCCTTGGTACCATCAAGAATCAACCTCCTCACTTTGGCATCTTCCTTCTTCTATGTTGAGAGTTGTGTTGGATCTGTAGGTATAGCTACAACACTGGTCACATATTCCTTGATACCATTCTCTTCCAACAATAAAGAAATTTTGGCTTTCGAGACACCAAAATTTGAGGCTCCATCCAATCTGTCTTGATCTCTTAAACCCGTTGAGGCCATCTCAAAAGAAAATAATAATAATAATAAAAATAATTCTGAAGAGGTAGCACTGGGTTTTATAAACCCTCAATTTTCCTTACTGCGTTGAGCCTTTTCTTCCATCAGATCAGCTCTGATAGCATGTTAAAATTCTATTACAATTACTTATTATTAACCTCCTATCTAATATAGGTTATTTGACTCTAGAAAATTAATTCACAACAAATATCAAAAAATAACACAACAGAAACTTCACAAATAAAACTACAAGAATAGAGAAGAAAACATGCACAATAATAAACACAATATTTTTGGACAAATTGTCCCTAGAAAAATCTTGAAGGGAAAACCAGTACTACATATGAGGAATTTTATTAAACTTTAGCAAATGAAGAGATACATAAACGTCTTGCCTCTTACTGGTAGAGCTTTGGAAATATTTTTCTCTAAAAATTCTTCCCTCAGTTTCTCCTGTTGGAATTCCACTGTTGTTGTCCCTAATGCTATCACTACGCCCTTGCTATCACTGCAAGACTATTTGGTCTCATTGCAAATCTACTTGCTATCACTACAAGTCTTTCTCAAGTGTTTTTTCTCCAAATTCCCATTGATCCCCTTTTATACTATTCTCATTTAAAAACCAATGGCCATGATTTAATCTCAATCAATGGCTAAGATTAATTAGACTTGAACAACCTAAGTAACTAGATTCTAGAAGTCTCTAGAGGAATCAATTATTTAATTATATAATTATCTAGACAACTCACTCCTTTCTAGAAGTCTCCAAAAAAAAAAAAAAACATTTCTTGGGAATGGAGACACCTGTCCAAGCTACATAAATTAACAAGGTTTACATTCAATGTGTGAAGAAGAATTATGTATAAATTATTTATCATTCAATTATTTTTGCTGGTTTGTCCTTACCTTTACTGGGACAAGTTTAATGCTCTTTAGATATATATTTACTTTATCTTATTCTTGGTGTCTTTATGTTTTGTATTGTATTATATTTTGTGAGATCTATAGTGATATAATGATGTAGTATATTTATAATAGACTGAAAATGGAAAGATCATGTGCACATCGGAATTGTGTAGAGAGGGGTTATTATCTATTCTTGTGTTTACCATCCATTAAGTGGTCCTCTCCACATGGAGGTTGTTGGTTTTCCTCGGTTGCTATGGACAATTGTTTCAGCTAGTTTGCGGTATGATCGTTTGCCACATTTTATATTGTATGCTTTATTTGCATTTCATTATTGATCACTACATGGAATATTGAATAGTTGTTAAATTTGTAATTATAATTTATTTTATGGTTGTCACTTTTTCATCCTTTTGTGATTGTTGTTGGTTTGGAGTAAAATACGTGCAAGTTACCACTTGTTCTTTTGATTTGACTTCTCTATATTTCAGTATCACTTATGTGCCATTTGTCACTTGTTCTATTTGAATATGTCTAATCTTTTGTTTTGATATTTTTAATAAGTAAAATATTGATGTTGTCTCTTTTTGATCCAGTTTTGTGCTTTTTGGTATTGATTTACATAGGGAGATGAGTTTAAATCTGGTTCTTTAGTGGATTTATTTACGATCCTATTGTTTCCTTAATTCGCATTATGGTATTTGAATGCTGATATCATATTCTTGTGTAAGAATAAATAGGAATCATATCAATGAAGTCTATTGTGAAATGCACCTGATCTATATATATATATATATATATATATATATATATAAATAAAAGTGTTGATTCTTTTTTACTAAATATGCTAATTGTTGTTAATTTACTGAATAGGGAATGTCATATTCATGTTTATTATTTTTTTTCATTTTCTATAATTTAGGAATAAATAGTCTTCCAATAAACTTAAATAGAAAGAATAATTATGATCATTTCAAATTGTCTTTTGGGAAATAACACAAGTCAACAATGAAGTTGTGAATCCGACTTAAGTAAAGGTTTAGATAATTAATGTGTTCATAGAAGAAAATTCTTGAATTAAAGACCTCTTGGCTATTGGTTTAGTTAGGGAAGTATCTCATTATACTTTTGGTAAACTTCTAGGAAACCCTTGATGGGAACATCAAGTCAATTAGTTGTGGAGTTAAGCTCCTGAATGTAAAATATGATGAGACTTATAAGATAATTGAAATGTTCCTTAAATGTGTTGTGCCCTAGATAGACCTTAGATTCATATCACCTTCTCTTGTGGAGTAAACTATGAACTTGAATCATTGGTTTTATATAGACTTTCCTATTGTTTCCAAATTGGATGTTCTTGGGATGAAGTACGTTTTAAAAGTTGTATATGCACTTTCTTTTTTTTACATTTTGGTATCAGAGCACTCAGGTTCAATGCTCAGGCCTTGAGTCTTCTATGCTTAGGTTGCATTATAGTACATGAACCTATTGTATTGAATAGAGAACCCTAGTTATGGGTGATCCTTATATGGTTAATTGGAACTTATTAGATGTTTAGACGCAGTTCGATCATTCAATAAATATAGAGGTGTGAGGCCCCTTCGCCTTAGTCACTTTTTCATATGAAATTCTAGTAAGAGTGATGATGAATATTTGAAATAAGCCAAGGTGGTTAATATATAGTGTTACTTGAAGAGAGCCAAGCTAAATAGTAAATGGTGAAAACCCATGAATGATGATGTGGCAATAAAAATGGATTAATAAGAAAACTTTATTGTGAAGAGAGATCTCTCTGATGATGTAAAGGATGAATGAGTTGATAAGATACAAGGGAAGAAGAAAAGAAGAAATTTATGATGAAGGGAAGAAGGAGAAACACTTGTGAAGTAATTAATGTTGATAATAATGGATAAATATTGGTTGATCCTCCTCGAAGGTAGGAAACCTAAGAAGGATGTTTTAAAGGTGCGAATGTTTGTATCAGTAGTAGGGGGTAAGTTCATTCTTGAGTAACGTCTTATTCCTACAGGATTAGGATCTAATAGAATCCATGTGATCTTTAAAAAATGCAAGGTTTTGTCTTGAGAATCTTTATTGGTAATTCATGATAGGATTTGATTTGATAAATAACTTGATTTTTCTATTAGACAAGGTAGAAGTGATTGAGGTAATGAATCTTATATGCTTGATTGTTTTTAGTGAAAGTACTTGTACATATGCACTATATGAGAATGATACTAGTGCGATAATGCACTTCTCATGCTTTGTGTGAATCACACATCTGTATGAATGGTTGTATGCATATCATAGAATTTTTTTTCCTTAACTGTACTTATATCTATACTTGAACGAGGAATGTTCACTATACTAATGTGAGTGATGCATATTTCATATTATTGTTGTTCTTGTGTGAGTGATGCCCTAGAGTAAGCTCTTGTTTCCTTCTTGTGGATAAAGCACTTGAGTAATTATTGCATTATGTATTTTTGTGTGAGATATACTTTTGATACTCATTGTGTTTATTGGATCGAGTAATGATCAATATAACTGCACTACTATAATTTATGCATATTTCACCTTTTGTGTGAGTAATGCACTTGTGCGAGAGATGCACTTACCATATTTATTGCATGAAAACTTGAATTAGTAATGCACATAATTGTATATGATACATGTTCCATATTTGTGCGAGTGAGGCACTACAAATAAATTATGTATTCATACCCTGTGTGAGTTAGGCACCAGGGGTTTATGTATTCTTATTTTTTAATTATTCATTCTATGTGCACTTGAGCATGTTATGCACTATTAATCATTTGGTCCTTATTCCATGTAATTTAATTTTTCTTGTGAATGTGTTGTGTGATAAATTTTAAGCTTACCTTTCAGGACAGGATGTTGAACATGGGTTAACACAGAAGGTGGTCTTCTTTTCCAGGATTAACCAAATTTTGTATATATGCTTTGGCCAAAGCAAGTTGTACGTCCATTGAAATAGATGGATAATGCATGCCTAGAATTTTTATATGTTTCTTTGCCACATCTTGTATGCAAGAAATATGTTCATTCTAGCATAAAAGTGCATATAAGGTATCTGACATGCATCGATAGTTTCCCTCCTACACTATTATTATTGGTTTCTAGGTGCCTCATTCAGGGCCTGGTGTTCTTCGAGTTAGGAAGAATCCTAGGGAAGTAATATGCTTCATGGTTGGGTGGGAAAAGAACCTTAACCATGCTATTGACCTTCAATTTATGGAAGACCACTGGGTTATGGAAACTGAAGATTGATTGAATATTTTATTCTCTTTATGTAATTTAGAAACTAGATACATATCATTGCATGGATCATTGTATGACTTGTTTAGTCAATTGATGTAATTCACTTCTCTTGGATGCACTCTTGTTGTATTTGTAAAAAGGTAAAGGATTATACATATCACACATTTATAGATACCTTTGTTAATAGAAATTTACTTTTTCCAATTATAGATTGAGATTTACTTTTTTGTGAAATTTAGTAACTAGTTGAATCGGTATTGATCTCTTCATGATCTTCCTGACATTTGGTATTCTGGGTTGCTATGATAATCAACTTGAACCTTTTTGTTAAGTGATCTTCTTATCTTTGATGTGTCTAATTATGTTGATGATCTTTTGTAACTCTTTTATCTTCTTATCTTTTATGTTGTTGATCAAAATGAAGACTTTGTTGTAATTATTTTACATCTTTAGATTGTTGAGATTTTTCTTTTTGCTAGTCTTTTAATTCGCTAATGATGATAACAAGTAGTATGGGATACTTGTTTATCATCAAAGAGGCAATTATTCTAACATCTCATATGAGTAGGCATGTTGAAAAAATGATCATAACTATTTTCTTTCTATCGGTAAATATCTTGGAATATGAAAAAAAATGATTAAGATATATAGAAGATTGTATGAAAGAAATGAATTAGTTTACTTGCTTTTATTAGTTAAGGAAAATGTAGTGAATTTGATGACGCCATGACGTGCTAACGAGGTGTGCAAGTTTATGAATGCTAGCCATAGGAATTATTGTTGTTAGAAATAGATGGGCACTTGAGAAAGAGGATATCCTTGCCAAGAGGCTTGATTGTGACATTTAGGTAAAATAGAGTAAAGAGGTATGAATATTTTTATTTTTGTTAAGTAGATCATTGGGACGATGATTCTTTAAGGGGGGAAGGATTTCACAACCCCTATTTTCAATAAGTAATTTTATAATTCAATAATACTATTTTGATGCATTTAGTATTTAATTTAGTTGAATGGTTATATGGTTCATACTTTTGAATATTTAATTAGATTAATTAGTATTGAAATAAAAGTGCAATGATACAAAAATGAATTCATTATAATTTAATTATAGATTTTATTTTTCAAATAAATGATAATGATTTGTTTATTAAAAATTGAATTATCCTTCGATTAAAATAAAATAGACTTAGAAAAAAAAGTATAGGTATATATATGTATATGTATATATTTTTATATGTATATATGTGTGTGTGTGTATATAATTTCTTATAGTAAATTCCTTGTGAAAGAAAAATGATTTCCCTCTTAAAATAGATTACATATTTATTGTGTTATAGTGAATTAAAAAGAACAAAATAAATGGATAATTGCTTTATTATTTTATGATAATATTAACTCATGTTAAAATAAATCTCTTTTATCGAGATAAGGAAAAATTAAAAAGAAATAAAAGAAAAAGAAAACAAAAATAGAAAAAGGAAGGTAGTTACCTTTTTTAGGGGATTCGCTCGGAGAAATGAGGAGTGGAGGAAGAAGATTTGGGAACTTGGGGGTAAAGAAAGGCAGCTCATTCTCATAGAAAATACTCATTCCGCGGAAGCAAGAATGGAGGAAGTTTTAAAATTGCATGTAACTATTTTTGAGTGAGGGAGAAGCACAGTGTTTTGGGGAGAATGGCTAGAAGAGGGGGTGGATTATGCAAGAAAACCAAGAGAACTAATATATCTGTGAGAACAGGATTCTGATAAGCCAACATACATGTATATCATTTCCACATGCAGTACAAAGGTTAGTAGTTTACTTCTTCTATTCAAGTTTGTGGCAAACAATTGTTACATTGCTCATATAAAGGTTTTTACAATGGCTAAATTTAGTATCAATGATATCAAGTAATATTGTCTATTTTGCAAATAAGTTTTATGATGACATTTTATAGGTTGCCTACCTTTTCCAGTCAAGAAATTTATCCATTCACAATAGGTCATATTTTCAACATCCACTAGTTCATCATGAAGTCATTATCATTTAAATCTTTTTGAACTATCATATGTTTGGTAGGTAACTAATAAACATTTTAATTAGTAAAGAAACATGTTAGCAATTTTTGTTGTTTCTTTAAGATAAATTTTCCTTGTTTATTGAGCAAATTGATGTTCAATTTCTTCTATTTGTCTTGTTAAAATCAGTTCCACTAAATCTGAAAAGTCGTATAAAAATTACTTCATTGTCATGTCTAGTCATCTTTGACATGCTTGTTCGACCTTTATACTTGTGTAATAAGGAGGATTCCACAACCCAAGAAAACACCATAAACATTTAACAAGAGACTATTGGATAAATTCCCATTTTATCTTTAGCTAAAGAAAAGTAAAATCATGTTACAATCTATCTTGAAGTGGTGATAGAATAGTTATAAAAGTTATCATAAGGTTATGTTCCCTATAATAAATGCCCGGTAGCATGCTATGGCTAAAATATTGCATATGGTTTATATACTATTTGTTTTACAGTGTGTAATATACACATTTACTTAGGTTTACATTGAATGTGTGAAGAAGAATTATGTATAAATTATTTATCATTCAATTATTTTGTTGGTTTGTCCTTACCTTTATGGGGACAAGTTTAATGCTCTTTAGACATATATTTACTTTATCTTATTCTTGGTGTCTTTATGTTTTATATTGTATTATATTTTGTGAGATCTAGATAGTGATATAATGATGTAGTATATTTATAACAAACTAAAAATGGAAAGATTGTGTGCACATAAAAATTGTGTAGAGAGGGGGTATTAACTATTCTTGTGTTTACCATCCATTGAGTGGTCCTATGGAGGTTGTTGGTTTGCATCGGTTGTTGTGGATAGTTGTTTCAGCTGGTTTGTGGTATGATCTGTTTGCCACATTTTATATCATAGGCTTTATTTTCATTTCATTATTGATCAGTACAGGGAATATTGAACAATTGTTAAATTTGTAATTATAATTTCTTTTATGGTTGTCACTTTTTCATCCTTTTGTGATTGTTGTTGGTTTGTAGTCAAATATGTGTCAGTTACCGCTTGTTTGTCTGATTTGACTTCTCTCTATTTTGGTATCACTTATGTGCCATTTCACACTTGTTCCATTTGAATATATCTAATCTTTTGTTTCAATATTTTCCTTAAGTTAAATACTAATGTTGTCGAGCTTTTTGATCTAGTTTTTTGCTTGTTGGCACTAATGTACATATGGAGATAAGTTCAACTCTAGTTCTTTAGCGGATGTATTTACGATCTAGTTGTTTCCTTAGTTTGCATTATAGTATTTGAATTTACATGTACTGCTGATATGATATTCTTGTGTAAAAATAAATAGGAATCATATTAGTGAAGTCTGTTGTGAAATGCACCTTATATATATATATATATAAATGTTGATTCTTTTATCTAAATTCACTAATTGTTGTTAACTTATTGAATAGGGAATGGCATATTCATGTTTATTATTTTTTTTCAATTTCTAGAATTTAGGAAGAAATAGTCTTTCAATTAAGTTAAATAGAAAGAATAATCTTCATCATTTGAAATTATCTTATGGGAAATAATACAGGTCAACAGTGAAGTTGTGAATCTGACTTAAGTAAAGGTTTGGAGAATTAATGTGTTCATAGAAGTGAATTCTTGAATTAAAGACCTATTGGCTATTGATTTAGTTAGGGAAGTATCTTATTAGACTTTTGGTAAACTTCTAGGAAAGCCTTGATGGGCACATCAAGTCAATTAGTTGTGGAGTTAGGCTCCTGTATGTAAAATATGATGAGACTTATAAGATATTTGAAATGTTCCCTAAAAGTGTTGTGACATAGATAGACCTCAGATTCCTATAACCATATCTTTTGGAGTAAACTATGAACTTGAATCATTGGTTTTATATAGACTTTCCTATTGTTGCAAAATCTGATGTTCTTGGGATGAAGTGTGTTTTAAAAGTTGTATATGAACTTTATTTTTCTTACATCTTGAGGATGGAATGGTTAGGCATATGAAATTATGATGCCATATGAGTCATAGAACTTCTTGAATTTGTCAAACCTAAAGCACATGCCATTATCTGTGATGAGACTCACAAGAACTTCAAATCTAGTGATGATGTTTTCCAATAGGAGAGTAATCACAACTTTTCTAGTGGCTTGTTTTGTTGGTATTGCTTCAATCCACTTGGTAAAGTAATCGGTAGCAACCAAGATCCATCTATTTCCACCACTATACTTATTTGTAATCTCTCCTATAAATTAAATTCCCCACTAATGAAAAGGGGTCTTGATCTGCATGGGTATGAATGGTAAGGTTCCTTGATAATTTATTTTTTTAGAATACCTTTGAAACTCTTCACACTTTCTTATGTATGTATGGGCTTTGTTGAAGACTTTAGTCTAGTAATAACCCAGTCTCAGTATCTTATGGGAAATGTATGTTTTCGAGAAGTTCCTTCCACACACACCTTCTTGCATCTCCTTTAAAATTCAATTTGCTTGTGTATCATCTAAGTAGAAGAATAAGATACCATATTTATTCTTCCAATATAAGTCTCCATTCAGAAAGACATATTTCAATGGTTGAAGTTTGAAAAAAAAATCTAATTATTATTTAGGCCTTCAAGACACTTCATACATTTAATATACTATACTATCTCTGTGTACTAGGACGTGTGCTCAATGCTTGATACCCACTTTTCTTCTCCCTCCATATTGCAAACTTGTGCTTATTCTTGTGTAAGGGGTAAATCAAGATCATACGAATACAATCAAACTAAGTGAATGGAAAATAATATAAACAATAAAATGCTAATGATTCATGCCCATTACTCACAAAATGTAACAACAAAAAACAATGAATTCACAAAAGAAATCAAAAAACACATACATAAAATGAATTGAACAAATGTAGCGTTACCATCTTGTGTTAGAGTGTCTTCGCAAAGATGTTGGGTTGTTTGTATCAATGCAAAGCCTCCATTATGTATGTGAAAACTTGAAGAACTTGTGTGTTTTGATCAAAGATATGTGTTGAAGCTTTATTCAATGTTGATTAAGGTCTTGGAATTATTTCGTTGTGTAAAATGTGTTGAATCTCTAATCCTTTTTTTAGAGGAAAGAGGTTTGTTATATAGAATTTGTTATTCAAAATGAACGCTTGAGATCACATAGTAGAATATCTTGATCGGCTGTCAAGAGATGTTCAGAGGAAATAGAAAGGAATATTCTCATTAAATTGATTATGTAATTAGTGTGATTGAATACATCTTGTTGAGTGTTCAGTGGGATTGAGGGAATAGATTGAATAATCTATGGAATTTGAAGAAATCATGTGGAGCAATCTGCAAAATTGATAAAATCAATTTGAACCTTTAGTGGGATTAAAGAATAGATTGAATTGTTAAGAATAGAGTGAGAAAATGATGAATCGTAATTTACTCAATCATAAAAGTGGGTGAGGATAAATAATTAATTGATTTAATTAATTAATATTTTGGAGTTGAATGTGGAAATCAAGTTTAACTTTTGCAAATAAAGTGTTATTTGTTTGTTTTGTCCTTTTGGATGATGTTTTTTTTAATAATTTATTTAATTATTGATGTTTAGGGGAAAGTGACATAATTAAACTATTATGTGGTAATAATTCAATTGATTTAGGGGAATATAGTGAATTAGCAACATAATTAAATAATTGACGTTATTTAATTAATCAGGAGGAACAAAGTTAGATTATGACTTTATTAAATAAATAAATTTTATTTAATTGGTCAAAATTGATGAAAAAGTGAATTAATTAATAATGTGATATTAATTATTGTTGAGTGATTTCTGGATTTGATTGTGTGGTAATTTTTTGCATCACACAATCGAATCCAGAAATCGTTCAACAATTATCAATATGGATTGTGGAAACTTGTTATCTTTGAATGTGATATTATTCAATTAATAGAGGAAATTAGGGTTTTTAATGCAATTGATGTAGAATGTAGTGATATTTAGTGATAATGATACTTATAATGATAAAATTTTATTTAGGATGTGTGATAAGTGTTAGGTCATTTTTACATGTCTACATTTTTCCCCTCTTTAAGACAAAGTACCAGTTGTTTTGTTTCAATGATTTTATTGTTAAGATCAATCTTTCAACAATTTTATATGCCCCACTATGCTCCGAAGGTGAGCAGTATGATGGTAGGAGTCTGGGCTAGCCCCTCGAGAGGTTGGACAAAAATTTCAATTTCAACGTCAAGCTCATGACACTATTTCATTTTAGTTAAGATGCATGGAGGATGAAAAATTAAGTCCATATCTCTTTCATTTCTAGTTCAAATGTTCCTAGGCGGTCCTAATTTAACCTAGGAAGTTGTCTTAAGTAAAGAAAAGGGGGGTTTTGAGGGTTAAAATAGGTCATTAGGGTTCAAATTACCTCATTTGTGCTTTGAGCCTATAGAGAATTGTTCCCTTTGTATTTATTGTTTTGTTGATTGTCAAGGAGTTATGGTGAGCATTTAGGAAGCCCCACATATCACAGATGTGGTTCACATGTTTGGATGACCTGCAAGTGTTTGTGCCCTAGTATGTACCCTTTTGTTCCTCGCTTTTGCCTTTTCGTGTTTGTATAATTAATGCCTGAAGTCCAAGTATTCGATAGTGCTAGGTTTAGGAATTTCTTGCTTTTGCATCAGTTTTCTTGCCTTTTCTCTATGTAAATAGTCGCTATTGATATTTCTTTGTGCACTTGCTCTAAACTTGCACATTTGACATAAATCTTCACTCTTGATTTTTCCTATGCCCTAGTTTTGCACTTTTGACTTTTATGCTTCATTTTTTGGGCATTTGTTGTTAATTTATTCTTTTGATATAAAGTTACACTTTTGAAATTTTCTATCACTTTTGACTAACATTTTCTTGCTTTCACCTATTTTTTCTGCTTTTGCTAGAAATTTTATCACTTTTTCTAAAAAAAGTTTCACTTATGACTGTTTTGGAATCCTAAGTCATTTTGTTCATCGTTTTAGGTTTTTTTTTGCATTTTAGTAGCAAATCCTTAAGATCATGGGTTGAATGGTGTAGTGTAGAAAAATACATACCCTTGGCATTTTCACACTTGTTTGGGCGTGCCTTGATTTTTTTATCCTTATTTATGTCTTAATTGGTCCTATTTTGCATCCACAAGCCTAATAAATTGCATATCTTTTGGGATAATCCTGAAAAACATCAATGGATAAATGATAATTTAATTATTCTAGTTGTTTGTCCTTGATTTTTGGACTGGGACTAATAAGACACCTAGGGTGTCTTGGGACCCTAATTTCAAAAGTGCCTTAAAGTGGCCACTTTTTGGAGTTTGTGCCCCAAGTTTCATGCCTTTAGACTAAGACACCACCTAGGGCATCTTAGTCCCCCTTAAGGTGTTTTAGGGATTTAATTTTAACTTATAGTGGGATTTAGCCTCCTCTAATTAATTAATTTATATCTCGGCTTGGTGTGGTGTAATTTTAAGATATTAAGCATGGATAAGTATAAATACATGGTTCTTTCATCCAATTCTTTTGTGAGATCATTCCTAATAGAAAATTGAGAATTCAAGAGCATTTCATTAATCATTTGGAGCCATCATCAAGATTCAAGCATCATTTTTGCATCATGTTTGTTATTGTACTAACATTTGTGATGCAGGATTTATGATTCAAGCAAGTGTTTTATGCAAGATCTACATTCTTCAAGCAAGAGTCAAGAACCACATCCATTGTATCCATTTCAGGCATATTTGTAGCATCTTATTATAAGGGTTTGGTGAGTTTCAACATAGATTTTGTTTCATTCATCATTTCTCTTGTTTGTTTCATTTCATTCCAAGGTTTAATTACCAACAAGGGGTTTGACCAAGGCAAACCCCCATTTACTAAAAATAAATAAGTTTTTCGTCTCTTGCATTTTTGTGATTGCAAATTTAGGTTTAAGACTTGAAGACCATTTAAAGTGAATAGTTGCAAAGTTTCATTACAAAGTTGTCATCTTCATGAAAACTCACCTACAGGCTAGATCCAAAAGTTTCAGAACCTGAGATCTAAGAAGAATGAAGTGCAGACCTTAAGCCTCAAGATCACACTGAGAGATTTCAAAAATTTAGATTGGGACTAAGATGGTAGAAAGGGAATCTTAGTCCTCCAAGTGGAATTTTTTAGAGATTCTTTTGGATGCTATTGCAAAATATAAAGATTTGTCATTTCCCCCGAAAAACAACAATGGGACTAATAAGATAGCAAGGACGTCTTAGTTCTCCATAGCATATTTTGATAGCTTCTTTGCATTTCCATAATCCTTGTCACATTTCCTAAATTCCTAGGTACACATTCCCTAACTTCTTGTTGCATAATTTCATCATTTGCATCCTTCATTTAGCTTGCATTTCTAGGTTTTGTAGGTTGAATGTTAAAGTGTCTTCCAAGATTTTACTTGGTGTTGAACCCCTTAAAGCTGAAAGAAGACCTTCCTAGGTCTTCCTTGTTGAGAATTGATGCACCTTTGAGGTTGATAGTCAATCCAATTTGGATTCCTAGGCCATACTTGAATGATAATTGGAGGAAAGTGGTGTTTTATGACCTAGCTTATAAAGCATCCATTTCCCCATTATTCAAATGTTTGCAGGCAGTTCTTAATCCATTCTAGTTGAGGGATAAATGGCCATGTGATTTGTTTGAGTTGATTGCTAGATTCTAGGAGGTAGAGAGATATATTTTATATGTTGTTGGGATGTGACACATTTTCTAAATTCCTACCAGAAGAGGTCATAGATCGATGATTACTACCCTTGTGGAGAGGTGGAACTCAACCACCTCATACTTTCATTTACCTACAGGTGAGCCCACTGTCACTCTTGAGGACTTGTGGAGGATCCTCCACATACCCATTTATGGAGAGTTCAATACATATTATTTCTTATGGGTTACTCATGTTATACATCACATTCTTGGTGTGAGATGTCTATAGGTTTGGTAGTCAAAGATAGACTTATTGGATTTTGTTCATAGTCTTGATCTCATTTCACTAGTTCTTTAGGGTTTGGTTTTGTGGCTCGTTGTTCTTGATAGGAGAGGATAATATTTTACCATTGGTTGGGGTGTGTCTATAGAGTAGATGATCGAGCATGGGACTAGATACTCATGGGCTCCATGTCTTCTTACACACTTGTACAAAGATATGAATGAGGTTACATATCATGGAGGGAGGTCTATTTTTGCTAGTGTTTCTCACATGTATGGTCCTATGAGCACATATTAGTTACTTGATCTGATGGTATACTAGATAATACTACTAGGAATCCATATTCTTATTGTTATCAATATTTTCTACATTATACTTTACCTAGACAACTACCCTACCGGCATTGTGTTTTGGACGATATGCTAGGTTTTATATGGAGACCATATATGGATTGTGAGGCATGACTTGATGATTGAGAAATTTGGTGTATTAAAGATATAATAGATTGATTATTGGTCATGTGTGCTCTCTACTAGAGAGATGTCTAGCCAACAAGGTTTGTAGGTAGTTTGGATACAGATAGGGTCAATTTCCACATTCTTACGAGGCTCAATTTGGTTAGACCACCAAAGAGGTTTGTATCTAGGGCCTACAAGCAAATCATTATTTTTTTGTTGCTATGTTTAGAGCTCTTGGCCCATTTGAATGTGGTTGGCCAGTGGGTTTAGCCAATCTTGGTACTATTCTTGATTATGATAAGTGGTGGGCGTGACACGTTCCTTTGATACTCATAGATCCTATCAGTGTTCCTGCTATGGGTAGAGAACACATTATAGGTCATCATGGGGAGAGGCATCTTTTGGATATTATTGTGGAGTAGCTTGCTAGGGCTATATAGGATAATGCACAGGATGATTCGATGCAAGAGGGTCATGGATAGGTTGCAGGTCCTCCTCCACCACCTAGAGATGGAGTAGTGTGGTTAGCACAGATGACTACTATGAGGGATGTCAAGATATTATAGTGATAGGCTATAGAGGCATAGATTGTTACAATCATTGTAGAGGGAGACAATGCTTTTTAGGAGAGAGATGGCTTTAGGGCAGAGAGAGACACTAAGATTAGGTGGCATGTAGTTGTTGAGACATAGTTGTAGGATATTACCACTAAGAGGGACAATCTTAGGACAAAGCATGATAGTGTACAAGATGAGTGAGATCAATTTCTATAGAGGGCTACATATTATCTATCCCTATATGATGCCTCCATTCTTAGAGCTTGGCGACAACTACAATTTGGAGAGCCTAGTGTTGCTACACATGTTGTTTCTAGTGAAAATTTCATTCGATAGCCTGATCCTTAGAGTCCTTCTCCCCTAAGCAGGCAGTGGAATATTTGATCTTTGATCTTTATGATGTTTATTGTTCATAGACTTATACTATAGACATTATTTTGTATATATATTCATCGTCCTAGCTAAGGCCTTGTATATATGTATATTTTGGTATTATCCTATCACACATGTTTCATTGACGATGTACCATGACATTCTCATTTTTTATGATGATATATGAGGTATACATGATTTGATTTGCCTTCATTATGTGTTATGGTGATGATGTATGGTTTTATATTCTTTTGTACTTTTCTGTTGTATGCATATGATGTGGATGGATGGATTGATCATATTCTATTTCATACCATGTTTTATATGATGAATGTATGTCCTATCCATTAAACTTGATGTTTTCATTGCTTTATTATCATCATGAGATGTATTGACAACATTGTGGAAGGAGGATGGATATGGTACTAATGATATTAGGTGATCCCACAATACTGGTTTATAATTTTTTCCCAAACTAGACACTGAACTAATGATATTAGGTGAAGATGATGGAAACTAGTGATTTGTGACATTTTTTCTATAGATTCCAAATATATTTTTTCAAAATTTGGAATCAAATTTCACTTCTTTTTGCATCTCCTTTGAAAACTAGTTTTCTTGATAAACACCATTTTAAGGAGCGGCTCATCGTATAACACATAACTTTTTTTCCATGAAGGATAAAATTCTAATTTTTTTGAATTTAGATTTGTAACTGTGATATCTAGTGCTTCCAATTGGTTTCATAGTGTTTTATTGAATATTTTTTCCTTAATCAAGTTTTGAAGTCAAACCAATTATAATTTAGAAATAGGTGGACTGTATAACACAATTTTTTTTGTATGTATCAAAATTCAATTTATTTATTTTGTGGGATCAAGGACTTCAATATCTAGTGCACTCATATTTTTCAATTCTTTTTTATAATCTTCTATTTTTTCTTTTTAGTGGAGAACAAAGAGCTTGATTTTTGGTGAAAAACCTACATTCACAAGAAATAAAAAATAAATATAATAATAAAACTAAATTTATTTAAAATTATACCTTTTTGGAAGCTTATAATAAGGACTACATACTTACAAAAATAAATTTTAAAATAATTCATTTGATCCCCCAAAAGGTAAATCAAAAGTGGTTTTTTATCAACATTTTGATATGTATAAAGGAGACTTTGTTATAGGTATGGTTTAAAACTAGCAGGGTTCTATCCAAGGGGATTTGATCTAAAGTATTTTGATCAAACCCTGTTCAATTGGAATGGTTTAAATGGAACTTTTTAAGGCTTAAATCATTATATTTTCTAAAAATATTTGATTTCATAAAAAATCAAAATCTCCCAGATATTGTCAACCATCTTTGTGGGATCACCCTATTGTTATGCGGGATGGATATGGGACTAATGATATCGTTATGCAGGATGGATTATAGTTAGAAGATATATTTGATCATGGATAGAAATTTGATGTTAGTTGTTGATGATTTTTCTTTTTCTTTGCTTGGAGACTTCACATTTTTATCAATCCCTTTTTGATGTAGCAAACAGATATGATGCACCATGGTATCAACAACCAAGGTGAAATTGTATACATTGCATGGAATTTGACTCAACATACAAAGAATATTCTTGCTCATACTAGACATAGAAAAAATTTTCCTAGACTATATGTTTGGGTTGTGTTAAAAAAATTTGGACGAGTTACATAGAGAGGTATAGAGTACTTAATGTGCAACTACTACATGAATTGTCTCAAAACAACTTTCATAAACTCAATAAAGAAATTATTTGTCATGGTAGTATCACAAAAAAATCTTACAAAGAACAAACTAAAATGACACTCAATTCTCCCCATTCCTTCTTCTCTAAATCCTTATTAACATCCTCAAGAGATCCTAGGAATGAGTCAATAAAAAAAATAAAAAATAAGGCTATAGAAAGATAAAAAAATGTGGCAGTATCGCTTGCCATATTTGTTTTGATGTTTCAGGCTATTATCCATTGTTGATCATGTCTATTGTAGGAATGGTTCCATTAAGGCATATCTCAAGATTTTTTTGGTGAATTATCAAAAGATAGGTAGTTATCACTTTGTCCTTGTTTTCATTTGTTTGTAATCAATGCATTGTAATTGTTGACTTGAAAGTTCTAGCTTTTGGTGTTTGCTTTGTTTGTTTGTTTGTTATATAAAAGGGTGAAGATGATGATTTGTTTATTATGGATGAAATGTTTATTGTGGATTGTGGTAATGGAGTTAGGACCTTTTCTTTTTGATATTTTTTGAGTTTTACTATTTTTTTTTTAATTTTTTAGCGAACTAACCTAGGGCCTCACGGGCTCATCAAAGATAAGCCTTTCCTATGTTGTACATGTAGAGGCTCATAGTTTTCTTGGTTTGATGTGAACATTTTTTTTGGAAACACAAGGGTAGAAAACTAAGAGGGGGGTGAATCAATTGTCACAAAAATTATACTTATTAAACTTATTCTTAAATCTGATAAATAAACATGAAAGCATAAACCATCACCACATCAAAAACACACATAAAACCAATATTTTTTATGTGGAAACCCTATTAGGGGAAAAACCATGATGGAGGTTAATCCACAAGATTATACTCTGTTAAAAGTATAAAAGAATTATAAATGGGGAATGCACATGCATTTAGGCACACTACCTAGAGCTCACTACTCAAATACAAAAGGCTTTTTACCTAAAGGAAGACTCACTATCTTATAGAAACATTCAGATTACATCCATAAGATTTTGAATTGAGAAAATAGCATTTTTTAATGCCTAATTACAGTTTTGGTTAAGCACATAAACACCTACTCACTCTTCTTCACACTTTACTTCTTCCTTCCAAAGATTAGAATATTATTCACTTAAAACACTCACACACTTTGCACACCACTCATACCATCACATGGTATAGACAATCAATCATATATATCCGCAACTAGAAATTAGAACAATTACATGTCGGCCTAAGAAAATATAAAATTAGTACAAATTGTTGGCCCAAATTAAAAAACAATTATTAATGCACACCAAAAAATGCTAGTGAAAACATAGTAAGGACCCAAAACAACATCCTCAAACATGAATCACCTTAAACAATTATGCCTCGAAGATCCACAATAGACTACAATCACCCTGTCGGCCATGACCATGAAAAACATGAACACACAAAAGAAAATCACCAATCGCAATCACAACGGTCAATTCAGATCAACAACATAGATAGAGCATGATCTAGAAACATCCACAAGCATCATGAATCACTTCAGAAGCATCTGCAAAAACTCAAATTACTAGAATCGCATTATCTTCTTTCAAGAACACCAACTGAAGCAACAAAACAACTGTTCTAACACAAATACTCATAACTCAATCAAATCTTCATGCGAACCTCTAAAAATTCATGTGGAGAAACTAGATGTACTTGAAAACAAACCCTTTAATCCACAACCTCTTATCATCAATATATTGAACTAGCCACTATGCTGAACTTCACTACATCGCTAACAACGTGCAACTTATTTTATTATAATTTTTTTGACATCCTCGACATATACAACCTTAAAGACATTAATTCCAATAGTGTTGACATTAATGACAACCACATATCAGCAATATCCAACAATCTCCACTTTTGGCATTGATGGAAACACATGATGTAAAAAAAACCATCAATGAAACTTTCTCTTAGCACTTTCTCCCCCTTAGATTTTCACTCTTTTCTCCTTAACTCTTTCATATTTTTTCACATGACTCTTCTCCCCCTTTAAAATCAATGAAAATGATACACATTATCTTTCTCCACACAAGCTCTGAACCAAATTTCCTAAACATCTAACTACTCCCCCTGAGTAGTAGCCACCACAACATCAATTCAGATCATAAGGTATGACTATGAAATGCATAGACTGATGCAAGTCAATGCATCATAATTCTGATTAGGAGGGGTAATCACCCCTAGCTTCCCTCTGAGATACTCAATAGTATCCTTAGGTAAGGGCTTGATAAATATATTTGCAGTTTGTTCCTTAGTGGGTACATACTCCAATTTGACTTCCTTTTCACTCACCTTCTATCTTAAAAAGTGCAAATTGATAGATATATGCTTGGTTTTTTAATGCAGCACCAAATTCTTAGAAATGTTAATTGCACTTGAATTATCATAGAATATAGAAATAGGTTCATCATACACAACTCTGATATCTTTCAACATCTACTTCATCCATAATACTTGAATACAATTGTTATTAGCAACAATGTATTCTTCCTCTATAGTAGATAAAGAAATGGTATTTTGCTTCTTACTTAACCATGAAATCAACTTCTTTCCCCAAAAAAATGCACCACCACTGGTACTTTTTTTTTCATTCACATCTCCTACCCAATCAGCATCAGTATAAGCACTCAAAGTAAGGTCATCTTCTCTAGGATGCCATAGGCCAAAATCAACTATCCCCTTCAAGTACTTGAAAATCCTCTTCATAGCCATCACATGAGATTCCTTAGGAGTAGCTTGAAATCTTGCAACAATGCATATGGAATTCATCATATTAGGTATAGTTTGAGTCAAATAAAGCAATCCACCAATCATGCATTTGTATCTAGTCTAATTTTTTTTAGGAGAATCATCATCTTGTGTTAGCTTACATCTGGTCACCATAGGTGTACCAACTAGATATTAATCTTCCATAGAAAACTTCTTTAGCAATTCTTTCACATACTTGGACTGAGATATAAAGATCCCTCTATCTAGCTAAGTAATTTTTAATCCCAAAAATAATTTCATTTCTCCAATCATAGACATATCAAACTCATTCTAGATCTCTTCAAAAAGCTTCATGCACAAACTATCATCTCCTCCAAAAATGATATCATCAACAAAGACTTCAATAATGAAATATTTATCATGATCAATCTTGAAATACAAATTACTCTCAATAGAACCTTTATTAAATCCATGCTTCAACAAATATTTGTCCAATATAGCATACCATGCTCTTGGGGCTTGCTTTAGTCCATACAATGCTTTCTTCAACTAGAAAATCATATCTCCATGATCAGTCAATTGAAATCGATTAGGTTGCTCAATATACACTTCTTCTTCTAGTTCACCATTTAGAAATGTTGACTTGACATCCATCTGATAAACCTTAAAGTTTTTGTAAGAAACATAAGAAAGAAATAGTCACACAACTTCAATCCTGGCAACAAGAGCAAAAGTTTCTTCAAATTCAATTCCTTCCATCTAAGAATATCCTTTACACACTAGTCTTTCTTTGTTTCTAACAACTTCACCTTGCTCATTCACTTTGTTGCGAAAGACCCATTTAGTTCCATTTACATTTTTGTCCTTAGTTCTAGGAATAAGAATCCATGTATCATTGTTCTCAATTTGTAGTAGTTCTTCTTTCATTTCTTCCACCCAATGCTCATCTTTGCATGCTTCATTGACACTATTAGGCTCAGTCTTTAAGATCAAATAGTATTATTCTATAATTCTTCTCCTGGTTTGAACACCTTTGTTCTAATCACCAATAATCTGATCTTCTAAGTGATTTAGTCTTAAATACCTTGGAGCCTTAGGGTGTTCTTTAACTTTAGGCTCTTGTGATCTTACTTCTACACTTTCACTAGTTCCTTTTGATTTTCCTAATTCACTGGAATGATATGAACTTGATTTTTAGTCTAAACTTTTTTTCCTTTATCTAAACTATCATTCTAATCGTCTGAATCTTATCCACAAGTTCTAGATGGTCTAACTATGTCTTCATTAACCTTGACATTAGCACTCTCAATTACTTTCCTCAATCTCTTATTGTAGCACCAGTAGGCTTTACTTTTAGTAGAATAACCAAAAAATATTCCTTCATTAGTTCTAGCATCAAACTTTCCTATATCTTCATATCTCTTGATATAGCATTTAATCCCAAAGATTTTGAAGTATCTAATAGTAGGGGAGGGTGAATCAGTTGTGACAAAAACTTAAACTTTTATTACATAACTTAACTGAATCTCAAATCTGATGAATAAGAAATTAACCACAAACAATTAACACATTAGTGAGATAGATAACACCAAGATTTTTTACATGGAAACCATGTTGGGGGAAAAACCACGGTGGATGTTAGTCCACAAGATTAGACCCTATTAAAAGTATAATGAGAAATAATAAGGGGAATGCACATGCATTCAGGCACACTACCTAGAGCTCACTGCTCAAATACAAAAGAGGACTCATTGTACAACAATATAGAAATATGGATTAGATCTAAAGAGTATGAACTGAAAGAATATCTTCTATACAAGCCTAATTATAGTTCCAATTAAGCACAAAAAACCTTCTTCACTCTTCTCTCAATCTTCTTCACACTTTTGTCTGCTATCGAATGATTAGAACACTATTCACACATCTACACTTTCTTTGGCATTCATTCACACTTTTTCACTCACTAAATTTTCTTAAACAATCGCTCTTATGTATCCACTACACGAGATTTCATCACAACTTAGTCGCCCAGGAAAATAAAACATATTTGCAATGTCGGCCTAATTTAAAAAAAAAAATTAATGCATATCCACCAAGTGTAGTCACAACATAGTGGAGACCCAAATTTACATCTCCAACACAAAAATACTCTAATTAAATTCACCACGAAGACCCACAACACTCTATCACCAACATGTCAGCTGGGGACATGAAAAACCGAATATGCGCAAGAAAAGATCTTCAACCTCAAGCTCTCTGAATAATGTGGATGTACCACAAAGATAGAGTTCTAATGATCTAGAGACATCTGAGAACACCAAGAAATAGTAGAGAAGCATCCACAACAACTGAGATTAACATAATTACACAAAACTCATTCAGGAACACTAACAAAGACCACAAAAACACTGTCAAACCATGACACAATTAAAACTTGATGTAGGCATCTGAAACTTCTAGTAGATGATCTAGAAACACTCATCAATAAACCCTTTAATCCACACTGACTAATCTTCAATGTAAAGAACAAAATGCCTTCTTGACCTGCATAGTTCCATTGGGAACCTAGAACCCTTCCTTTAAGAATTTTCTCAATATCCTCGACATATACATCCTTTAATACACCAAATGCTAATAGTGTTGACATCAATGACAACCAGATATCAACAACCATATCCTGAACATCCAACAATCTCCCCCTTTGGCATTGATGGAAACACATGATGTGAAAAATACCATCAACACAAAACACTAACTCTTCTTCTCAACTGTGCTTCTCCCCACAAGGCTCTTTTCCTTTGAAAGATTTTTCACATTGCACTTCTCCCCCTTTGACATAAATAGAAAAGGTAACCATGACCTTTCCAAATACACACTCTGAACCACATATCTACACATCTGACTACTCCCCCAGAGTAGTAGCCACGAAAACATCAATCTAGATCAGAATGTAGCAATATAGATCATAGATTGATGCAAGAAAATGGATCTTTAGTTCTTATCTAGAGGGGTAATCACCCCTAGCATTCCTCTAAGATACTCAAAAGTATCCTTCGACAATGGCTTAGTAAATATATCTGAAATTTGTTATGTGGTAGACACATATTCCAATATGACTTCTTTCTCATTCACTTTTTCCCTCAAGAAATGAAACTTGATTGATATATGTTTATTCTTGGAATGTAGTATCGAATTCTTTGAAATATTTATTGCACTTGAATTTTCACAGTATATGGCAATAGGTTCTTCATATACCACCCTGATATCTTTCAACATCTATTTCATCCATATCACTTGAGTACATTTATTTGCATAAGCAATGTATTCTTCTTCCAGTAGATAGAGAAATGGAATTCTTCTTTTTTCTCAACCAAGACACCAACTTCTTCCCTAGGAAGAAAGCACCACCACTAGTACTTTTCCTGTCATCAACATCTCCAGTGCAATCTACATCAGTATATGCACTTAAAGTGAGATCATCATCCTTTGGATGCCAAATTCCAAAGTCAATTGTTCCTTTTAGATATCTGAAGATTCTCATGACAACAGTAACATGTGATTCTTTTGGATCAGCCTGAAATCTAGCAACCATACATACATCATTCATAATGTTTATTCTAGTCTGAGTTAAATAGAGCAATCCAACAATCATTGACCTAAATCTAGTTTTATTTTCCTTAATAGAATCATCATTCTATGACAACTTACATCTGGTTACCATGGGAGTACCAATAGGTTTTGAATCATCCATTCCAAACTTCTTTAGCAATTCTCTCACATATTTGGACTAAGATATGAAAATTCCCTTGTCTAGCTAAGTAACTTGCAATCCTAGAAAGAACTTCATCTCTCCAATCAAACTCATCTTATCAACAAACTTCATCCATAGATTGTCATCTCCTCCAAAAATGATGTCATTAACAAAAAATTCTATAATTAACTCCTTATCATGATCTAATTTGAAGTACAAGTTGCTATCAATAGTACCTTTAGTGAATCCAAGCTTTAGTAAATATTTGTCCAATCTAGCGTACCAGGCTTTGGGGGCTTGCTTAAGCCCATACAAAGCTTTCTTTAATTGACATACCATATCTTCCTTGTTAGTTAGATGAAATCCATCTGGCTATTCAATGTATAGTTCTTCTAGCTCTCCATTCAAAAATGCTAACTTCACATCCATCTGATAGACTTTGTAATCCTTGTATACAACATAAGAAAGAAATAATCTAATAGCTTCAATTCTAGCAATAGGAGCAAAGGTTTCTTCAAAATCAATACCTTCCATTTGAGAATACCCTTTACATACCAGTCTTGCTTTATTCTGGACCACTTAACCTTTTTCATTTAGCTTGTTCCTAAATGCCCATTTAGTACCAATCACATTTTTTTCTTGAGGCCTGGGAACCAGTATCCATGTGTTATTATTTTCTATATGCGTCAGGTCTTCCTTCATAGATTCCAACCAATGTTCATCTTGATAGGCTTCAGTGACATTTTTAGGTTCAATCTTGGAAATCAGACAATATTCTTCAGTAATATTTCTTCTAGTATGCACTCCTTTATTCTTATCTCCTATGATTTTATTTTCAGAATGATTTAGCCTTACATACCTTGTAGTTGGTGCAGGAGCACCTTGGCTTAACTCCAAATTTGTTGTGAACAATTTTTGGCTTGTACTGACCTTAGCCAAGTTAGGATGTTTGTGTGTTTAGGTTGGACCTTAGAAGGTCTTGTGTGGGTGTGTTGAATTAATCATTAGCATAGATGTCATCCTAGTTTAATCATGTTTTTAAATTTTGGCTTTAATGAGCTTTGGACAGTTTGGATGAGCTTTAAATGTGTAACCACAACATCCTCGTTGTTTGAAGATGCCATGGGACAGTACAAGAGCTGTTGGTTCGAGATCAAGGTGTTAGAGGTCCTATGTTTGAGGATCATGACACAATCATGGCATAATGGAAGTTGCAAAATATTGTTGTAAAGTTGCATGGCAAGATTTATGGAATTGCATGCAATTTAGTGATTGGAATCCCTTGAAATCAGGGGTAAGTGGTCGAGCAACTGCCCTTGAATGGTGGAAAAGGCATCAAAAGTAGTGTGTGGCTCGTAGAGAGCAGTTAGAGTACTTGTAATCAAATTTTGGTTTTGAAAAATATAGAAGCTCTCGGCCTTTTTTGTATTTTTTGTGTTTTCCTGCAAACCCCATGTGTTTTCAGAACAGTGATATATAATGTGTTAAATGCATTGATTTGGCATTGGTATTGTGTTTACACAACAAGTAGTAGCATTCTATCTTTTGTAAATAGTTTCATTCGGTTTAGAGTAGGTGTTTTTGTGTAAATAAAGTAGAATTTAGGTGTTTGTTATCTCCTTCTGAACAGTTCGCTTTGTTAATGGCTTCCCCATTAAATCCAACCATGGAAACATCCTGAGTTTGGATTGAAGTGTTAGGGAAGCTAATAATTTGTAGATATTTAGCTAAAGGAAGCATGGAAAAGCAGTCAAGCATTTTGAAAACCAAACCCTAGGTGAACTATTGTAACTCGGTTAGGAGTTTGGTAGAGAAAATTGAGAACTTAGGTAGGGGAAAGGTGCTACTATATAGAATCCGTATGGTTCTAGATAGGGCTAGACAAGTTCTCCACATAGTAAAAGGATTGGAGCTTTAATCAATCCATTGATAATAGTTTTGAAGGAGGAAACAGTGAAACCCTAGAAGATAGGGCAATTAGGCCTCCTCTCCAAGATCATAGGAAACCCTTGTACGGTACTGACAGAGACCTGTTAACCTATGCAAGATTTAAAAGCCCGAAAAGGGTGTCAGGAAATGTGTTTTTTTTGCTAGGTTGTGTGGAGAATTTGGGTAGAAAAAGCAAAAGAGTGACTGGTAAGGGCTAGTAGAAGCTAGGCCCTCTCAAGGCAAAATCTAGAGATTGGGTAGTTTGAGGATAGTATAACCTCCAAGATGGATTCCAATGGAGGTGAAATGCATGGAAATAGAGCATCTATCTCCCCTGCACAGAGTTCAAGTTAGATGAAGAAGTTGGGACTTAGACCCTTCTAAGTCCAAGGAAGAATAGTCAGTTGCAAGAAGGTGTGGGTCTTCCAAAGGTAAAGCACTAGTGGAGAACTCTTTGAGAAGAGTTGGAGTAGGACTAGGATAGTCTTATGAGCTCAACAAGAACCCTTGGTAGTAGGTTCCAGGCAGAAGACAGAGGAAATTCTTCTACAAGATAGTGCGAGCAACCTTTGGTTTTATCATACACCATATTGGTATCAGAGCTAAGATTGATTCAAGGCTTGTGATTAATGTTTCAGCCCACTGAGTCAGTTGGAGAGAACACACCAGAGGAAGGAACCATGGTGAAAAATGCAGAGCTAGCTAAAAAGGTAGAAGAGCAAGAGGAAGATAACCAGTTGCTCAGAGAAAGGATATCTCAAATGGAGAAACTCTTGGATGAAGTCCATGAGATAGCAGATAAATTGAAAGACAAGATAGAGCAGAAGGAAGAGTAGGAAGCCAAGGAAAAAGAAGAGGATTTGGAGGAGGAAGCTCCAAAGCCTGACCCTGTTCTTGCTGAAGAACCATTCTTGAAGGCATTGCAGGCCTTGAGTGGTAAAGCATTGGAGGGTGTGCCACTTTTCAGTGGACAAATGGACCCTGATTCAGTTGTAGACTGGATTGAGAGCATTGAGAATCACTTTGAGTGTGATGGCATAACAGAGGCCCAAAAGGTAAAGGTGGCCAAGTCAAGGTTGAGAGGAGCATCTCTCACATGGTGGAAGTTTGTACAATCTGAAAGAGAGAAAGAAGGCAAAGGTCCTATAGTTTCATGGAGAGGAATGGTGACTAAGATAAGGTAGACCTATCTCCCTGATGATTATGAACTTCAATTGCATAGGAGAAGACACAATCTAAGGCAAAAAGATATGGATGTCCAAACATATACAGAGGAGTTTCAAAAATTGTGCCTTAGATCAAAAGTGGTTGAAGATGAGAGTATCAAGTTATCAAGGTACCTAAATGGACTCAAATGGTTTATTCAAGAAGACATGAGTTTGGTAAACTTCAAATCAGTTCGCCAATGTTATCAAATGGCTTTGAAGATAGAGGAGAAAGGAAAAAATAAGCAGGAACAAAACCCCAAAAGCAGAGGTAAAGGGAAAGACAACAGAGGACAAAGAGGAAGTTATAGTGGAAGAAGCTCAGAACCAAGAGCCCAAGGAGAAGTCAAATTTTCTGAACAGCAAGAAGGAAGCTCTAGTAGAGGTGGTAGAGGAAGAGGTTTCAGCTCCAAAGGAAGAAGTGGTGGACAAGGAAGAGGCAGCTACTTCACCAACATGAAATGTTACCACTACAACCAATTGGGACACCCGACCTATAGATGTCCAGAGAAAGGTAGCACTTCTCATGGAGGAGATAAAAGAACCAATCTGATTCAAGATGAGACAGCTGCAGCAAATAAACAACCTGAAGTACCATTGAACTCAGAAGAAGGTGAGAACCTCATGATGAGGAGGACTTTAATCAAGGAACCGGTTAAAGAAGAACCAAGCCAAAGGAGGTCCTTGTTTAGGATAAATGCAAGATGATGGGGAAAGTGTGTAAGGTCATTATAGACTCAGGTTCTGCTGACAATATTGTGTCAGAGGAGGCAGTCAGCAAGCTGAAATTGACAAGGATACCTCACAACAATCCTTACAAGGTCACGTGGTTCAATAAGGGTCAGCATGTTTTGGTGAATGAACAAGCATGGGTGGAGTTTTCAATTGGCAAGTACAAAGACAAAGTTTTGTGTGATGTATTACCTATGGACACATGCCACTTTCTCCTAGGTAGACCATGGCAATTTGACCACCAAGCTGTGCATGATGGAGCCAAGAATTTTTACGCTTTCAAGAAAGACAATATAACCTTCAAGATTCAATCTTTGTTAGAAGATACTGAGGTGCAGATAGCAGGTTCTAAGCTGCTCATAGCTAGTGAAAGGGAGTTCTTAAAAGCCTTGGAAGAAGGAGAAGGAGTTGGCTATGCAGTGATGATCAAGCCAAGAGAGGTAAGCAAAGAGAAGGCAGCTGAAAAACAAGAGTTACCGAAGGAGATACAGGACTTGTCGCAGACCTATGAAGGTATTGTAAGTAGTGGTCAACCAGCAACCTTACCTCCTAAAAGAGCCATAAGTCATAGGATAGACTTGATACCAGGAGCCACCCTTCCAAACAAGGCAACTTATAAGATGACACCTCAACAAAATGAGGAGATAGTTAGGCAGATTCAAGAACTTCTTGACCAAGGTCTCATTAGGAAAAGCATTAGTCCATGTGCAGTACCCACTGTCTTAGCACCTAAGAAAGGAGGAGAATGGAGGCTTTGTACTGATTCTAGGGCAATAAACAAGATAACCATCAGGTATAGGTTTCCCATCCCTAGGATTGAAGATCTCATGGATTGTCTAGGTGAAGCTAGGTACTATACCAAGATAGATTTAAAGAGTGGTTATCACCAAATTAGGATACATGAGGGTGATGAGTGGAAAAAAGCCTTCAAAACCAATGAGGGTCTCTATGAGTGGCTAGTTATGCCATTTGGATTATCTAATGCCCCCTCCACATTCATGAGACTCATGAATGAAATCCTCAAAGACTACATTGGCAAGTTTGTAGTAGTGTATCTTGATGATATACTAATCTATAGTAGAACAAGAGAAGAGCACCTCCAACATATTGAGTTGATTTTCAAGAAGCTGCAGGAGGAGAAGCTGATGATCAATCTGGAAAAGTGTGAGTTCATCAAAATAGAGCTGGTGTACCTTGGATTTGTGCTATCACATGGCAACTTGAAGATGGATAGCAGCAAAGTGGAAGCAATCCTCAATTGGCCTACTCCAAAGATAGCAACAGAGGTAAGAAGCTTCCATGGTCTTGCTCAGTATTATAGAAAATTCATAAGACAGTTTAGTGCTATTTGTGCTCCTATGTTGGATACCATTAAAGGAGGCATGAAAAATAATTTTGTATGGAATGAGCAAGCTAACAAGAGTTTTGAGTTGTTGAAGGAAAAGATAGCTACCCAACCTGTTTTGGTGTTGCCAAGCTTTGAGAAGCTATTCACCATTGAATGTGATGCAAGCAATGTAGCTATTGGAGTTGTTCTCAGTCAAGAGAGTAGACTGACGGCTTTTCATTCAGAGAAGCTAAGTGAAGCCAAGAAGAAGTATTCTTCTTATGACCTTGAGATGTATGCATTGGTCCAAGCACTAAGGAAATGGTGGCATTACTTGCTTCCCAAGGAATTCATTGTGTATTCAGACAATCAAGCACTCAGTTTCCTGAATTCACAAGAGAAGTTGAGTCACAGGCAAATGAAATGGGTGGAGTACTTGCAAGCTTACACCTTTAATATCAAGCACAAGAAAGGAGCTCTCAACAAGGTGGCTGATGCATTGAGCAGAAGAGTCCTCACCATTCAAGAAATTCAGTTGAAGAGCATGGGGATAGATCATTTCAAAGATCTATATGTAGATGATGAAGACTTTGCAGAAATTTATAAGGTATGTCTTGAGTACAAGAATCATTTCCATAGCAAATATGCTGAATATACCTTGCAAAGTGATCTTTTGTTTAAAGGAAATCAGCTTTGTGTTCCTAGAGGTTCTATTAGAGAAAACTTAATACAAACGAAGCATAATGGTGCATTGAGTGGTCATTTTGGGATCACTAAAACTCAGGAACTGGTTCAAAGGTTTTATTTTTGGCCTAAGATGAACCTAGATGTCAGGAAGTATGTAGAGAGTTGTGTGGTATGTCAAAAGGAAAAAGGAACTTCTTATAATGCAGGCCTATACCAGCCACTACCTATCCCTTCTAGGCCATGGGAATGCTTGAGCATGGACTTTGTAGTTGGTTTACCCAAGACAAAGCAAGGTATGGATAGTGTTTATGTTGTTGTAGAAAAATTCAGCAAGATGGCTCACTTTGTACCTTGCAAAACAACCAATGATGCCAGTCAAATAGCCTCTCTTTTCTTCAAGGAGATAGTTAGGATTCATGGCTTACCAATCAACATTGTATCAAACAAAGACACCAAGTTTATGAGTCATTTTTGGAAGACTCTTTGGCAAAGAATGGGCACCAATCTATCCTTTGGATCTGCATACCATCCCCAAACTGATGGTCAGACCGAAGTTGTGAATAGAACACTTGGAAACCTTTTAAGATGCTTGACCAAGGAGTATGGTCAACAATGGGATTAGATTATTGGGCAAGCTGAATATGCCTATAATGATACAGTGAATAGATCCACAGGGAAGAGTCCCTTTGAAATTGTCTATGGACTGCACCCTAGAGGTGTTTATGAGCTTAGAGAGTTGAAGGATGGAGTCAAGGGAAGTGGATATGCAGATGATTTTGCCTATGCAATGCAGGAAATTCATGACACAGTCAGAAAAACCTTGGCAGAAAACACAATGAAGCATAAGACTAAGGTGGATGAGCATAGGAAAGATGTTCACTTTAATGTTGGTGACCCAGTGATGGTGCATTTGAACAAATCCAGACTACAGATTTGATTTCCTAACAAGTTGCAAATGAAGAGGATAGGTCCATGTCCTATCTTGGAGAAGTATGGAAGTAATGCATTCAAAGTGCAATTGCCAGATGACAGTGGACTGTCCCCTATTTTCAATGTTGCAGACCTTGTACATTACAAAGGACTACCACTAAACTTGGATCAGACCATTCATGAAGTCAGTCAAGATGTGGAGGAACTCAAACTGCCCCATGTCACAGTCAAACAAGCTAATAAAATATTGGATACCAGGGTCTACAAGAAGACTAGGACCAAAGAATATAACGAACACCCGATCAAAAGGCATGGACAACCTAATGCAGATGCAGTGTGGATCAAGGAGGCAGAGTTCAAGAAGTTGGGCATTGATCTCAACTTGCTTAATCCAAGGATGGATTGAATTTTTCTGTTTTAGGGAGGATGGTGCAGGAGCACCTTGGCTTAACTCCAAATTTGTTGTGAACAATTTTTGGCTTGTACTGACCTTAGCCAAGTCAGGATGTTTGTGTGTTTAGGTTGGACCTTAGAAGGTCTTGTGTGGGTGTGTTGAATTAATCATTACCATAGATGCCATCCTAGTTTAATCATGTTTTTAAATTTTGGCTTTAATGAGCTTTGGACAGTTTGGATGAGCTTTAAATGTGTAACCACAACATCCTCATTGTTTGAAGATGCCATGGGATAGTTCAAGAGCCCTTGGTTCGAGATCAAGGTGTTAGAGGTCCTATGTTTGAGGATCATGACACAATCATGGCATAATGGAAGTTGCAAAATATTGTTGTAAAGTTCCATGGCAAGATTTATGGAATTGCATGCAATTTAGTGATTGGAATCCCTTGAAATCAAGGGTAAGTGGTCGAGCAACTACGCTTGAATGGTGGCAAAGGAATCAAAAGTAGTGTGTGGCTTGTAGAGAGCAGTTAGAGTACTTGTAATCAAATTTTGGTTTTGAAAAATATAGAAGCTCTCGGCCTTTTCTGTATTTTCTGTGTTTTCCTGCAAACCCCGTGTGTTTTCAGAATAGTGATATATAATGTGTTAAATGCGTTGATTTGGCATTAGTATTGTGTTTACACAACAAGTAGTAGCATTCTATCTTTTGTAAATAGTTTCATTCGGTTTAGAGTAGGTGTTTTTTTGTAAATAAAGTAGAATTTAGGTGTTTGTTGTCTCCTTCTGAACAATCTGCTTTGTCAATGGCTTCACCATTAAATCCAACTGTGGAAACATCCTGAGTTTGGATTGAAATGTTAGGGAAGCCAGTAATTTGTAGATATTTAGCATAGGAAGCATGGAAAAGCTGCCAAGCATTTTGAAAACCAAACCCTAGGCGAGCTATTGTAACCCAGTTAGGAGTTTGGTAGAGAAAATTGAGAACTTAGGTAGGGGAAAGGTGCTACTATATGGAATCCGTACGGTTCTAGATAGGGCTAGACAAGCTCTCCACATAGTAAAAGGATTGGAGCATTAATCAATCCATTGATAATAGTTTTGAAGGAGGAAACAGTGAAACCCTAGAAGATAGGGCAATTAGGCCTCCTCTCCAAGATCATAGGAAACCCTTGTACAGTACTGACAGAGACTTGACAACCTATGCAAGATTTAAAATCCTGAAAAGGGTGTTAGGAAATGTTTTTTTTTTGCTAGGTTGTGTGGAGAATTTGGGCAAAAAAAGCAAAAGAGTGACTGGTAAGGGCTAGTAGAAACTAGGCCCTCTCAAGGCAAAATCTAGAGATCGGGTAGTTTGAGGACAATATAACCTCCAAGATGGATTCCAATGGAGGTGAAATGCATGGAAACAAAGCATCTATCTCCCTTGCATAGAGTTCAAGTCAGATGGAGAAGTTGGCACTTAGACCCTTCTAAGTCCAAGGAAGAATAGTCAGTTGCAAGAAGGTGTGGGTCTTCCAGAGGTAAAGCACTAGTGGAGAACTCTTTGAGAAGAGTTGGAGCAGGACTAGGATAGTCTTCTGAGCTCAAAAAGAACCCTTGGTAGTAGGTTCCAGGTAGGAGATAGAGGAAAGTCTTCTACAAGATAGTGCGAGCAACCTTTGGTTTTATCATACACCAGTAGTTTTTAGACATTCTTGACCTTCTGATTCTTCTGATTTCTCTTCTACACTTGAACATGTCTGTGCTTCCTGACTGACTTGATTTACCATAATAAATTGAGGTTGCTTAACTAGAACATATGGAATAATTTGAAGTAGATTTTATGTCTAATAATTATTCCCTTTGCAAGTATTGTCTTCATCTGATTCATATTCACAATATCCGGATGATCTGACAGAGTCCTCATCAGCTTTGACATTTGCACTTTCAACTATCTTTCTCAGTCTTTTTTTATAGCACCGATATGCCTTGCTTTTAGTGGAGTAACCTAGGAAAATACCTTCATCGCTTCTTGCATCAAACTTACCCATGTCATCAAATCTCTTGAAATAACACCTACTTCCAAAGATCTTGAAATATTTAACAGTAGGCTTCTAACCAAACCATAACTCAAAATGGGTCTTACCAGAGTTACCATTAACATTTACCTAGTTCAAAGTATACACAGTAGTGCTTACCACTTCACTCCAGTACATTTGAGATACATTTCCTTCTATCATCATTATTTTTGAAGCATCCAAAATTGTTCTATTCTTTCTCTATCCAACTCCATTCTATTGAGGGGTTTAGGGAGCAGATAACTGTCTTTTAATTTCATGCTCTTCACAAAAAGAGTTGAAATCCCTATAGGTGAACTCACCACTTCTGTCAGATCTTAGACACTTGATTTTTTGACCTTTCTCATTTTCTTCCATAGTGTTAAAACTATTGAACTTTTCCAATGCTTCACATTTTTCTCTTAAGAAAGAAACCCATATCATTCTAGAGTAATCATCAATAATCAACATAAAGTACCTTTCTCCATGAATACTTCTAACTCTGGAGGGACCACAAAGGTCAATATGTAGTAGCTCCAACAAATTATTTGAATGAAACTGTTTGCTCCAGAAAGAGACTCTATTTTGTTTACCCATCTGACATTCCTTGCAGATTGTGTTAGCAGGCTTTACTAACTTAGGTAGATCTCTTATTGCTTGAGTAGAACTTATCTTGATAATGTTGTCAAAATTTACATGACACAATCTCCTATTCCATAGCCAACTTTCATCTACTTGAGCAATTAAATAGCTCCCACTACCAGTAGTTATGTGAAAGATATTACCTTTTTCTGTTTACTAGTAGCAATCATATTCCTAGAATTTCCCCGTATCTTGCATCTTACATTTTTGAATTGAAGATCATATCCATTGTGCACCATCTGTCCTACACTCAACAAGTTGTGATTCAAACCTTCAACATACAGAAAATCATCAGGGTTATCCTTACCACCAAGGGAAATAGATTCTTTGCCATGAATCACACCAACATTGTTGTCTCCAAATCTTACAACCCCACTGTCATAATTCTCTAGACTCACAAATTTTCTTTTATCACCGGTCATATGATGTGACCATCCATTATCAATGACCCACTCATCTTTTTCTTCAACTCGCATTGCAAGTTCCTTTCCATCTTTAGTGAATTTAGTAGTCATAGAATTATCTTCAATGGTAGTAATGAAAACCCATTCATCTTCATTTCCATTATCTTTATTAGACTCATCATTGATCACTACTTCTTTAGCAGAGTAACATATCTTTTGGAATCTAGACTTATTAGACTTAGATCTAGGAACTCTTTTAGGACACCTCAATGCAAAATGACCTATTTTACTGCAAGGGAAACATTAATAGGCAATACATCTTCATACGTACATTTTCCTCTACCTTCTTGTTTTGCAATCAGCACTTCCAATTCTTCTACCTCTCTTTCTTTATCTTCAAGCTATTTCGGTTCTTCATCATACTTGGATACATTTTTGGAACACTCTCCCAGACCATATCTTTTCCTGCTACTTCTATATATTGGAGCCTTGAATGTTGATTCTGTTTGGTGCAAATTCACAAAATTTAGTTATTTCAAAAGCAACAAGCTTGCCAACTAGCGTGTCTCTTGATATCTTTGTTACTGATATGATTTCTTCAATAGCATGAGCTTTCACTTTGTAGGATGGAGGAAAGGATCTGAGTTTCTTAGCCACAATTTCATCTTCATCCACAAAACCACCAGCACATCTAATACACATCACTATCTCATCTACTCTTTGCATAAAAGAAGTGATATTTTCATCTTTGCCCATCTTCAAATTCTCATACTTTCCTTTCAAGATTTGCAACTTAGCCATCTTCACTTGAGCATCTCCTTCATACAAATTTTCTAGCTTTATCCAAATCTCATGAGTTGTCTACAACCCTATCACATTAGCCATCTTTGAATCTACCAGAACACTCACGAAAGCTTCAATAGCCCTAATATTATTTTCAGCATCTTTGATCTCATCAGTAGCGGGGGAACCATTCTAAGGAATAACATATGGATCTTTTGTAATCTTCTAGAAAGCTTCACCAATAAATATTATATGACACTGCATCCTAACTTTCCATAGTGAGTAGTTAGTGCCATCAAATCTCAAACTGTCCTTCTTGAATGTTGCAATCCTGGATCACCTCAAGCTTTTAGACTTCTTCAAAGGAACCTGCTCTAATACCAATTGTTGGTAGAACAAGGAAACACAATTGAGAAGGGGAGGGTGAATTAGTTGTGACAAAAACTTAAACATTTCTTACTTAACTTAATCTCAAATATGATGAATAAGCAATTAACTACAAACAATTAACACATCAGTGAGACATATAACACCAAGATTTTTTACGTGGAAACCCTATTAGGGTAAAAACCATGGTGGATGTCAGTCCACAAGATTATACCTATTTAAAATTATAATGAGAAGTAATAAGGGGAATGCACATGCATTTAGACACAATTCCTAGAGCTCATTGCTCAAGTACAAAAGAGGACTCACTTTCCAACAATACAAAAATATGGATTAGATCCATAGAGTACGATTTGAAAGAATAGCTTCTATACAAGCCTAATTATAGTTCCAATTAAGCACAGAGAACCTTCTTCACTCTTCTCTCAATCTTCTTCATGCTTTTCTCTTCTATCAAATGATTAGAACACTATTTGCACATCTGTACTTTCTCTGGCATACATTCACACTTTTGCACACACTAACTTTTCTTAAAAAATCGCTATTATATATCCACTACATGAAATATTTCATAACACCTTAGTCGGTCAGGAAGAAAAACATATTTGAAATGTCAGCCCAATTTTAAAAATAAAATTTTAATGCATATCCACCAAGTTCTGCCACAACATAGTGGAGACACAAATTGATATATCCAACACAAAAATACTTTAATTAAATTCACCATGAAAATACACAATATTCTATCACCAACATGTCGGCCAGGGACATGAAAGACCAAACATGCACAAGAAAAGATATTCAACCACATGCTCTTCGAATAATGTGGATGTACCAGAAAGAAAGAGAATGATGTAGAGACATTTGAGAACACCAAGAAACAACAGAGAACCATCTGCAACAACTGAGATTAACAGAATTAGACAAACTTCATTCAAGAACACTAACAGAGACCACATAAACACTTTCAGACCATAACATAATCAAAACTTCATGCAAACCTTTGAAAATTCTGCTAGATGATCTAGAAACACTCAATAATAAACCTTTTAATCTACACTAACTAATCTTCAATGTAAAGAAAAAAAATGTCTTCTTGACCTGCACAGTTCCATTGGAAACCTAGAACAGTTCCTCTTACAATTTTCTCAATATCCTCAAAATATACAACCTTTAATACACCAAATGCTAATAGTGTTCACATCAATGACAACCACATATCAGCAACCATATCCTCAACATCCAACAATAGCTTCTCTCCATTAGATATGAAAAAAATTTCCTTCCAACATCATAGTCCTAGCAGCTTCTTGAATTGTCATGTTCTTCCTATTCACAACTCCATTTTGCTGAGGGGTCCACAGTGCAGATAATTGTCTCTTTATCCCATGCTCTTCACAAAAAGAATTAAACTCACAAGAAGTGAATTCTACACCTCTATCTGATCTCAGACATTTAATCTTTAGACCTATATCTATCTTAACCATAGCCTTAAAAATATTGAGTTTCTCTAGAGCTTTAGATTTTTCCCTTAAGAAAGTAACCCACATCGTTCTAGAATAATCATCAATAAGTAACATGAAATACCTATATCCTTGTAAAATTTTGAATCTAGAGGGACCACACAAGTCAGTATGCACAAGCTCCAACACTTCATTTGACCAATACTTTTTGCTCTGGAATGAAACTCTAGTTTGCTTCCCTAACTGACATTCCTTACATATAGCATTAGTAGGTTTTATCAACTTATGAAGATCTCTCACTGTGTGAGTAGAACTTATTTTGATAATATTATGTACGATATTTTTTTTCTTTTCCTTAGTCTTTCAATATTCGGCCTCCTTTCATTTTGATTGTAGAAGTGTTAGGTTAATTAGGGGTCAATAAGAAAGATGGGCAATGTGCCACGTTGTGGTTGTGCGAATTTCCTTCATCATTTTCTTTGTGGAGGGCTCGCCCAAGACACATGTCAGAATGGCAGAAATTTTCTACAAATTTTTTTTGGAAACATAAGGTTTCCGACCGCATGATGTGTCATCTTTCTATCAAAGGAACACTGTGCCTCTTATGAGGTATTATCTTTTGGAGACTATCAACAATTTTTAGTTTTTCTTTTCTTGATTCTTAGGATGGAAGCTTCGATTCAGTGCTTCGAGATGGTGTGATTAGTCAGTGGAATCCTTTTATAGGCTATTGTTTTTAGGATTTGATCATATATGAACTTCTATCTTTAAAATATCTAAAATACATTAATGCATTCACTAGGAGTTAATTAGTAAAGATATTTTGTGGCCTAACCAAGGGTTTATGATCAGATTGTGAGCTATCAAATATCAACATCTGGAAATAATGAATTTTTTACTAAGGTGTTGTTCCTTTTTTTTGGCGGCTATAAGAGGAGAGCGATGACACAATGAAGGTTTGGATTCCAAGCAACAGTTTATTTTTTCAAAATAAGTGTTTCTTTAGTTTTCTTATGATTTTAAGATTATTTTTCAGAAGCAAGTTACATAAATATTTTATTCTAGCATGTTATATCTATTAAGGTTTAAACTATTCTCAGATTAGCATCCGACCTTTGTTTCAAAGTTCATTTCATAATTAAAGGTTGACCTATTTAGAAGAATTTATTGATACTATGCATGTATGGCCTTTTTCAAATTTTATTTCTTTATATTATCGTTTTGAATGGAACCCTATGTCTTACAAGTTATATCCAGATAGTTTAAGTATTAGATTTCTATTCTTTATACTTGTATCATAGAATAGTGGCTTAGGAAAATTGGACTATGTCATTGGACTTTTTTGTTTTTTTGAAAGTTGTTATTTTATTGTGCTATGTTCTATTGGGAGATAGAGTTCTTGTGATTTCTAAAATATTGTTCTTTCACTGATAAGAAATCTTTATGTTTGATTGGACCTTGATGAACACTGCTTGTGGAAAGATCTAAAAGTCTGCACTGTGCTTGAAGTTAGCCTTTTTTGTTCATTCTCTTTCAAACAATGAGGGGTTGTGGCATTCTATGTCTATTTATATCAATCATAGGAATAATTTTTTGTTTGAAATGTTGTAAAAGCTTTGGTGCATCACCTTTGATGTTTTATGTTTACATTTCATTCTCACCTTATCTCAAAACCCAAAAAGAAAAGTCAAATTTCTAAAAAAAATTGGAGGTATTCAATGAGAAACATTTTTTCCCTCACTCACTGAATTTCCCATAAGACTGTCAGAGAAGTGCAAGCTTTGATGATCAAAAATTATTTTTCTAGCATGCTTGGTGGGACAAAAAAAAAAATCTAACGACTGATTAGAAGTCAGAAATATTTCTTGAATCAGGCTAAGGAAGGAAACTAGAAGTTTGATGCCCATAGTCCAAACAAGAGCATTCTCAAGAGACCATTTCTAGAACTCTCAGTTACCTACCTCAATCCCTAGAAGGAGAACACTTACAATTTTTGTATCACCTATAAGGAGTAATAGAGTGAGAAGTCATAGCCCAGTATCTAGAGCCTTATCTACTCCACCCAGAGGCTTAAACTTCCAAATACGATTTCCTATATATCTGATTAATAGGAATCTTTTCTCCATGGCTCATGTACCTCCCCCTACTCCTATAAATTTTGTAACATGTGATAGTGGTAGTCCATTACAACCACCCACACCCCTAGATGTATGGCCTGCTATACCTACTAATGCCCTCAAGGCTATTCCAAGATTCTTTAGAGAAGATTTTAAAACCCCTTCAAAACAACTTCAAGATATAGTGGAGGTATGTAGGGTACATAATATAGTAGAAGAAAATATCACTCTAAGGTTGTTAGTTGCTTCTTTTAAGGGAAAGGCCCAAGATTGGTATTGATCTTTGGTCTTGGGTTCTATCATCTCCTGGGACCAGCTCGGAGAGCACTTGTTTGAATGCTTTTCAGAAAAAGGAGTGCTCCTCACTATTGCATCAATTAATCACTATTAAAAGGGCACCATGAGAGGCCATGAGTGATTTCAACACCAGGTTTGATAAAACTTGGCAAAGGATTCCCCTAACTACCCGACCCCTAGCTACGATGGCGTTCATGTCTATTATTCTAGATATCGTAGTTATGATAACTTCCATGGGGGTAGATATCTTTCCCGATGCTTACAAGTTGGCGGTATGAGTAGAGAACAATCTAATTGATGCTAGGAAGCTCCCACCATGACCCCCCATGCCCATGTTCACAAAACCCTCTAGAACATCTCAAGAAGGAGCCTATTCAAGCACATCTGCTATACAAAGCAGCATATCAGATACACCCTAGTCTATGTATGTATATCCCTCCACACAAAGAAGCATGTTGAGCCCAAGTTCATTCATGGATGATATTAATGACATGAAGAGTCTCATACAGACTCTTGTTAATGAATTGGTCATCCTCAAATGGTAGCAGGAAATGACTCCAAAGTTGAACACTTAGGCTTATAGTGGAAATAAGTTTTCTTATCAACAAAATACACACCAAGAGTTTCCCCAAGGAGGCGACCAACAGGAAACATCTATGAACCAGATAGTTTCAATCACCATGCCACTTCAAACAATAAAAGTTAGTCAGAATGGAGAAATGATCTAAGGCCAAAACAATTTGGCAAAAGAAGATGATGTATAATGTTTCCCATGCAGTGATGGTCGTCTTGCACAAGATTTCCCAAAGGGAAATATGAAAAAATGGATGGTAGAGCAAAGAAGCAAAGGCCCACCCCCAAATGCAGATAGATATGGATCATCTAAAATGGAGAATGCTCACTTTAGAGTGAAATTGTGAGGGATGTCCTTGGTACAAGAGATAGACACTACACCTGATCAAGCATTATTCTCATGGGTGGACGAAGAAGATGAAGTGTATGCAAATGAAGCTCTGATAACTGGTACTCTATCGGTATGGTAAAATTACAACGCAAGATCTAAGAGGAGGCTCACTAGAGAGTATGTACAATAATATTTTTCACAACCATAGCCACGCCAGCCTCCACCGCAAGAGAAGTAGGCTCCATCACCCACCGTCCAACCTTTTCCATAGCTAGGCAATTCACCAATGGCAGAGAAGGATACAAGAAAGGTGCCAATCTTAGTCACGACATAACATTTTCTCCCAAAACAAAAGAAATACCACCATTTAAGTCGAAGGCCCAAATAGTTGGGACACTTAACATGGTGGAGCAATTAAAGAAGGCACCTGCCAATGTACCATTATGGGATGTCATATCTCTTCTTGGGTAGAATTTTTTTCTTCAAGATGCATTAGAGATAGAAGAACAAAACCCATAGGAAGAGGCAACTCAACTGTGCAATCAAAGTGGAGGCAAAAGATCCTTGCTTCTTCCCTAGATTTTGAAAGTAACAACTTATGCAAATGATGTAGATGACATAAAAGAAAATGAGGTAAGTGGAACAAAACCCACGCTTTTCTTTTTAATACTCATAGTAGGAGATAAATTGTTTCATAATAATATGATTGATTTGGGGGCTAGCACAACCGTTATGCCAAAACAAATGGCAGATGCTTTAAAACTCAAGTATGAGTCCCTGTAAAAGTGAATTATGCAATTAGATGGAAAGAAGGTCCTGACCATTGGTCAGATAAGGGATTTCTCCCTAACCCTTTTGTCCTACCCAAGCCAAATAGTCACACAAAAAGTGGTAGTAATAGACATTCTATTGGTCTTCAGAATGTGTCTATCAAGGGATTTTACCGCCAAACTTGGCAAATACCTGGTGCTTGACTAGTCCCACTTAATTTTGAGAACCAAGTGTGGGGCAAAGATGGAAGCTCTTTCTGAACATTTTCATCCCAAACATATTTTAGACAATCCATTCCTATGCTTTAAGGCCACACACACTGCTATATCTCAACAGGAGAAATATTGTGTTGAAATGCTAGAAGATGAAGAGGATACAAGTAAGATAACTCTAGAGGAAGAAGTGTTGCTCAACCAATTCATTGATTCTGATCCATTCAACCACTTCCATGCGACCAGGCTTGGCACTTATGTAATTTTTGACAATGATCAAAATTTCCCAAAACTAATAAAGGATGAGGAGAAAATTGATAGCCTGTCTAATAATCATCTATGGACCCTATATTTTGATGGTGCCAAGTGTAAAGACAACTCCAGTGCAGGTGTCTAATTACTCTCTCCAATAATATGTGATACTCTCAGAGCTTACTATTTTATGTTCTCATGTTTGAATAATGATGTTGAATATGAAGCCTTAATTCATGGCCTAAACCTTGCACAAAGAATGGGTATAAAGAGAACACAAGTTTTCAAAGATTCAAAACTAATAGTGAGAAAGGTCTATGGTCAAGCAGCAACAAAGAATACCTGAATGAGGTCATACAAACACCAAGTCTGGGACCTAATTAAGAGTTTTGAAGCTTTCAATGTACAAGTTATTCCCCAATCCTAGAATAACATAGTTGATCAAATGACATTGACTGGGTCAAAATTCAAACCAGCTTCCAACTCAACTAGGAAAAATGTAGTATCAATCATTTTTTGACTCACAATTCCTGACAATGAGGAAAATTGGTAGGTTTTCAATGACGATACTCATATAGCTACCTTCATAGAAAAGGGAGGAATAGTTTCTAACACTCCAACCCTAGGGGTGAAATTTTTTGATGGGCAGGTCATTCAATTAAAAGGTAACAATATTCAAAGAGGATTGATTTCCCTTGAGAACCTCTTTGACTATGAAAGAAATGACAAACAAAGGTTTATGGCTAATGGAAGAGATTATGAAGAGCTTGATGTTAGAAGCGGTAGATATTTGAAAGTCAAAAAAGAGGTTTCACTAAAAGATAAAGAAATATTAAGGGATCTATGTTACGAATACGATGGAGTCATGGCCTGGACCTATGATGACCTTAGAGGTTACAACCCCTGTATAATTCAACATACCATCGACTTGGAGGAAGGGTCTAAGCCCGTCTGATAGAAACAAAGGCTTGACCTGAAGGTTGAGGCATTAATGGCGCAAGAGCTCACCAAGTTGGTTGAGTCCAAAATAATATACCCAATTAAACATTCCACATGGGTGTCAAACCTGGTAGCTGCTCGAAAGAAGAATGGTGATAGCAAACTTTGTGTCAATTTCTGAGATTTGAACAAGGCATCCTTGAAGGACCATTACCCTCTGCCATCAATGGAGCAAATTCTGTAGATAGTAGCAAGATCTTAAATGTTCTCACTACTAGATGATTTTTCTAGATATAACTAGGTGTATGTGAAGTAGAGCGACCAACACAAGATGACGTTTACCACTAAGTGGGGAATGTTCGCATATGCCAAGATGTCATTCGACCTATTAATTGTGGGTCAAAATTTTCAACGAGCAATGGATATTTCCTTTAGAGGTCTAATTAACCTAGTCATTTTAATATATCTAGATGATCTAACAATCTTTTCAAAGTCAAAAGATGATCATTTTTATCATCTAGAAAAGGTTTTCCAGAAATGCCAATAGTTTAGGATTTCTCTAAATCCAAAAAAATGTGTCTTTGGAGTACCTCAAGGAAAGATACTCGATTTTGTAGTCTCTAAAGAGGGAATATTAATAGATCCCAACAGAGTTTGATCCATAATGGAACTTCCCTTGCCAATAAAGCAGAAAGGACTCTAGTCTTTCCTAGCTAAAATAAATTTCATGAGGAGGTTTATTTTGGAATTCGGTAGTATATTGAGGCCTATCACACTGATGCTTAAAAATAATCTATCGTTCAAGTGGATACCTAAAGGAAAAGAAGCTTTTGAGAAAATAATGATAGTGATTTTCACTGCTCTGATCTTGGATAATCCATATTTTTCCAAGGATTTCTTACTCTATGTATATAGTGGTTAGGAGAGCATAGCTTCAGTGATCACTTAGAAAGGCAATCAAAATGAAGGAGAAAATCCTATTGCATTCCATTCTCAAACTTTAAAGGGGTGTGAGATGAACTTCAACTTTGTGGAAAAGTAAGCTTTTTCCATAGTTAAAAGCTTTAAAAAATTTTGACACTTGATGTCAGCCAACAAAATCACTATCCTCGTAGCACATCCCAGTGTGCGGGAGTAGATCATAGATGGTGAAATCACTAAAACAAGAGAAAAATCAATCACCAAGATCCTAGAATATGATGTAGATATCCAACCAACTAAGTTGGTCTAGGGAAGAGGTCTATGTGAATACATCGCATAGGAAACAAATCTTGTGGCTGAAATTGAGACCAATGGAGTTTACTTGAACCAAATCAAGTCCAATGAGTCTTGGGTTGCTAATTGTACATGGTACATGCAGAAGGGATACTACCCAACAAGTCTTCTATTCAATTAAAGGAGGTATTACTGACTGCAAGGTGCCAGGTATGTACTAATTGAAGATGTATTGTTTAAGAAAAATTATGATGGTGTGTTGCTCTGATGTCTCTATAACCATATAGGCGGAAAGAGTTCTTAATGAATTTCACTGTAGCCTTTAGGGTGGGCACTTTTCTGCTAAGACCACCACTTTAAAAATAATGTGTGTAGGATACTATTGGCCATCTATTTTATCCGGAGTGCATCATCTAGTGCAAAAGTGTACATAGTGCCAATTTTTTGTTGGAAAAAGAAAGAATGCCACTCAAACCTTGAGTCCAATTGTAACTGAAGAACCCTTTGATGAGTGGGGTTTGGATTTTATCAACATGATAAATCCTATTTCCAGTGTTGTACATAAGTGGATCCTCACTATGACTGATTACTTTACAAGATGGATGAAAGTCGTATCCCTAAAGAATGCAATAAAAGGTGAGATTGTTAATTTCCTCGAAGAGATAGTGACTAGATTTTGGCCACCCAAAACCATCATATCTGACAACGCCCAAGCTTTTGTTGGGTTAGGGATGCCAAATTTCGCTATTAGGCATGGTATTTTTCATAAAACTTCATCAAATTACTACCCACAAGGAAACAAGTTAGTAGAGTCCACCAACAAAAAGCTAATTAGGTTAATGTTATCTCTTAGAAATGTACCCTATGCAAAGTTATGAAAAATGAGCTTTCTCGAGAAACATGGGAACTTTTCCAGGTTGTGGGTCACCTAAAAATGGAAAAGAACCTCCAGAGAAGGCCAGCTTCCTTTGTGTTATCACCTAACTACTGATCTTTGTAAGGAAAAGGGAGAAGGAGTGCATGAAAATGAAAATGAAATCCTATGGTGATGCACCAAATTGACAAGAGAAATGAGACACTCAAGTTACACTTGAATACTAATCATGGATATGGGACTGCACAAAAATTTTCTGTAGATTATGCATAAGTATTTTACAAACATGTTTGATATGCACACACTTTTAAGAAGGAAAAACATTTTTTTTACAAATTAAAAGTTCATGTGTAATTCAGTAAAACACAATTTGTAACCTACATAATACTACCTTTGCAAAGAAAGGCATGCTAACACGAGACAAAGCTATAAGGAAATAGAAAGATTTCATGAAGTACCTTGATCAATCACCTGAAAATGCACAATATTTTGCAAGAACCATAAGGAAAATTGAACCATCAATGGTAACCAAGGTAAATTCTATATATCATGCTCCAAATGAGTTACAAAATTTTGCTAATCTGAGAGAGGACTGTAAAAGTCACAAACTCCTAAAAAGCATAAGAAGAACTCCCTTCAAAGAGAGGCAAAAATGCCATATATACAACCAAGAAAACCCAAAGTGTTGATCTCTGTGCTAAGGTTTACAAAAATGATTTGGTTCCTAAACACGTCACCCTCAGATCTTTTGGACTAAAGTTAATGTTGCATTCAATGTGCCTCCCCCATGTCCATGTCGGTGAAGGATCGCTCCAGAAATGGCCTCCAAATCTTTTTCAATAATCGCATTAACCTCTGGCCTCCATTTCCATCCTCAAACTTCCATCAGAGCTTCCCTTAATGTGGTTGTTTTGATAATCATAAATGTCAATCTACCCCTCGCCAGTAGACACCATAGCTGTCATTGTGACTTGAGGTTTTTCCCTTTCTGCCTTTTTCCTACTCAAGATCTTTCTTCAAGTTGACCATGTTCAAGAAGCAGCATCTGACTTCTCCTATTAGATCTCTTCACAGATGGCACCAGTGGACACCGAACCGATCCATCATCCTTTGATCACAGAGCAAATCCATACCTCTCAGATTTTGTTGATCTTCCATAGGGGTAGTCACAATAGTCAAATAGTCAATGGTTCGCCCTCAGCTTTTTCTGAATGGCTGAACACATGCCACTTAGGCTTTCCAACTGGTCAAAGGTTACTCAAACAGAATCACATGTCGATGAGACACTAGCTATGTCTCCTCGATGCGATTAGAATTCATAGAAACCATCATAATAGCATACAAATGTCAGCAAGAGTTCATAGCGAGTGACCAGAGTTATATCGATATCCAAAATTGTCGCCAAGACCATCACTATCAGCCAAACCTCATAGCAAGTCCTGAAGAGTCATATCATTGTGCTCCTCCATTGGTAAAACATCTGCATTCGGCAAGAGACCGTTTAGTTGATAGGAGGTCACAATGGGTTCCCATCAGTTACACCGAAGAGTTAAATCATCGGCAAGACTCCCTTTAGTCGGTAGGACATCACCCTGAAGCCATTCTATTTCCCTGAGCTCAAACCCTTTCATTTAGACAAGACCTCATTCTTTTGGCCAGACATCTCCTCGAGCTCAAAACATTACCCTGAAGGCACAATCCTTCGGTGAGACTTCATCGGGTTGGAAAGACATGATGCCAAATCCTTCCTCTTTTGGAGAGACCAAAACAAGTCGATGAGACATCATACCTATTACACCTCCTTTCAGAAAAACCCTTCATCGGTTGGCAGGACCTCTCTCCGAGAACAAACCTTCTCCCCAACACCAACTCCTTTTGATGAGACCTCATTCTTTTGGTGAGACATTACCCCAAAGGAAAACCTTTCAGCAAGACTCCCCTGTGTCGGCAGGACATCTCCCCAAAACCATCCCACTTCAGCGAGACCTTAGCAGTCGGCTAGACATCACGCTAATGCCACCCCTTTTCATTGAGACTTCTATCAGTTGCGAGGACTTCTCCCCAAACCCAAATTATTTCAATGATGCTAGCCTTGTGCACAATGGTCGGCGAGACTTCAACATGTCGAGGAGACATAAAAAAACCTATGGCAATTAAAATTTATGGCCGACCGTTATATTTCAAATGAATAGAACCACACTGCTAGTCGGAAAGACAATAGGAGGGTCTCAGCGATTTTCTTCTCTGAGGAGTTTTGTGCCAAATTTGATCGAGGCATGCTTTCCAATAGACTTCCTTCTGAAATAGCATAAGAATAACTCCTTCCCAATGAAAACCGAACACCCGCACACTGGGCTCAACCCTTATGGGAGCCACATTTAATCCACGTGCCGAATTTAAAACATAATTTTCCCTTGATTGAGCCTGTGGGTGAAAATTGGGTAACATTTTTGGCGACCTTAGCTGGATGTTTTCCTGCTAAACATGAAAACCATAAGCCTAAACTTGTCCATTGGGCATGGAGCCCATTTTTGTGTTCTGCTTTGACTTAGAAAACTGTAACTCAGCTTCAAAACAAAAAAATTTAAAAGAAATTACTGCAACTCTGTTGAAGACAAAATCTAGAAAACTAGGTGCAACAACTACACTTTATTGAAAGCAAAACAATACTAGAACAAAAATGTGCCACAAGGCACTTATTGAAAGAAAAAACCAAAAATTATACCCTACCCTGCACTAACCAGTAAGAAATTCATCAAACAAAACCATTCACAGGATGATTGAAATAACTACCCTTTCTCCTCAATATGCAATGACTCTCAAGCTTAATGGCAGCTGAATAAAGATGGTACACTGAAAAATGTTTAAAAATGCAATGCATTGCCTCATGAAAGAGGGTAGCAAGTTCACTTATCTCTTTAAACTGATCATATGCATTTGTATTCAAAGAAGGATAAGTAAATTGAACACAGTCTTTTCCAATTGCAAGTACATCCTTTATGCCACTTTCAGTTGTGGCTCCATGTGTGAGTGCTTGATTAACCATTGGCGCTTTATTAAACTCCATCTGGGCTAAATCTCTGATCGGACAACCCCTTGTAAAGACAAAAATTGAGCTCTCCTTGCTAGTCTCTTTCCCATTCACTATTGTTTTATAGCCTTGGCTGTAAAAGTCTAACCCCTGTGACTGACTTAGTGAGAAAAAAGAAGCTTCTTCAGTAAGCTCAAGTTGTTCATGATTAACTTCATCAAGAGGTAATAGTTCAACACCCAAATTAGTACAAAAAGCTTCTAAATCATTCCAAAACATATCCTCTTCAATGTCTTCTTTACTTTTCTAAAGAGAAAGAATAATTTAAGGCCTAATGCAGTTCTCATCTAGCTTTGATAAAGCATCAAAATCACCCTCTTTGCAAAATAGTAAGTCCAATTCAGGGACTTGTTAAACTTGATGGGTATTTTCATGCACATCAAAATGTGGCTCTCCCTAAATAGTGCTTGTTGTCAAATAAAGTTTGCACCCTTGCTAAGCTATCAACTATACCAACCTATTGACACATGGGAACATTTCTAGGTTGTGGGTGACCTAGGAATGAAGCAAACCTCAAGATTATGGGTTGGTTCCCCTTTAGATATCTTGGGAAAAACTGAAGAATGATAAAGGAAAAGAGTAAGAAAGATGTACTTGAATACAAAACCTATCACTAACAAGTGATACACCAAAGATAAACATATGACAATACTGCAGAAAACTCACAGAAAATCTCAATAGAGTTAAACAATCTCACAATATAGAGATTTATGGTTACAAAAAGTGAGTCTATGTAAGGCTCCGACTATTCTAATGCTTACCATAAAGGAAAACGAGATTTTTTCATAGATATAATATGCAAAAGAAAGAGATCACTAACATAAACTAAATTTGTGACATAATATCCTTTGCATTCGGCACTAAAGGAATTTGATCAAATAAAGGGATCACATAGAATTTAATCATGTAACTCACAACCAGCTACTAAACCACAAAGAAAAATTGTGAAGGAAATAACTTTCTATTAAGAAAATAAGGAGTGTCTGCGTTACAGATCTGTAGTATTCATAAAATAATGAGTTACAAAGTCTGAATAGTGCTCTCCATAGTCTCCTAACTAAGAACCCTCTTACAAAAAGGAAAACATGCCATATATACAACCAAAGGTTGGCCCCTTGCATTAGGGTTTCGAAAATGAGTTGGCCCTAGAAGTGCCTTGGAACGAAGCTAATGAAGCATTTAATGTGCATCCCTTGCTCATGTCGGTGAAAGCTCATCCCTGGGCATGGTCTTCATATCTTTATAGCCGTTGTTGTTATCTTACAGCCTTCGAGTCCACCATTAAGACTTCATCAGAGTCACCTTGAATGCTCTGCAACAGGGTCATTAATGTCCCCTTACTCCTTGAGCCCTCATCTCCATCTGCTATAGTGACTCACGGCTACCTCCCCTTCGAGAAGCAGCATCAGATCTATCCATCAGATTTAGTGCCATTACTAACTGATCACCCCTGTAGCTATAGGCGTAACTTAGGACTATCGGCGGGACTTCTCACCGAACTGTGGAAGTTAGACCGATGTTCATTTCTATGGGCAAGGTGACTGCTATCAGCAAGACTCCCCCTTTCGGTAGGACTCTGGTAAGTCACTGGGACCTTATGGCGATGGCTTCAACTCTTGCCAAGGCCCCTCCTTTCTATCGGTGAGACATAAGCCTATGGGCGAGCAGTCATAGTGGGCAGATGAAGTCATATTGGCATGCCAATCCATTCGACAAGACATATGACGATTGGCAAGACCTCATGGCAAGTTGCCAGAGTTATATTGATCTCACAAAAATCCATTGGCAAGACCCCATCGGGTCAGGGAGACCTTATGGCGAACTTCTCATCTTCTGGCGAAAACCCTTTGCACTGAGTTTTTTCAAAAATCTGGCAGGAGGGATCAAGACGAAATCGGAACTGGGACCGGGGGGAGAAAGGGGGAAGCAAAGATAGAAAAAATCTCAGCGGCACTAGGATCGGGACCAAAATGGGGGAAAACCAAGAAAAGAGCGGAACCGGCACCAGAACCAAATCCGGACTTAAAACTTTCTTCAAGTTTCAAGTTCAGAATCCATTCCGATCCCGCCTCCAGCAACATACGAGGAGAAAAGGAAAGAGAAAAAAACAAAAAGGGGAACCAAAGGAGAGACATCCCTCGATCAAAAGCCATGAAGAAAAGGAAAGAAGAAAGAGCGGGACCGGGGCTGGAACCAGAATGAAAACAGGAACTGGAACCTTGGAAAAGTTCCAAGTCCAGGTTCTGACCCAGATCCGGGTCCGCTAGAGAAGGAAAGAAAATGCGCAAGGAAAAAGAAAGAAAGAAAGAAAGAAGGGCGGGATCAGAACGAAATCCGATCCCAGGTAGAACAAAGTGGGGGTGGGGGCAGAAATAAACAAAATATAGAAACTTTCATCAAGTTTCATGTTCAAAATCCAACCCAAACCCACCTTCGATGAAGGAAAGGGAGGAAAAAGGATAAGGAAGAAAAGAAAGGAGAAAACTACCCCATGGTAAAACACAAGGCTAAAGAAGAGAACAAGACACAAACAAGTGCAGAACCGAAACCAAACCCGGAACCTAAAAAGGAACCTGGAACTTTCAGAAAAGTTTCAAGTCCAAGTTCTGACCCGATTCTGCCCTCGACAGAACAAAGAAAAAGGCAAGGAGAAAGAAAAAAGGAAAGAGGGAAAAGACAAGGAAAAACATTAAAAAACCCCACCCCCAAGCTGAAGACCTACACGCTAGGCTCAACCCTCTTGGGAGCCACATTTAATCCATGTGTTGAATTAAAACATCATTTTCCCATGCATCTACACAAGAAGCAAACAAGTTAAAAAAAAAAGTGTTCCTAATGCAAGTGTTCTTCCATTTGGTCTTCAAGAACCCCTAAAAACATGGGTTACCCTGTCTGATTGAGCCCATAGGTGAAAAATGGGTAATAGTGCTACTTAAACCTCCTTGTTCACAAGTAAAGACTTCAAACTCACCTTCACCTTTATGCAACAATAAGTCAACATTACCTCCATCAACCTCATGTTGGTCCAATTCTTCATGCTTGTCAATGAAGTAAGGGAGATCATCAAATGAGAAGATTAACTCTGCCTTTTGATTCTCAGCTATGTTCATTATAGAAAGCTCCTCAACTTGATTCTCCTCACCTTCTTGCAAAAGTTTAGATTCCTCATTTTCTAGTATTGAGAAAAACTCAACAATTACCTCCTCTCCATCAAGCTGAGAGAATAGAGATAATCCCTTATTCCTAGCTATAAATTGACCTTTCTCAACAGCTACTTCTGCTTTGTCTTCCTGTTGTTCTTCCAAGTCCAATGCTCCAGTGTCTTTTGATGACCATTGGTCAGCAACTCACCACACTGTTTGATGTCCTCCTACTGCTCAATCCTTTGCTACTGCAATTGATAACACCTTATAGCTAGATGTAAAGGATTTTCCTCTTTAATCATCTCCCAAAGGAGTAAGTTGTCTGGATCAACGGGTTGCTCTTCCTCCACTTTCTTTTCAACAGAAGTTTCATTTTGTTCAAAGCTTGGAACATTGAATCTCGGGTAGTGAAGTCGTTCTTCAAAGAAAGGATTTCAAAAAGGAAGCAGTTGACTGGGGCATTTGAGAAAGTTGTTCTTCAGGAGAGTTAGACTGACTTTGTTCAAATTCTTGTACTAAATAGGATCCTCTTTGTGTCTCAACCTCCTGCTGATGAATATAAACTTGATAAGCAAGCTCCTCCTACTGCATATTATACTCATTTTCCCTTTCTATGTCTAACATCCACCTTTGAAACTACAGCAACATCTCCTTGACGCTACCCAACTCAGTATTCACATTGTTAGAATTTTGGGATTGAATCAAGAGGCTACAAGGCTTCCTCAAAGTGGAATTAATATGTTGTGAGGGGAATTGAGCAGGGGTGGGAGGGTGGAAAGCATGATAGGATTGCTGATAATGCTGGTTGCAATGAGGAGAAAGACTGTTTGAAGACCTAGAACTTAAAATTTCATGAAATGGAGGAGAATAATCACTATATTGTTGATAAATAGACATTGCAAGGTAAAATATGAAGCATAAGCAAGTCTAGATAGCAAACCTCCTTAACTATAGGTATCTGGGCTGTTGAAACCAATTGATATTAAATTAGAGTCACCATGGTGCTATTTGCGCTGCCTCCAAAGGCTGATATTATTGAGAAAAACACTAGATTTCTCAATATTTTGAATTCCTCAATGATACACTGGTATATGAAGTTGCCATGATATGCTGATGTTAACCTTCGAAAGGCCTGAATCTTACTAGTTGCATATCCAAAACCAATAATAGACATGTAATTTTCAAATTGTCTGTTCGTCAGTCCCACCGGGTGTGCCAAAATTGTTATCTCTTAGAAATGTACCCTATGCAAAGTTATGAAAACTGAGCTTTCTAGAGAAACATGGGAACTTTTCCAGGTTGTGGGTCACCCAAAAATGGAAAAGAACCTCTAGAGAAGGCCGAATTCCTTTGTGTTATCACCTAACTACTGATCTTTGTAAGGAAAAGGGAGAAGGAGTGCATGAAAATTAAAATTAAATCCTATGGTGATGCACCAAATTAACAAGAGCAATGAGACACTCAGGTTACACTTGAATACAAATGATGGATATGGGACTGCACAATGAGTTTCTATAGATTATGCATAGGTCTTTCACGAATAGGTTTTTACATGCACACACTTTTAAGAAGGAAAAACAATTTTTCACAAATTAAAAGTTCATGTGCAATTCAGTAAAACACAATTTGTAACCTACATAATACTACCTTTGCAAAGAAAGGGATGCTAACACGATACAAAGCTATAAGGAAATAGAAATATTTCATGAAGTAACTTGATCAATCACCTAAAAAATGCACAATATTTTGCAAGAACCAGAAGGCAAATTGAACCATCAATGGTAACCAAGGTAAATTCTATATATCATGCTCCAAATGAGTTACAAAATTTTGCTAATCTGAGAGAGGACTGCAAAAGTCACAAACTCCTAAAAAGCATAAGAACTCCCTTCAAAGAGAGGCAAAAATGCCATATATACAACCAAAAAAACCCAAAGTGTCAGCCTCTGCCCTAAGGTTTACAAAAATGAGTCAGTTCCTAAACACGTCCCCCTCAGATCTTTTGGACTAAAGTTAATGTTGCATTCAATGTTCCTCCCCCGTGTCCATGTCGGTGAAGGATTGCTCCAGAAATGGCCTTCAGATCTTTTTGAATAATCACATTAACCTCTGGCCTCTGTGTCCATCCTTGAACTTCCATCAGAGCTGCCTTGAATGTGGCTGTTATGATAATCATAAATGTCAATCTACCCCTCGCCAGTAGACACCACAGCTATCATTATGACTTGAGGTTTTTTCCTTTCTACCTTTTTCCTGGTCAATATCTTTCTGCAAGTTGACCATCTTCAAGAAGCAACATTCAACTTCTCCTGTTAGATCTCTTTACAAACGACACCACTGGACACCGAACTGATCCATCATCCTTTGATCATAGAGCATATCCATACCACTCACATTCCATTGATCTTCCACAGGGGTGGTCACAACAGTCAAACAGTCAATGGTTCGCCCTCAGCTTTTTTTGATTGGTTGAACACATGCCACTTAGGCTTTCTAGGCAGTGAAAGTTTACTCAAATGGAATCACATGTCGATGAGACACTAGCTGTGTCTCCCCGATGCGATTAGAGTTCACAACAACAGTTGGCATAGCATACAACTGTCGACAAGAGTTCATAGTGAGCGGTCAAAGTCATATCGATATCCAAAATTGTCGCCCAGACCATCGCTATTGCCCAGATCTCATAGCGAGTCCTCAAGAGTCATATCGTTGTGTTCCTCCATTAGTAAAACATTTGCATTCGGTAATACATCATTTAGTCAATAGGAGGACATAGCTGGTTCCCATCAGTTACACCGAAGATTTAAATTGTCAGCGAGACTCCCTTTAGTTGGCATGACATCACCCCGAAGCCATTCTATTTCCCTAAGCTCAAACCCTTTCATTTTGGCAAGACCTCATTCTTTCGGCCAGACATCTCCCCAAGCTCAAAACATTACCCCGAACGCACAATCCTTTGGTGAGACTTCATCGGGTCGACAAGACATCATGCCGAATCCTTCATCTTTCGATGAGACCACAACAAGTCGGCGAGACATCATACCAATTACACCTCCTTTCGGTGAGACCCTTCATCGGTTGGCAGGACCTCTCTTTGAGCGCAAACCTTCTTCTCGACCCCAAATCCTTTTGGCGAGGCCTCATTCTTTCGGCTAGACATTACCCTAAAGGAAAACCTTTCGGCGAGACTCCCTCGTGTCTGCAGGACATCTCCCCGAAACCATCCCACTTTGGTGAGACCTTAGCAGTCAGCTAGAGATCACGCTGACGCTGCCCCCTTTCGCCGAGACTTCTATTAGTCGGGAAGACTTCTCCCCGAACCCAAATTCTTTTGGCAATGCTAGCCTTGTACACAATGGTCGGCGAGACTTCAGCATGTCGAGGAGACATATAAAAACCCATGGTAGTTAAAATTTCTGGCCTACCAGTATATTTCAAATGAATAGAACAACACTGCTAGTCGGCAAGACAATAGGAGGGTCTTAGTGACTTTCTTCTCTAAGGAGTTTTGTGCCAAATTTGATCGAGGCATGCTTCCCAATAGACTTCTTTGTGAAATAGCATAAGAAGAACTTCTTCCCAATGAAAACCGAACACCTGTACGCTCGAATCAACCATTATTGGAGCCACATTTAATCCATGTGCCGAATTTAAAACATAATTTTCCCTTGATTGAGCCCACGGGTGAAAATTGGGTAATAGTTAATTAAACACATTCAGTTAGAATAGCAAAGGGACTAGCACAAACATTTATAACAAGTTCAATGGGAAGACCGAATTACCCCCAAGTAGATTCTGAAGACCTTTGCTTATGAGTTGGTGTACGAAAAAGAGGTACTGATACCCATTTCCATAGAAATTCCTGCTTTACAACTACTAAAAGTCCTAGAAATTGAGGAAAATGGTGGAATGGAGGTACGACTAGCAGAGATCCTCAAACTAGAGGAAGACAGAGAGAAACCCCATGGAGCCATGATCAACCAACAATAGACATTCAAGCGATGGTTTTGACAAAAATACTTCTAGTCCAAAATTCCAAGAAGGGAGTTTAGTACTGAAATATGATGAGTTTACTATGAAACCAAGACAACACACTAAATTTGAAGCACTATGGAAGGGACCTTTCCAAATCAGTGCATGTAGAGAAAAAAACACATATGAAATTGAAGATATGGAAGGAAATGCTTTAGGTATACCGGTAAATGGTATTTATCTAAATATTTTCCATTGAAATGCATAGTTCTTTGAATTTTAACAGTTATGTATCATATGTAAAATTTTGTAAATATTTCAAAATTTTGAGAATACGACAACTAAGGACACTAAAGAGACAAGTAGCTTGTATTATATATATTGAGAATTCTACATGCATACAAACCCAAGGCTTATATCCAAGCATAAGGCTCTCTTGAGTGAACCCGAAAAGAGTTACAAAGCAAAAGATTCAAAGATGGGGGTTAACACACAAAAGCAGTTAGGAAGTGCCTATGGTCATTACCTAGGAAGTAGAAAAGGCTCATCATCAGATTTTCTTTCTTTTCTTTATTTCTCTTCTTCTTTGTTTTGCTGCAAAAAGAGGGTCGAAAGCACATCGAACATGATCACAGCCTCAAGGCCTACTCATTTCTACTTTGTACAAGGAAATCAAAGTGTTTCCTCTAGGCTAGTCCTATAACCTGCTCCACACCATACTCACATACAAAAAAAAGGCTGTTGGTTGTGAATAATAGTGGTGTGTTGCAATGTCCATAGTGTAGAAGTCAGAGAGGAAGGGCAATAAGGGCATGTCTATGACAAATTTCACATGCCTCCAAAGATCAAAGTTCTCAAGATACCAATGCCAGGAATGGCCACTTGCACTACTTTTCCAAACCCTTCCATCAATGAGGTTTCAATCATCTCATGGCACAACATGATTATCATAAGCTTGGACACATTTAGATCCAACAATGAGGCCATGAAGTGGGAAAGCACATTATAGTTTCTCCAAAGCTGGTTCTCATCAGTAATGAAGTTTGTACCCAACATCCATTTGAATGTAGTCATGATAAGTGGGTCACATTTGTTTACCAGGCGTTTGATTCAGTTTCTAGTAATCTCTCCCATGAAGTTGTATCACAACCTCTATGGAAGGAGCAGAATAGGGGTCCCTAAGCCTACAGAGATTTTGAAAAGTGGTGAATTATACCAAAATGGAAATAAGCGGAAGACTAGCTAACTTAAGGGACTTTATGTTTGCATGAATGATGCAAGAGGTGGTATGGCTATATATAGAAAAGGCCAACCGAAAAACTCAACCAACAAAATTCCTATTTTTGGCCAGACGATAATGGGAAAATTTGAGGTAGAATAGACTAAGGTAGATAAATCATAAAGAGGATCCCATAGAATAGCTTAAGAAATAAATTTAATATGTTGGGAGTAAATGCTCTCATGTGTCGATTGTTGACATGTGTCCTTCACCGCCACCAGTGCCAACTATCTCATTAATGAGAAAAGATGGGGGTTAACATGCTAAAACTTTGACAAATTAATGGTTACATTTTTCAATGGGTACTTTGCACCACCTTGGCATGTTTGGTATGAAGGAAAGCATGCTTCACAAGGCAATATTTTCTTTTGATTAAGAGGTGGTGGAAGGAATGTACTAATTCCATCCTCATGGAATTTTTGGCATTCCCAAGAGATATTAATCTCTAGTCCACACATATTATCCCGGTGGCATCATTTAATGTCCCAACAATAATAGCGTAGTATTAAGTGCATGTACTGGGAAGAAAATTAATTACATTCAAAAGTAGATTTTTCCTTTGAGAGAGAGGGCAAATGGCCATTATCCCCAAGAAGCTCTTTGCAACTTTTGATATAGTCATGGCAGAACCCTCAACCTTAGGAAGATAGGCTACTACTTCAAGTCAATGACCTGGTTACGTCAATTTTTTTGGGTGGAAGTCATTCACTAATGCCCTAATGGTGGAGGAGTGACCTTTTGAATACTACAAGAAGATGTCGATTGATAAGCCTGTGAGTAGAGAAGTAGTGCAAGATATTGCCGATAACATTTTTAACTCCAAGTTATCAGTTAACCCTAAAAGCCTCAAAGAAGGTGTGTTTCAAAGAAAGGAAAAGTATGGGATAGCTGAGGATGTTAGGCTTCCACTATGGGATTGTGGCTTTCTGCAATTCATGTTTCTTGGTATGCATCCATGCTCGAAATTTGTTGATGCATGTTCTAGGCGATTCAATGAGGTAATAGGGGTTATCCAAAATGGCAGGATTAGGGTTACTATTTCTACTCAAGCCATATGGGATATGTTGTGTATCCCTATAACCTGGGATTCAAAGTTGTTCAATGAGGAAAAAATGGATCTTTTCGGTGAAGAAAAGGTGAGAACAAACATTTATGAAGAAGAAACAAGGGAATGGCCAGATAGAGGTCATGTTCTCTTCCCTCTATCATATGATATATTCAAGAGGGACACATAGGTAGTATTCTTGATGTTGGCATGGGTATTTGGTCTTAATGACGATACCCGGGTTCTTCCTTTTTAGTTTGTCTTGGCTTTTGAGCTAAAGAAGGAAAAAATCTAGAGACACTATGATTTTTCCAAGGTGATATTTGGGAACATATTGAACCAGCTAAAAAATTGTGGGACTAATTCTAAGTTCATGTATCTTTCCTTCTTGGCTCATTTGGTTTTACATCAAAATTTTGAATATTTTGGGAAAAATGTGCCAGTGTCTAGGCTAGATGAAAGGGGTTGTCTTCAACCGATTTCTATGTGGACTCATTTGCTTTCAATAATAGGGGATTATTATGGGTTTATGGATTACTTTTTGAGGCCTATGCTCAAAGAATTATTACCTTGCCCTTCAGGCCATTTCTCTCCTAAGGTTCTATAGTGGATGAGGATCTTGCTGAACCTAGTGGATTATTTCCTAGGTGCGAATTTCACATTTATTAGATTCCCTAGTTTTCTAATTGAGTCTTTTAGACTCCCCAAGTTTGTAACATATAGAGTTTTCACACTAGAAGCATTCTACTAGTTGACCATTATTGACAAGATCTATGACGTGAGAAGGAACAAGACAAGGTTGTATCCACTCCCTCACAGTATTGCTAACAATTGGGCATCTCTTACAAAGCGATTTTATGAAGAGTTCAAGGATCTATTGGTGGCTTTGGGTCTAGTATCATTTGTGATAAGTGGGACTACAACACGTGGGGAATTTATAGTTTGAAGCATGAAGAGTGGGAATTCTTCGAGAGGAGGAAGAACATGACTCAAGAAAGCACATAAGTATACATTGATTTGAAGCATATTCCTCTTAAATGACCATAATTGTTGTGTTTCTACACACCAAAGGTGTTGTATGATAGGAACCTTCTAATAAATAAGTCCATTAACACACAGTTGAAGAAAAGGGGTTGGTCAGAAAGAAAGAAGGAAAATTTTTGGAGGTTTTGATAGGAGTTGTGTTGCCCCAACCTTCTTGTCAGAGAATTCCCATGAGAAAAATAATTCAAGTATATTTACAATAAGGAGGCCAGTTTCAATGACAATAATCTAGAAATCAGCCATGAAATCGATGTGGAACAAGTTTCGCATTAGACCTCCTGACCTTGAGAACCTGATAGTCAAAGAGATTCAAAGTAGAAGGATTCACGAGCCCCATCCTCCTCTAGTGTCAAGAGTAAGGGAAAAGGAACCCGACGTTCCACAAAAGTGTCATCCACTATGGTCTTTGATGGGAAAGTTTCAGAGGGATAGATGTCCAAGAAATCAAAACATGTCATTTTTTGTCACAAAAAGAGAAGGCGGGTCAAAGATCTAGGCATATCTAATATATCAGCTCGAGGTTAAGAAGAGGTGGAGTCTTCCTTCCAAGAAGCGCCAACCATCATGGTTTAAGTAAGTCGTGATCTATCTTTTCTTCCTATTTCCACATCATTGGTTACCCCCTCTCCTTGTCTCTTGGAAATGAATTCTCCATCCTTGGGTCCTAACTTAATAGTTCTAAATACACCTTTTCCTGTTTAGAATGAAATTTATGAGATGACCCCACATGTTGATTGAGTAGCATCCTTTTCGGTCATTGCTAACTCTTTGTTTGCACTATCAAGGGCCCCTTTTGAAATAGCTAAAGCATATGTACTAACCTCCACTCCTGACCCATCAAATTCTAAGAAAATACCTTTCTGCCCAACTATGTCTTTGTTCACTCCTACTAGAAAACCCCCTGTTCAGTCTCAACTGGGTGTGCCCCCCTTTCCATGAGAACACTCCCTTTCACCTTTCCCCATTCTCATACATCTGAGGTCTCCCTTTCTATTACCCTTTTTGGTTTCCCTCCCGATGCCCCTATTGCAACAAAAAATGTTGACATCTTGCAAACCCTCAAAGATGATTTCAATGAAACAAAGATAGCTTGACGAAATGCTAAATAGAGACAGCTCATGAAAAATTTTGAGTTGTTGGTTACTAAGAAAATCAAGTCATGTTGCAATGAGGAGTATAATTCTCTTTTGATCAGCACCATGGCACTGCTTGGGGTTAAACCTGAGGGATAGATGTAGTTGGAGGATTACGATATCTAAACGATGGGCCTAGATCTAATTGAAACTCATCCACACGACAAGGTGGTCTTGGCTAAGACCACCTAGTAGGTGGTATATTTAGAATATGAAAAGCTAGGTTGAAAGTTGAAAAAGTGTGAGATAGAGTTGGTGAATGTAAGGGAAATAGTGGGTAGGTTGTAGACTGAGCTGAAGGTTGAGGATGATTAATTAACCTACATAATGTAAATCAAGGGTAAGCAAGGGGAAAACTCAAGGTTTCTTGAAGAAGTGTAGGGCCAACAAGTTCGACTACATGCCAAAATTGAGAAATTAAAATTTTATCTCACCACCTGGCATCAAACCACCATGGAGTACAAAAGTACTCACGAAAACTTATAGAAAGAGTTGAGCAATGGCCAATCTTATTTTTCTGACAATACTAAGAAGGCATAGGCAAAGATGGAAAAATTGAAGCTAGAAAAATAAGAGATTGTGTCCGCATTGCAGACCCATGGTTTAGAGGTACAAAGAATAAGCTCTGAGCTGGAACATTCTCTCAAGGAAAAGGGTCGGATAGAGGAAAATGCAAGGACCAAGGAGACTCAACTCAATTAGGAGCTGTCCATCACTCAAAAGACCGGGTCCCTCTCACTACTGAAAAGATTAGTATCTTCACATTGGGAGTGGATTTCAGCTACAATTCTTGTTCTTAGGCTTTTATTTCAATTCTTGAGAGATGTTCAAGAAATAAATGGAAAAATTGGCTTAATGGTCGATCACATTCTACAAGCATGTGACTCTCAAGTGGCAGAATCACAAATTTTTATTTCTAGACTTTGTGTGGCTTTCGATGAGGTCCTAAAAAATGTTGGTATCATTGATTGACGAACTACTTACATCAAGTCCATCGAAATTGTCAACTCCCAAATAATTATGAAAAGGTGTAAAGATTTCTAGTTGGTGTTGGCAAGGAGAGTTGATAAGATCAAAAAGGACTTCACTGCAAGGTGGGGGGTCATGTCATTCAAAGAATTTTTCCAGCTTGATCAAGCCTACAGGTTCATCCATAATATGTCTTTACAAGCTAAAGAAGAATGGTAGGTGCAACACTCCTCCTTCCTCAAACTTAGGAATTTCCAGAGAGTTGGGTTCATACCTCCGCAAGCGAAGGCCCCTGTGAGCTGCCAGAACTGTGAAGTGTTTTTTCTTTGCCTTATTCTTTCAATATTTTAACTCCTTTCATTTTGAATACGGAAGTGTTCAGGTTAATGAAGGGCTGATAAGAAAGATGGAAAATGCATCACGTGGTGGCTACATGACTTTCCCTCATCATTTTCTTTGTGGAGGAGCACCCAAGACATGTCTCAAAATGGAAATAATTTAATACAAAAACATTTTTCGGAAACATAAGGTTTCCGACCATGCAAGATTTTATCTTTCTATCAATGGAAGATTATGCCTCTTATGAGGTATTATCTTTTGGAGACTATCAGAAATTGCCAGTTTTTCTTTTCTTGATTCTTGGGATGGAAGCTTCAAGTCAGTGCTTCAAGATGGTGTCATTGGTCAATGGAATCCTTTTCCAGGCTGTTGTTTTTAGGATCTGATCATATATGAACTTCTATATTTAAAATATCTAAAAGAGATTAGTGTAGTCATTGGGAGTTAATGAGCAAAGATCTTTTGCAGCCTAACCAAGGGTTTATGATCAAATTACGAGCTATCAAATATCACCATCTAGAAATAATGGCTTTTTCACTAAGGTGGTGTTCCTTTCTTTTGGCGGCTATAAGAGGAGAGAGAGAACACAATGAAGGGTTGGATTCCAAGCAACAATTTCTTTGTCAGAAGTAGTGTTTCTTTAGTTTTCTTATGATTTTAAGATTATTTTTCATAAACAAGTTACAAAACTACTTTATTATGGCATGTTATATCTATTAAGGTTTAAAATATTGCCATATTAGCATCCAACCATTGTTTCAAAGTTCATTTCATAATTAAAGCTCAAACTATTGAGAAGAATTTGTTGAGATTGTGCATGTATGGCCTTTTTCAAGTTTTCTTTCTTTATATTGTCATTTTGAATGGAACACTTTGTCTTGCAAGTTGTATCCAGATAGTTTAAGTAGCATATTTCTATGCTTTATGCTTGTATCATAAAATAGTGGCTTAGGAAAATTGGATAATGTCATTGGACTTTTTTGTTTTTTATGAAAGTTGTTATTTTGTTGTGCTATGTTGTACTGGGAGATAGAGTTCTTGTGATTTCCGAAATACTATTATTTCACTCATAAGAAATCTTTATGTTTGATCAGACCTTGATGAACACTTCTTGTGGAAAGATCTGAAAATTCGCACTATGCTTGAAGTTAGCATTTGTTGTTCATTCTCTTTCCAACAATGAGGGGTTGTGGCATTCTATGTCTATTTATATCAATCATAGGAATAATTTGAGTTTGAAATGTTGTAAGAGATTTGGTGCATTGCCTTTTATGTTTTATGTTTACATTTCCTTCTCCCTTTATCTCAAAACCCCAAAAGAAGAACCGAATTTCCATAAAAAAACCTAGAGGTATTCAATGCAAAGCATTTTGTCCCCCACTCACTGAATTTCCCATAAGACTATCGAAGAAGCACAAGCTTTGATGATCAACATTATCAAATTTTACATGACACATTCTCCTATGCCACAACCAACTTTCATCAACTTGAGCAATCAGACAAATTTTACTAGTAGCACTCAAGTGAAAGATATTACCTTTTGTTTTTGTACCAAATGTAATCACATTTTCAAAACTCCCAAATATTCTACACTTTCCTTCCTTGAATTGAGGATTGTATCCCTTTTCAACCATCTATCCAACACTTAAGATATTATGCTTCAAACCTTCCACATATAGAACATCATCAGTATTATGCTTACCATTAAGAAAAATGGATCCTCTGCCATGGATTACAACAACTTTGTCATCACCAAATCTTACAACACCACCATGATACTTTTCCAAGCTCATAAATTTACTTTTATCACCTATCATGTGATGAGAGCATCCATTATCAATCACCCATTCATCTTTTTCTTCAACTCTGGTAGCTAGAGCTTTCTCCACATTTGTACAACTAGTAGATTTGGTAGGTACTGGATCATTTTCCTTGATAGCAATAAATACCCATTCATGCTCAGTTAAATTCCCTTGATCAGATTCATCATCTCTCACACCTTCACCAGTAGAAAAATAACACTTTCTTTGGAATCTAGGCTTGTTAGATCTTGTCTTAGGAACTCTTTTCGGACACCTTGAGGAAAAAAGACCTATCTTATTACAAGAAAAACATTTAATAGGGAATATTCCTTTATACTTACCTTCTCCTCTAGCTTCTCTCTTAATAATAAGTGCTTCAAGCTTGTCTAGTTTTCTCTCTTCTTCTTCAATCTCTCTCATTTCCTGCTCATACTTGGACACTTTTCTAGAAGAAATTTCTCCCAGATCATATCTTTGCTTATGTTTTTCAGAGATAGTAACTTTGAATACAAATTCTATCTTAGAAAGAGAATCACCAAACTCACTTAACTCAAATGTAGTAAGATGACTAATAAACATGTCTCTAGTTACATTTGTCATAGTCCGGATCTCCTCAATAGTAGTAGCCATGCCTTTTTATGCAACAAGCAAGGATCTGAGCACTTTATTAAAAATATTTGATTCATCCAATGTTCCACCAACACATCTGATACTACACACAAGTTCATTCACTCTCTGCATAAAAGAAGTGATGTTCTCATCTTCACCCATTCTCAACATTTCATATTTCCCTTTCAAACTTTGTAGCTTAGAAATCTTCACATGGGTATCACCTTCATACAATGTTTCCAAATTTTTCCAGATCTCATAAGCGATCTTCAGTTCCATTACATTTGTCATCTCATAATTAGTCAGAGTAGTCAACAATGCTACCTTAGCCTTGATATTACACTTGGCTTCCTTAATCTCACCTACAATAGGACCATTTTGTGGGATGATATACCTATTCTTTGTAATTATCTAGTAAGCTTCACCAATGCATCTCAGATGACACTGTATTCAAGTCTTCCATAGAGAATAATTAGTTCTATCAAATCTTAGACTATCCTTCTTAGGTGTTGCCATCTCAGATCACCTCAAGCTATTAAACTTCTTTCAAGGAACCTGCATTGATACCAATTGTTGGCAACACAAGGGCAGAAAACTGAGAGGGGGGTATGAATCAGTTGTCACAAAAATTATACTTATTAAAATTATTCTCAAATTTGATAAATAAACATGAAAGCATGAACCATCACCACATCAGAAACACACATAACACCAATATTTTTTACGTGGAAACCCCATTAGGGGAAAATATTTTGAACTAAGAAAATAACATCTGCTAATGCCTGATTACAATTTTGGTTAAGCACATAAACACCTGCTCACTCTTCTTCACACTTTACTTCTTCCTTCAAAAGATCATATCATTATTCACACACAACACTCACACACTTCACACACCACTCACACCATCAAATTATATATACAATCAATCATATATATCGACAACTGGAGATTAGAAATACTACATGTCAACCCAACAAAATATAAAATGAGTACAAACTATCGGCCGAAATCAATAAAAAATTATTAATGCACACCACAAAATGTTAGCCAAAACATAGTAAGGACCCAAAACAACATCCTTGAGCATGAAAAAACTTAAACAGTTATGCCTCGAAGATCCACAACATGCTACAATCACCCTGTCAGCCATGATCATGAAAAGCATGAACACACAAAATAAAAACACCAATCACGAGGACAATGATTAATTTAGATCAGCAACACAGATAGATCATGATCTAAAAACATCCACAAGTATCATGAATCACTACAGAAGCATCTGCAACAAGTCAAATTACTAGATTCACATTATCTTCTTTCAGGAACATCAACTGAAGCAACAAAACAACTATTAGAACACAAATACTCAGAACTCAATCAAATCTTCATGCGAACCTCTAAAACTTCATGTGGATAAACTAGATGTACTTGAAAACAAACCCTTTAATCCACAACCTCTTATCATCAATATACTAACCTAGCCACCATGTTGAAGTTCACTGCATCACTAACATCCTGCAACTTATTTTATTGCAACTTTCTCAATATCCTTGACATATACAACCTTAAAGACATTAATGCCAATAGTGTTGACATCAATGACATAAACCCTCAGGGTTGGATAAGCCTTGCCTATGTTGTACATGAATAGACCAGATAGTTCTACCTGGTGTGACTCAAAGCATAACATGTTTTCAGCATTCAAACAACATTGATAACTTGGATTGATATTCCACTTCTATTTCCTAGAGGATATTTTGTAGGAAATCTACTTGAACTAGCAATGATGTTCAAGAAAATGTTCATATCTTATATTTTTAATTGAAGGAATAATCCAAAGTTGTTTTTATTTTTTTTGTTTTCTATATATTTTTTAATTTTTGATAGTTTTAACCATGATAGGACACATAAAGATCTGATCCATGAACAACTTCAAGAAGTTGCCCCCAGTTGGAGACAAGACTACTTTCCTAAATCAGTAGCGAGTCATTCTTGAACACATGCTTTATTATAGAATGAATGGGTGATGCTATGGATAGTACCAATAGATAACAATGCAAGTCTTATTAAAACATAGCACCTATTTTCTAGGTTTTCACTATGATACCTATTCTAGAAGCACCAAAAAGTGGTTTTCACTAAAAAGAATGTTTTATTTCTCTTTACTATTTTTCTTCCTTTGTGATTTTTTATTTATTTTTTAATTTTTTATCTTTTTTATTGTTTGAATTTTTACCCTTTCCCTGGGATATTCTTGATGTGCTTCAAGTGTAGAATCTTTGGAGGTGGCTGCTATTCATTGGTTCAACTAAGGGTTCTCCTTCACGAGTAGCCAATTGACAAGCTCCAAAGCCATAGCTTGTTATGATAATAAATGGGCCCAACCAATTGGGTTCAAAGTTTCCTTTTCCATCTTGATTCCATTGTACCTTCTAATTCTCTTTGAGTACTAAGTCACCAACCTAAAAAAATTTGAACTTCATTCTTTTGTCATAGCTTCATTTGACTTGATTTTGATAAACTTGTAGATGGTTTAGTACAACCAAATGCCTTTTGTCTAGGAGCTCCAACTCATTTAATCTGGATACCCAATACTCTTCATTATTGACCATGCCTTTTAGTGAGATTCACAATGAGGGGATTTCAACCTCAATAGGTAACTATAGATGGTGAAATCTGCAAATTGCTTAAAAACTCCAACACACACTATTCGCATGGTTAGTTATTTAAAAAAAAGCAAACAACAATATCTCTATGAAATAATCCATCATATTTCACATTGCAAACAAAATAACAAAATAAACTAATTGAGAGCATGAAAACATGGTGCATACCTATCCCATAGTGGATTGGTTCCACTTTGATATGAAAAGTAGCCCTTTCTCAACCTTTTGACAAGTTAAATGATTAAAATGCTATGATTTAAATAAAAATAATGGAGTTGTTCAGAAGATTTTGGATTCAAAATGCATAAATTGTGGATCCAAAATGAGAAGAAAAGCCTCTTATTTATAAATGAGATTGAGAGAAGAAGAGGAAAAATGGATGAATGTGGGACTAATCTTCAGCCAATGGCTAAATGCCACTTGTCAAGATGTGAGAGGATGAAGGGTAGCCACATTTTGGTCATTGTGCATGATAAATGCTATTATGTGGATTTGAAATTTAAAAGTTGGCTTGTTGGAGGGAGAAAAAAGAGTCTTAAATGCCAGGTTGGAGAGATGTAAGAGAGGAGTTAAATGCTTTGTTGGAAGGACAAATCCCATTTGGAGGGATTTTCAAATTTGGACAAATATTTTTCTTTTATGCCATGTTGAGAGAAAATAGGGATTTAATAAATCAATTAAATGTATTTTCATGTGCAAATGGCAAAATCTAGAGGAATTGGATGATTAGATTAGCATTAATCATGATTTGATTAATTTTAAGTGAAGATTAGATGATTTTTACTGTTGACTTAGATTTTAGGATTAAAATAAATCAAAATGAGAAGAAAATGATTTTAGATTTAATTAAATAAAGATTTGATTTATTCAATCAAAGAGGATGATGTTAGTGTTAAATCAAATAAAGATAAATTTACTTAATTTAAATGGATGACTTTAGAGATTAATTAAATAAAGTGAATTATTTAATTAAAAGAGGGATGGTAGGATTTGATTAAATAAAACTGATTTATTTAATCAAAGAGGTATGTGAGGCTAAAATTAAATAAAGTTGACTTATTTAATTAAAGGAGGAATTTAATTGAATAAATTACTTTATTTGATTAATAGAAGAATTGGATATTAATTAGTTAGATTTAGATGCATGATGTTCATTTTACATGTCTACATTTTTCCCCTCTTTGAAGCAATGTACCTGCCACATTGGTTCAAAGAATAAACTTCCAAGATCAAAATTCAAATTTTTTTTGATATTTTCGGATGCCCCAGCGAAAAGAAGTATACTGGTACATTGCCCCCTCGAGAGATCGAGTGAAAATTTTGATTTGAAGGTCAATCTCACGACAAAAAGGTTCAAGATGGATGTATGGATGGTTATGATGATGATGCAAATGAGATGATTTTAAGATGCTTAGACTAACATATCTATATTATGTGAGATGATCAGTGTTTCTTAGATGATATGATATGATATGTAGTATGGTGATGTTTTTTTAAGATGCTTAGAATAACCAATCTATATTATCCTAAACAACTTAAATGATAATGCAATTCATGTGAGATGGATGAGATAGATGATGTGATATGATATGATTATGAGATTCATGTATGCTAATGATTTGTGGATGCAGGATGGATGCATTAGTGATGATGATTAGATGTTAGTGTGGAGTGAAGAAAGATGAAATGAGATGATGAAAATAAGATTCAATAAGCCAACTTTATTAGAGATGATGATGAGAGATTGATGATTTTATTATCAGGAATTGGGACTTTAAAAGGGCTACTTACCTTATGTTTGATAACACACATAGGCATGATGCATCAAGGTATAAAGAACCAGGATGGCATTGCACCTAGTGTGATGGACTTTGACTCGACATTCATATAGGAGTACTCTTGTTCACACTTGAAATACAAAGCCTTATTCATAATGCAGTTCAGATATTCCAAACATCTCAAACCAAAACATAGAAAGGCAAGCCTTCCTATGTGGTCAACAAGATATCTAAAACACGCATGACTAAGGTTATATTACAAAATATCCAACAAGCACAATAGATAAAAAGATAATGATTGTTTCCCCATTTCTTTCTCTCTAAATCCCTTCATTTGGGACATCATCAAGAGGTCAATGAAATGAGTGCAAAAGGATAAGTCAAAAGATGAAGATAAAGTAAACAAACAAGTTAATGCTCTTCAATACTGCTAGCCAAGACTAAACTATGGTGATTCATGATGTGCATGTCCATTGTAGGAAGGATGCATCCTATGACATGACGATATCAGATAATTGATTTGGGACTGATTAGATGATAAGTTGTTGACACAAAGAGTCGACTAACTTGTTTACATACTAACCTAGACTTGAGATCCTGATGTTTGATTTTTCACTTTTAACCTGTTAGACTTGTTTCTGACTGTTTCACTAAAGGTTGAGGGTGATGATTGCTTTATTATGAGTGGATGTTTATTGCAGGTGAAAGCAAGAATACAAATGGATTTTTTCAAATATTTTGATGTTTTTGATGTTTTTGAAATGTTTTGAGGCTATTTTTGGTATTTTCAAGATTTTACAAATGTTTTGATTTTCAAATTTTCAAATGTTTTGGGGTTTTTCGAGATTTTTACCAAGAGACTAACCTAAAGACCTATCTTAGGGGCCTTGGGGGTTGATCAACAGATTAGCCTTCCTGCGTTATACACACAGAGACCATGTAGTTTGACTGAAACAGACTCGATTATTGATGAAATATCAAAAAATGGACTGCTAGTTTATTATGATAGACTCCTAAAGGACTAACCTAAGTGTCTCAGGGGATGATCAAATATCAACCTTGTATATGTTCAAAGCTCAGAGATGATGTAGTTCAACAAGACGACCCTTATTTTGACTTTTTGACTAAATTTTGACCTATTTTTTGGATTTTTGATATGTTTTGGGATTTTTTTTTATTTTCTTGGTTTTGTGAATGTTTTTGGATTTTTTTATTTTCTAATGTTCTTGGATTTTATGATTTTGGGATTTCAAGAATACATGAATCTGATCTTATGAGAACATGTACCTAGCACGAAGCAATAGAATATTCTAATAAAGGAAGGACAAACTGACCTTAAGAATGGGTCGAGTAGTACTAGGAGGGATCATGACACGAACACAAGACCAAGCTATGATGCAGACATGGATGGGTGATGGATGGATATAGATGGATGATAAAAGTGTAATTGATGGATGATGTAGAACAAGTTGTGGAGATCCTGGTGGATGAAAAGTGCTTATTTACATAAGGCACCTATTTTCCTTGTTTTCACCAAGGTACTTGCCCAAAGCGCCATCAAAGTGGTTTTCACTAAAGGATGATTTTTCTCTTTACTATTTTTGATCCATTTTTCTTTTTCTTTTCTTTTTTTCTCTTTTTCTTTTTTGATTTTTTTGTTGTCACCAAGATGCTTGTTTTCTAGGTTTTCATCAGGTGACCATTTTTTTAGGACATTTTCTAATTTTTTTGTATTTTTGGTTCTATAACTTGAAATATTTAGGCATAAATTTTTTTGAGATGGGAGTTGTTTATGGGCTCTTGAAAAGGCTCGCCTTCCAGTGTTGATAACTGATATACCCCTAACTTATAACTTGCTATGATGAAAAATGGTCCCAACCAGTTGGGTTGAAATTTTCCTTTGCAATTTGGGCTTGGGATGTTCTTCTAGTTCTGCTTTACCACAAGTTCTCTGACCTGGAAGGTCTTGCTCCTCATCTTCTTGTTATAGTTCTTCTTGAGTCGATTCTAATACACCTATAAGTGGTTCAAGGCCTTCATTCATCATTCATTTAGCAATTCTAGCTCGTTCAGTCTTGACACCCGATATTCCTCATCCATTATGAGATTCTATAGTGATATTCTTAGTGACAAGAGCTCAATCTCGATGGGGAGCATGGCTTCTAATTCACAAACTAGGGAGAAGGGGGTGGCACCTTTTGGTGTGTGGAAGTTGGTTTGATAGGCCTAGAGGGTAGGATTTAGTTGGAGATACCAATCATGACCAGCTTCATTGATCATTTTTTTGTGGATTTTTAGAATGGTCTTATTTGTAGCCTCAACTTGGTCATTTCCTTGGGGATAATATGGGGTGGAAAAGTGATGTTGGATTTTGAATTTGTTGCATAGATCACATACATCTTTATTTTTGAATGGTGTCCCATTATCTGAGATAATGGCTTGTGGGACACTGTAGCGAAATATTAGGTAGTTCAGGATGAACATAGATATCTGCTTTCTGGTTATGTAGGTCATTGGTATAGCTTCCAACCACTTTGTGAAGTACTTAGTGGTGGTAATGATAAACTTGTGGCGACTATATGAGGTGGGGGTGATTTTTGCAATGAGGTCGAGCCCCCAGTACAAAAAGGGCCATGGTGTGATGATGGGATGAAGTTCTTGAGCTGGAGGATGCATGAGGTCCCCATGTTGTTGACATTGCAGGAATTTCCTGATATATTCATGTGTTTCGCTTTCCATTGTAGGCCAATAATACCCCGTCGTTAGCAATTTCTTGGCCAAGATCATACCGCTCAAATGTGAACCACATATTCCATTATGTATCTTGATTAAGGAATTTAATGCCTCCTCAGTGTTCAGACATCGTAACAGGGTTCCTTCTATTCTCCTACAATAAAGGGTATCTCCTAGGATAACAAAGTGAGAATAATTTTTGATAAAGGTTCTTTTCAGGCTTGAGGGTAAGTCGGCAAGTAGGAACCCTATTTTCTAGTAGGTGTATATATCATGATACCAAGGATCACCAGGACCAATGATTTCACACACAAATTTAGACTCCAGTACCTCAAATGTAGGCATGAGAAGTTGCTCGACTAGGAATTCATGCTTCGGGACATTGCGAGGGATGTCCAATAGGGATCCAATTATCGGCATGGTTTCTGTCACTCTATTGTTTGCTCTAGGTATCTACTCGAATGTGATCTCAATGAAGGACTCCTCAAGACTTTCCACCAATTTCTTGTATGGAGGTAGCTTGTCATCTTTAGTTTGATACTCATCATTTACTTGATTGATTATTAGCTGTGAATCCCCATATACCTTGAGAGCCATGATGTGCCACTACATTTCTATTTTGAGTCCTATGGTTAGAGCCTCATATTTTTCAATATTGTTTGTGTAGGGAAATACCAATTTGTAGGATCTTGGTATGGAGTCTCCCTGTGGAGTTAGGAAAAAGACCCCAACTCCTAATTCGTGTTGTGTGTAGGAACCCAAAAAGTACAACTTCTAGTGGTCTTCTATGCTTAAGTTGAAGATGGAATCATTAGGGAATTTTGAAATTAGTGGATGCTCTAAATATATTGGTGCTTCTGATGGTTGGTCTACAATATCTTTCCCTTTGATACCATTCTACTCTACATACTCGATATCATATTCTAATAGGATCATGAGCCAATTGACCATCCTTCTTGTGAGCATTGCTTTGGAAAGTAGGTACTTTAGTGGGTTGATCTTAGCAATGATCTTGATTTTATGTGCTAACATGTAGTGTCTAAACTTCTGTGAGGAAAAAACCATTGCTAGACAAGCTTTTTTGATGAAGGAATAATTTAACTCATGCTAGTCCTATCATGGTTTAGCTAATGTAGTAGATGGCCCTATCTATTTTGTTTTCATCATGTTGGGCTAGGAGAGCACCGAGAGTTGTTGTTGTTGATATGTAGAGGATTAGAGGCTTTCCTGGGATTGGTGGCATAAGCACTAGAGGTGTGAGAAAATACTCTTTGATCTTGTTAAAGGCCTGATTGCACTTGCCATCCCATTTGTACGCTACCCCCTTGAGGATTAGGTGAGAATATGGGTTTGAATTATCTATTAGTTGAGCTATGAATTGACGGATGGACTAGAGCCTTCCTTGCAGGCCTCTCAATTATATCAGTGTCTTAGGAGCCTCCATCTCCATGATTTCATTTACTTTAGCAGGAGCTATTTCAATTCCTCTGATAGACACAATGTATCCCAACAACTTCTCTGACTATCCGCCGAAGATGCACTTCTTTGTGTATACACCAAAAAATGGTCATCACATTCAATTAATTAAATACAACCTATTTGATTAATGCTTCAACTACATATAAATAAGGTCTTACTTTATTTATATTGTACACTCTTCTTTTAATTCTCCAAAATCACATTCTTCTAAATAATTAAATAAACAAAATACCCTAAACATGTTTATTTAATTAACATTCCTTAATCTTGATTAAGAATTAGAGCACATTTCTACAAATTTTTGTGTGCCACCTCATAAAGGTCACATGAAAATAAATAAGCCTAATTATTAAATAGAATTATCCTCACATGCTTCCACCAATGAGAAAAAGCACATGGATTTATTCCCCCACACTTCCAACAAATTTGGAGCACATGTGTCTTTTCTTCACACACTTGGGAATCCCATACATTTGGCATGTTTCCAATTGGTCAAAGGATTCTCTCCATACACATGGCATGTTGTCTTTGGTCAAGGGGAAAACATCTTGATTCCTTTCATCTCCGTCATCTATTATTTCTCCTTCGAATCTAGACCATTGATAGGTGCCACCTCACAAAATGCTTGAGAAACCCTAAAAATATACCATCTTTCCTTAGCATTTATCATCCAAAATTTGAGTAAAGTTACTATGCAGGTTTATCTTAGGAGCTTGGAGCTTTCATGGAGTCTTATACTTAGTTTTCATATCATGTGTTACTTTGCATCACATCTTAGATTAATTAATTGCTTCATAGTTACATTTTATCATCCCCATTGTATCATAGTTACATAATTTTAGGTTAGTTTATTTTATGTTTGCATTTGATAGTATGCATAATCATGGATAGTTCACTATAGTTTCATATCATCTCACTCATCTCCACTTGTTCATCTATCATCAACATCATCCTTCATTTATCATTGTATTCATCATCAATTCCATCATCTTGTTTCATTTAGAAGCACCCCACTAATCCTTTCCACACACATTTGCACATAGAAATCATCTCAGCTTGCATATTAAGCATCAAATATCATTTTCTAGGTAGTCATTTTAACAACCTTTGTGCCCATAGAAATCTGAGGACCAAATAGTTTAATAAATCCCTAGAAATAGAGGACAATGATACGTATTTGAAAGATTTGATTGCATTATGAATAGAGTAGTTTTACTTGCTTTAAAATTTGAATGTAAACCTTCTCATTAAGGTTTTTTTTGACACTATAATACTCTCCACATTTGAAAAATGCACAAAATGGTGCCCACCATGGGGCCTTTGCCTCACTTGTTGCTAACTTTTTTAGAAATTTCATGATCGCAAGTTCAAATTGAAGACTTGGGAGCCTTTTGCACCTGTTTTGAGGCAATTTTGGGTTGTTTCTGGAGTTCTCACACCTCTTGCTTGAGTTTTGGCACCTCTTGTAAGTTGTTATGAGACTATTTTCACCTATTATGGGACCATTCTAGGCCACTTTTAGAGTTTTGGTGCCTCTTGCACCTATTTTGGTGCCTCTTGCTTGAGTTTTGGCACCTCTTGCAAGTTGTTCTGAGACTATTTTCTCCTATTTTGAGACAATTTTGGGCCATTTTTAGAGTTTTGGTGCCTCTTGCACCTATTTTGGCACCTCTTGCTTGAGTTTTGGTGCCTCTTGCAACTTGTTCTGAGACCATTTTCACCTATTCGAGGACCCTTTTGCAATATTTTTGGAGTTTTGGCACCCCTTGTACCTACTTTGGTACCTCTTAATGCACCTATTTTGGCACCTCTTGCAAATGGTTTCAGGGAGTCCTGGCTTCTCAAACTCTATTTTTGAGCTTTCTGTCTTTGTTTTGGCACCTCTTGTCTTTGTTTTGGTGCCTCTTGCAGTTTGTCACCAAATCAGAAACTCACATTCTATGTTGTGCATTTGCATGTTTTCCTAGAATTCACTGTCAAAGACTCAAAACATAAACTACTAACATATTGTAGGAGTTGGATGTTATTCACTTGTTTTCCTTTTGGTTAAGTTAGGAAAACATCTTAATTAATGGGTTATTGAACACCATGTCTTTTGTATTTGATGGATGGTAGGACTATGCTCTCCCCTTAACTGGGTGATCCAAAAAGCTAGACTCATTCCTGTTTATGTGTGAGTGAAGTGGAGTATATGGCATGAGTTCTCTCTTTATTCATGTGAAATAAAGATTGATCGAACTATGCGTATACTTGCTTTCTTTTGTTTATCCTAGAGGGCCTACCTTGTGGGAAAAAGTAATCACCCAAGGGAAAGACCCAACTGGTAACACACTAAAGCTAAGCAACTTCCAACTGGGATATAAATGTGGATACTTGAGGAAAGTTCAAGTATCACATGGGTGGCTCCATTGAGATGGATTGAAAGGGACTCTCACTGCATGGGTTACTCCCTATGAATGAAATGTTTGAATTAAAACCCTTGTTGTATATTTTCCAAAATCCTTTATCTATTCTTTAGTGCAACAACGGTCATTGCCAAGGCATCCACATTCTCGTAGTTTTTAGTAGAGGTGATCAGTTTTCCATGGGAGTTTCATGGGGTCTGGAAGCTTAGTTGGCCTAAGAAGAGAGTGCACTATAAGGGGGATATTGTGCCACCAAGCTTCTAAATTCATCTGCAAAAGATAGTGTGGTTGGGGTAAAACCCATGTGGAATCTAAAAGAATACAATCTTACACAACCTTAGGAGCGTATATTCTCATTGATGTGCCTTCAAAATTAAACTCAAACAAAACACCATCCAAAAATGTTACATTTTGAAAGTGAAAACCTTGATTTAGAACTACATTCATTGAGGTAGATAATTTAGTAACTTAGATCCATCCATCTTCAAAAAACCAGTCCTTTTAGCAGTGTTCAACCTTTCCTTAGGAAAAATAGAGCCAGAATATGTGGTTTACATGATGATTTCATGAAAGGTCAAGATTAGAAAAAAAAATATCAAACCTCTTAGTCTAGAACAACATAAAAAATTTGTCTATGCTCTACGACTTTAGAGAAAGGTTAACCTTAAATTTTTACAAGATAGCTTGCAAAAACAATCTAGAGTTATACATTATGTACTATTGTTGAAATACAAGACTTTTCCAACATTTTGAGTACCTTAATTACACCTCTTGAGTCAAAACTCTAAGTCAAAGATCATTCTTTAGATACCTTAGAAGTCTAAATGTGTCAAAATGGACTTATACAAGTGTAATTTTTCAAACTAAACCTAGATCTAAACATTTCAAGGTGCCTAAATCATCAATATCCATCACATCTTTACTTTTACAACCTAGTTTCATCTTTGGGATTTTTCATCCTTTAATCATGAAACTATGTCATGCAATCAAATCAAACTTAGTCTAATCAAAATAATTTTTCATTTTATTTCACTTAGTTGTAATCCTTGGAACTATTTCAAATTTAGATCAAAGCTTACTCTAAATCAAAACACTTGTATGCATGTTCAAATGAGATCACAAAAGAGAAGACTCAAGGACAAGGAACTTGGAACACCCAACTTTGAAACAGAAAACATAGGAAACCCAAGTAGTGAAACTTTTGATATCAAAACTCCCAACATTGAAACTCAAAATAGTGAGATCCCTAGCAACATGGCTGATGTAGAAGAAATCCCTATTCTTGGACTCAACAACACTCAAGGGGAAGAAAAAAAGATAAGGATATCTAAATCTTAACAAGACCCCAATTTCCATAAGTTTTTGGAAAAGCTTTTTGAAAGAGATGGGGAAAAATACCTATTAATGTTAGCCAATCAAGGAGTCAAACTTCCCCCTGATTTTTATATCAACATTTTAAAAGCACCTCTCCAAAATCTTGAAAAGGAAACAAAACAAATGGTTGCTTTAACTCACCAAATGAAGAACCTTCAACAAGTTCTAGATATGCAAAGGGGAACTTTAGAACGATACTTGATCGAGGAAATTTGTCCTTATCCCTTTAATCAATCCATCAACATGATTCCTTTCCCTAAACATAGTGAATTTCCAAAGTATGAAAAATACAATGGTACAACTGATCCATTAGATCATGTAAGGGAATTCCGAACTATGTGTCTAGAATTTGCACATGAGGAAACTTATTTAATGAGACTATTTCCCCAAAGTCTAGGAGGGACATGCCTTGAATGGTTTTCAAAGATTACACCCCCCATCAACACATTTGAAGAGTTGGTCAATAGATTTTTCACTCAATACTCTTACAATATCCAACATGATGTGACCATGAAAGACCTTTGCAAATTGAAACAAAAAAAGGGTGAGTCCTTCCTCATTTTCTTGCAAAAATGGAAGAGATTATTTGCAAGGTATTCTTGTCCCATTCTCGGAAAGGAAAAGATAGATATTTTCATTAACAACCTAAACGATGAGATGAGGTATAGATTTGAATTACAATTTCCCCCTACCTTCAAAAAATTGAATGAAAATAGAATTAAAATTGAAGAAGCCTTAGTCAAAAGAGGGGTCATTAAAGTATAAAATGAAAACAACTCATCCACTTCCTCTAACAACTAAACAGTGGGGAAAAATCTAAATTTTGGAAATGAAACAATAACATGGGTACCAATGAGGTCATAGTTGAAAATCGAAATACAAAACTAGTATTCAACTTAACGATAGCTGCCACCAAGTCTAATCAGACCAACAATCCTCCCAACACTCCAAATGTCAGCCAAAAAAAAATCAAACTAATCTAGGGACTAAAGCAACAGCATTTCCAAAACCTTCCAATCGATGAAAATTCACATCATTAGGACAATCCTTAGATTTTTCCTTAAGGAACTTACCGAGGCTAAGCTTACCACGGTGCTAGAAGCACGAAACTGGGATCCACAAGTCAAACTCTTTTGGTGGAACGATTCCCATTACTATGATTATCATCAAAACAAGAGTCATATGATGAAAGATTGTTGGCAATTAAAAAAAATAATCCAAGATCTCATTCATAAAAAAAAGGTACGCATTGAAGGACCCCAAACAAACAGTGATCAAGGAGTGTTCAAAAACCCTTTACCCAATTATGAAAAGGGAGAGTCCTCTACATCGAATACCAAAGGCAAGAATATAAACTATGTTTATGATTCTACCATTCATTATATTGAGATGGTTGAGAATTCCATCCAAGATAGTGAAATCGGAAGCCAAGGGAAGGATGCCACTACTGAAACCTAGCACAATTATGATACCATCTCACATCAAATCAATGACCTTGTACCTATAAATCTAAGAACTAACATTGACATGAATGAAAATTGAATTAACGTCACTAAAATCACAAACGATCAAGACAAACACCTATCAATGTGATTGCAAGAGGACAAGCCAAGGTATCTTTGAAAGGAGCTACTCCTTCCATGTCCAAAATGACTATTTTTCTTGTAACTCAATATAACATCATTGATTAGTTACAAAAGATACCCGCTCAAATATCGATATTGGAACTTCTCAAGATTTCATCAGCACACAAAGAAATCCTAGAACAAGCTTTAGTTGCCACCACAGTACCAAATAATCTGGAAGTCTCTACATTTCACGCTATGGTGGGACATTTTACTGCACCTTGTTTATTATCATTCTCTAAACATCACGATGCATCCACCAACCATCCACATAATGTTGCTCTCACATCGAAGTCCTAATCCATAAACATCATGTCAAACGTTTCCTTATAGATGGAGGAGCAGGCCTAAATATCTGCACTCTCAAGCATTTTTTTGCGTTAGGATATTCTGAAAATGATATTGATCCTAGAAGGAAAATCACCATAAAAGCATATGATGATGAAGAGATATCCTCCCAAGGATTGATCATTTTACCCATTCAAGTGGGACCACTCATCAAAGACATAGTGTGTCAGGTGTTAGACAAGGAATTAACATATAACATACTCTTGGGATGACCATGGATTCATGAAATGCAAGCGGTACCATCAACCTATCATCAGTGCTTGAAATTTCCTTTCAATGGATAGGAGGTCACCATTGCTGCAGATTCTAACAATCCCCAATATTGCAATGCACTTAGAACAAGTCAAGATACCTTTGTACCACATAATAAAGAAGTCATCAACTCTGATCTATCAAACATAGAAAGTCCAGTGGGTTCTTCATTACGACATTATGAGGAAAAGGCTCAATCAAAAGACAAAGGGGTCATTGACTCTATTTCATGCAACAATGGAAGTTAGCTTGATGCCTTATCAAAAAAATTAGAAAATATCCAAATAAAAGACAAAGGCATGGGGGAATACTCATTTGAACAATCTTCATACTTATCACAACTTTCATCTTCTCCTAAGTCACATGGACAATCATCCACCTCAAGACAACAATATTTACAACCCATCACGCTCTTTGATGGGAAGTTTATAAAAGCAAGCACTCAAGCAGAGGAATCAGAACAAATGGATGTGCTAAACTGGTTATACAAAGATGAAGAACCTTCATAGGTATCAGTGTCCAATATATGCATAGATAAGTATGGAAAAGGTCTGAAAATCTTGAAAAAAATGGGATATGAGGGAAATGGTCCTTTGGTTAAAAGAAAAGAAGGCATCAGTGAACCAATACAACTCATCACAATGAATCACAAAGACAAAACAAGACTAGGATACAGGGAAGACTCAAAAGAGGAAGCTACTCAAAGAGTTGTCAAAAGAATCTTACAGCTATAGGCTACTGAGGATCATGAAATAGATTCCAATGAATATGAATGGGAATTCCTCTCTAAGGAATCTTTCCACGACAAAGAGATCGATGTAATCCAAAAGTGTACACCAATATGTATGAAAGGACAAAGTTCTAGTTCTAGACCCCTTGAATATGGATCGTAGTATGTCGTTCACTCAAGTGAAGATGATCATTCTTCAAGCGAGATAGACACATTGGAAGAGAGTAATTTCATAGACCTCATTGGATAATTTGATAACATGGCTATCTTGATACTTACACCTTCCGACCTTGGCCAATCTAATGATTCTGTGTCCTTAATGCATCTTGAACTAATTGATTGGGATCAAAATGAGCCACTTGACATACCCACCTTTTCAAACGATGATGCCCTCATGAAATTCCTATGTTCTAATAATCCTAACACATGTTCTACCATTGAATCTTAGAACAAAGCTCCTAATGAAGGGACTATCAAACCTTTCAACTGCAAAATGAAAAATATAAGAAATGAGTCTAATAGTGAAAACCATTTGATGGCACTATTAAATTAAGAAAAAATAAAAAAAGAGAGTATCTCAAGGTGAAAACCTCCCTAAGGCACCAAGAGATGGAAGGTTTGACACTCTCCTAGAACACTATCAAGAGAGATCTTCAGTACTAATAGAACCTACACAATCCATCAATGTTGGTACAACCAAAATAGTGAAGACCCTGTGTTTAGCAGAATCCATGACAAAAGAGGAGAAACCTCATTTCACCAAATTCTTTGAATAGAGAAAAATCAACTTTGATTGGTCATATGCTGATATGCCAGGAATAGATCCAAAACTCATTATGCATCATTTATCATTACCACATGGCGTAAAACTGGTAAAGAAAAAATTGAGAAAAATGCATCCCCATATCACCCTTCTGGTGAAAGCTGAGTTGAAAAAGCTATTAGATGTAGGATTTATAAGATCTATTAACTATGTCGAGTGTATATCAAACATTGTTTCAGTATCCAAACTAGATAAGAGCATCAGGATATGCACGAACTTCAGAGATCTTAACAAATCTTGTCCAAAAGATAATTTTCCTCTACCAAACATTGATTTGATTGTAGACTTGACTGCTGGGCACGGAATTTTATCACTTATGGATGGATTTTTAGGATATAACCAAATAAAGATAGCACTTGAAGACCAAGATATCCTTCACATGTCCTTGGGGCACTTTTTTCTAGAATGTGATTCCTTTTGGGTTGAAAAATGTTGGAGCTACATATTAGAGAGCTATGACAACCATCTTCCATGACACGATGAATAATTTTATGGAAGTCTATGTAGATGATCTATTGTCAAAATCCTACACTAGAGAAGGAAACTTAGAAATTCTAGACAAAATCTTCACAAGATTGGAGAAATTCAAGGTGAGGTTAAATCCCAAGAAATGTGTGTTCAGTGTATTATCACAAAAATTTTGGGATACATTGTCTCAGCTAAAGGCATTGAGGTGGATCCTACAAAGGTCAAAGCCATCATGGAAATGCCTCCTCCTAAAAGCATCAGTCAACTTAGATCATTACAAGGAAGGTTCCAGTCCATTAGAAGATTCATTGCTTAGCTAGCTAATAAAACTCATCCTTTCAACCACTTATTAGACAAGAATGTCTCTTTCAAGTGGGATGACAAATGTGAACCTGCCTTCAGTCAACTAAGGTAGTACCTGATGACACTTCTTTTGTTGATACAACTAGTCAATGGAAAACCATTATTGCTATACATTGCAAAAACCAAGATATCTTTGGGAGCCTTATTAGCATATGATGATTCTATAGGAAAGGAGAGAGCCATCTATTATATTAGCAGGACCTTAAATGGTTATGAGATCAATTACACCTTTATTGAGAAATCCTACTTATTGGTTGTATTTTCTACACAACAATTGAGGCACTACATGCTGACTCACACCAACAAACTCATTGCCAAAATTGACCCATTAAAGTACTTACTCAACAAAGCTACTTTAACAGGGAGGTTAACCAAGTGGGTCATGATATTGAGTGAGTTCAACATCCAATACATGGATAGGAAAGCAATTAAAGGTCAAACCATAGTAGATCAACTAGCTAAAGCACTACTGTTAGATAACAATCCAATGAACATTGAATTCCCTGATAATGATATCCTAACCATATCTACACAATAGTGGCTGCTATACTTTGATGGATCTTATACACAACATGGATCAAGCACAGGAATCTTGTCTGTCTCACTGCAAGGATACATAATTCTTAAATCCTACAGATTAATGTTCCATTGCACCAACAACACAGTTGAATATGAAGCATTGATCATTGGAATCAAGATAGTTGTTGAACAGAAAATCACAGAATTGCTAGTCTATCACGACTCACAACTGGTCATCAACCAAGTCAATGATGATTATCAAACAAAGGATGACAAGTTACTGCCCTACAAGAAGATGGTGGATGATTTCAAAAGTTACTTTGTTGAGATCAAGTTTGAACAAGTTCACAAAATATAAAACAAAGTTGTAGATGCAATGGCCACCATTTCTTCTCTCTTGTAGATACCTAAACAACAAAGACGTTATGAATTCATGGTAGAATAAGTGTCCAACCTAGCCTATGAAGATCCAAAATCCCAAGTGATATTCCATATTGTCGACCCTCAAATTTCCCTCTATGGAGAGATCCATACCTACTTGCAAGATAATACCCTTCCAATTAACTTATCTCGAAACCAAAAATGAAACTTCATTCGACAAGTGGCTCGCCACACCCTAATAGCTAATGTGCTTTATAGATGAGGTTTGGATGGTACTCTTCTTTGGTGTCTAGAATGTAGTGAAGATGAAACCACTTTACAAGAGGTTCATGAAGGTATCTATGGCACACATTCAAGTGGATTAACCTTAGCTAAGAAATTATTACGATTGGGATATTACTGGCCGAATATGGAGAAAGAGTCATCTCAATATGTCAAAAGGTGTTCCAAATGTCAAATTTATGGAAACTTGATACATGCACCAGCACAAGAGTTGCATCCTTTCACAACTACATGGCCTTTTTGTTAGTGGGGATTGGACCTTGTAGGTAAGATTCACCCCTCTTCCTTCAATGGACATAAGTTTATAATCATAGCCACATAATACTTCACCAAGTGGATTGAAGTTGTTCCTCTAATCACCATCACCAGGAAACAAATCTCATCATTCATCCTAAATTATCTTGTTTGTCAGTATGGTGTTCTTCAATCTATCATTACAGATAATGGCCGACCCCTTAAGAATCAAGATGTTCAAGATCTCTATGAAATATTCCATATCCAACATCAGTTTTCTGCACCTTACTATCCCCAAGGGAATGGCCAAGCAGAGGCCTCAAACAAGACTATCTTGAATATTTTGAAGAAAACTGTCAATGAAGCTAGACATGATTGGCATGTTCAACTAAACCGGACATTGTGGGCTTACAAAACTAGTATCTATACCCCGATAGGAGCAACACCCTATTCTCTTGTCTATGGATCAGAAGCTATTCTGCCTATTGAGGTTGAGATACCATCCCTACATGTCTCACTTAAAGGGATGATTTCAAATGAGGATTACAAAGTATCTAGGCTACAAGAATTAGAATTTTTGGATGAATGTCAACATCATGCAGTTGATCACCTAAAAGCTTATCAACAAAGGATATCTAGGAGCTGTAATCATACAGTAATACCTAGAGCATTTCAGCTGGGTGAATTAGTCTTAAAAGAAAATCCCCATAATCAACAAGATCGAGAGAAGGGAAAATTTGAACCTAACTGGTTGGGTCCCTTTGTTATAGTATCAGTCTTTGGATCAGGAGCATATCAGTTATCCACACCAGAAGGGGATCTATTTGACGAACCCCTCAAAAAATTGCATCTCAAAAGGTTTTACACCTATCTTATCCAGTGCATTGGTAAAGGTCCTAGAAAAATACCAAAAAAATCCAAAAAAAAATCCAAAAAAAAAAAATCCAAAAAAGGATTGAAAACAATAAAGAAAAATAATTGTCCTCTAGTGAAAACCACTTCGGTGGTGCTTTGGGTAATTACCTTAGTGAAAACCTAGCAAATAGGCACCTTGTGTAAAATAAGCACTCTCTATCTATCTTGGGCTATGTGACTTTCTCTACATCATTCATCCATCATGCTTTCATTTTTGCATTTGGCACGCTTCCATGTTCACACCATAGCTTGATCTAGTGTTTCTATCATGGTATCCCCTGGCATTACTCGACCCATTCTAAAAATCAGTTTGTCTTATCGTATCACACCGGGGGCATGTCCTACATTGGATTGGATTCTTGTACATTCTTAATGTCAGAAAATTGAAAATACCAAAAAATTTCAAAACATATCAAAATCCCAAAAACATTCAAAACAAATTGAAAATACCAAAAACATTTAAAACATATAAAAATCCCAAAAGCATTCAAAACATGTCAAAATCCGAAAATAGGTCAAAAAGTCAAAAGGTCAAAAACATAGTCTTCATTCAAACTACGTCATCTCTAAGATTTGAACATAGGAAAGGGTGATCTTTGATTGTCCCCTGAGATATTTAGGTCAGTCTTTTGGGTGTCTACTATGTTCATATTTTTGTCTTGTAATATTGGTGATTTCGTCAGTCGGACTATGTGTTCTCTATGTGTATAACGTAGGCAAGGCTAATCTATTGATCAGCCCTAGAGTCCCCTAAGATAGGTCTTTAGGTTAGGTCTTGGTCCATATGGTCGTGTCTCACCCTGGACTAGGAGAAAAATTCTGCACTCACTAGGGGCAAAGAAACTCTGAGATGGAATCAACAGGAAAATAGTCATCGAACTAGCATTACAAATAAAAACTTCAAATGGATGATGATCTTTCTGAATCAAGGGTTTATCACGTTAAACACGAAAGTTCAAATTGTTCTACTTTCATTTTTTTTATCATATCTCGCGAGTCCTTGATGATGTATCAGACTAGAGGAGCAAGGAAGGAGTATGATTTTTCTTTGTCTGTTGTCTATGAGTTTATCATTATTACTATGCAAGTTGTCACGAGACGTGTGTTATAAAGTATCACTGATGGCATTCCAAATTTTCATAGGAAAAATATTAACTCTTGTCTGTTTATGCAAGTAATGCTTAGGTCATCTCGGTTTAATTATACTTAGACGCTTATGTTAACTTGCAATTTTAAAACATCATGAAAGTAGTACTCAGGTTATCTTGGTCTAAATTATGCCATTGATGCTTTTACTCACTTTCAACATTTTAAAGGACCAATGATGATAAAGAGTATGACAAATTGGTTAATATAAATGAAAACTTTTGAATACGAGATTTGCATAGCTAAGTTAGACTGCATTCATGTTAGTATTGCATGTGTATTTATTTGGTTTTTCAATGCTGAAACAATTTCACAATGGTGTCATCTCTATTATTAATGGATTTAGTAAACTGGACATTAACCAAAAACACATCATTCTCATTTAGTTGCACATTAGTTGCATCATCATTTTCACATCATTTACATTCATACATTCCATCATAATATTTTTCTCAAAAAATACAAAAGAAAATAATAAAGGACATACATTGCATATCATTTCCAACATCAAAATCATGTCATCCACTACACATAAATAAGTGAGTCTCTTCAGATTTCCAAGAAAGTTGGGAAATATGTCAAAGTTATGAAGCTTAAAAGATCAATCTACTATAGTCTTCCCACAACTTTTGGAAGTTGGAGAAACTCACTTATTCAAACTTAAGGCCCTAAAAATTTGAAGTCATGCACATTCAATCATTTGCATTGCACATCATAATCATCTCATCACATTGCATAATCATAATCATCACATCACATTGCAAAATCATAATAAATCACATCACATTACCTAATCATTATCATCACATAAAAATTAAATAAATTTACAACATTGCATATCATAATAGGGAAATCAAATGCATATCAACAGTTAGATCATAATCACTGTTACATATCATATATCATCAAAAATGTCATAATGTCCACGTGTACAAGGATATCCAAAAGTAGGATGAGATACATCAAAATCCAACATGACATTGTATAATGGGAAATACATCCTCAATCTCACAAACAGTGTATACACAATGTCCAAGGAACATCACAAAATGCTATGTTGAGCTCCCACTAGATGTTGCTACTCTCATGGAACTAGTACCTACTCTACCTGACGGACCTGCCTAGATATCCCCTATCTCTAGGCAATGGTTGTGTGACACCCGTGCTGATAGTCTGAGAATGAGATTTATAATGAGACTATACAAAACTCTCTTGTCACTCAGGAGGAACCAATTCATGATACTTACCTCTATAAAATTGCAACTTTTGAGAAATGTGTCGGATCTCTCTGAAGAAATCCATTGTACTTGCAAGATGGTGGCGTCTATTGTATCCTCTGAGAAATGGCCTCAGCCTACTCTGTTTGGTGTCTAAAAGAATCCCTCTCTAAAGTAAGTATGATCATCTATGCCTACAATTGTTGTATTTGCTTCCTATTTGTCCCTCTATCAGTTGTCAAAATATCAATATGTGCCCGACACTGCCCAAACTAATCCTAAAGAGACACAATCTATGCTTGAGCTTGTGCTATCTCACTCTAAAATGACTGAACCTCTACCTACAAAATCACTATCTATGATGACTCCTGATGAGAGGGTATCCCAATCCTAATTCTGGGAAGCACTGCTTGAGCTATGGTAACACTCCTCCTACACCTCAAAACTGCAAAATCAAATGGATGACTATCATTTGCACCATCATCACTCTCCCCACCACCCACTGCACCATCATCACCCTCCCCACCACCCTATGTACCACCATCACCTCTGCAACCACCCTTTGCACCACCATCATCACCTCTGCAAACACCCTCCCCACCATCATCACCACCCTCGTCATCTCCTCCATCTCCATCAATTGGTGGTATTGGCTTCTCTAGATGAGTAAATATAGGAAAGGGATGTGTGTTGAAGAGCTCTAAATAATTCTCGATCATCCTAGCATTTGTAATATATAGAACATAATCCCATAAACCTAGTGCAAAGGTATAGTGCTTTGTACAAGCTACCTCATATGATACATAGGGGCCCCACTCTAAAACATCCTGTCGTTGCCATGCATAATGGGAAACTCCTAAGGGAATCCCATAAACCTATCCAAACTGTCGACATGCTCACAGATATAGGTATCACTCAAGCACAACATGTGTCTGCCCAATCAGATAGCGGGATAACAACATATATGGCATCTCAAGATGATCCTCTAGCCACTGCTCACAATCCAAGTATAGGTACCATGTGATAGTCTCCAAATCATCCAGAGCACACCTCCAATAGGCAACATTTCCTAGCTTATGTTGGACATGTGGACTGCTATAACTAAAAACATAGGGTCTCCCTAGTGGTCGATATGTCTCTCCCATGGGCCGAGTGATGACTATATGCTCCCATGTCTATAGTAATGTGATGCCACATGATAGGCTCATCACCCCGTAATAAACAAACTTGTTCAAATCTCTATATAAGTGGGATAACGTGCATGAACCCCATGCATATCTAGTACCATCAAGTCTCATCTATGATAACATATGACCCCAACATACTGAAAATCCCTTTGACCTACGATCAAGACAAAGGAATCCACCAATGAATCCAAAAAGCACACATGGCAAAGGATCATATCTGCTAACCATCTCTGTCTAAGGAATCCATTGGCTCATAACATGATCATCTTGGCATAACCTCCGCAATGCAGCTATCCCACCTTGCTCTATCTTATCATACAACACTATCTCTCCCATCACTAGGATCTGTAGAATACGATAGACATCCTCTGGAGTCATGGTCATCTTTCCAGCTGGTAAAAAAAACATGCTATGTTCACTATGCCATCTCTGCACTAATGTTGTTAGTAAACCTCTGTTGATTCTATATTGTAGAATATCTAACAAGGAAGTCAACCCACAACTAGAGATAATCTCTAAGTCGGCTGAGGACAACTAACAGACCATGTTCCAGGTCTTCAGGAATCGCTCCCTAGACTAGAGTACATCTCCATCTCCCTAATAATGAACACAAATCAGTCAATCAATTTCATTTTCAATCAAGATTATCAATCAATCAAGCTAGTGTGTAGTCATTCAAATCAAATCAATCAGAACAATCAACCCATCGTTCCTTGCCTATCATGAGGATGATTTGCTATCAATCCTACCATCGCTCCTTGACTATCATGAGGATGATCTACTATTAATCTTCCCATCATTCCTCGCCTATCATGAGGATGATCTATTATCAATCCTACCATCGTTCCTCAGCTATCATGAGGACAATATACTATCAATCAAACCATCATTCATCTCCTATCAAGAGGATGATTTGCTATCAATCCTACCATCGTTCCTTGCCTATCATGAGGATGATATGCTATCATTCCTAACCTATCATGAGGTTGATACAACACTGGTTCTATCATTTGATTCTCACCTATCATGAGATCAAATCATCACACAAAACATCAATCAAACACTATACATACCACAATCTGACTAAAAGCAATCCAAAACATGACAAATCAATGACTCCTAGGATTCGAGGACATCTTGCGAACATCATCTTGAGGGCTTTCTGCAATCACACCTTGCAAAATTGGTGAAACGAAAAGCTAAACCACCTCAAATCAACAAGGATGAAAACTTTCCAAGGTAAAAAGAGGTGCCATTTGGTATCCCAAAGGTGCCAAAACAAAGTTTGCAACTCAAAAAAATGTTTTTGAGGCTTACAAGAGGCACCATTTGGGACCCCAAAGGCTCGGTAATAGTGTGTGGCATCTCAAAACATGGATTTCGCCCATACAAGAGATGCCAGTTGGGACCCCAAAGGCACCAAAATAGTGTTGGAGCCCAAAAACTTGAATTTCAAGCTTACAAGAGGTACCATTTGGGACCCCAAAGGCACCAAAACTCTAAAAACACCAAAAAAAAAGAATTTTCAACCTTGCAAGAGGTGCCATTTGGGACCCCAAAGGTGCCAAAACTCTTAAACATGCTCAAAAACACTCAAAAAAGATAAAAACATCACCCGAAAGTGTATAAATGACATCTCATAAGCTACATCTATCTATGACATTCAAAATACCATTAAAAGGAAAGAAAATGACTAACAAAGAGGTTTCTCATAAAGCATATCATAGGTCCAGAGGCAACATGCTGATCAAGTTGGTGAAGACGCTTGAAATGATGTTTGTGGTATGGGACCACCATCTTCCTCTAAGCTCTCTACTCTTCAACTTCTGCAAACTCAAAATGTGCAAATAAATCCAATTTTACCACATTTTAACTTTTCAAAGGTAAAATGGAGGGAATTATGGTGGGATTTATTTCCCATTTTTACCACAAAGGACTTGTAATTAATCAACACTATTTAAAGCAAGAGCTTGCAATGAACTTTTGAGAGATAAATCATCTCCAACATCCAAATCTCACTAAATCAATGCTGGATCATCATCATAATCATCACAACACCATCACCTCATTCCAATATTTCATTTTAACATCCCCACATTCATCGATTTATCTCTCAAGGGGGCATATATCTGTCAATATCTGAAATTCAAAAGTCTGGGGAATACCCTAGGGCATCGACATTAAAACTTTCTTTGAAGCAACATGTAAACACATTACCTCAAAGAGGGGAAAAATGTATACACCTAAAAACAGTCATCATATTCAGTTAATTAAATAGAACCTATTTGAATAATGCTTCAACTACATATAAATAAGGTCTTACTTTATTTATATTGTTCACTCTTCTTTAAATTCTCCAAAATCAAATTCTTCTAAATAATTAAATAAACAAAATACCCTAAACGTGTTTATTTAATTAACCTTCCTTAATCCTGATTAAGAATTAGAGCACATTTCTACAAATTTTTGTGTGCAACCTCATAAAGCTCACATGAAAATAAATAAGCCTAATTATTAATTAGAATTACCCTCACACACTTCCACCAATGAGAAAAAGCACATGGCTTTATTCCCCCACACTTCCAACAAATTTGGAGCACATGGGTCTTTGTTTCACATACTTGGGAATCCCATACATTTGGCATGTTTCCAATTGGTCAAATGATTCTGTCCACACACATGGCATGTTGTCTTTGGTCAAGGGGACAACATCCTGATTCCTATCATCTCCATCATCTATTATTTCTCCTTCGAATCTAGACCTTTGATAGGTGCCACCTCACAAAATGCTTGAGAAACCCTATAAATACACCCTCTTAGCATTTATAATCCACAATTTGAGTAAAGTTACTATGTAGGTTTCTCTTAGGATCTTGGAGCTTTCATGGAGCCTTATGCTTAGTTTTCATATCATGTGTTACTTTGCATTATCATCTTAGATTAATTAATTGCTTAAGAGTTACATTTTAGGTTAGTTTGTTTTATGTTTTCATTTGATAGTATGCATAATCATGGATATTTCACTATAGTTTCATATCATCTCACTCATATCCACTTGTTTATTTATCATCAACATCATCCTTCGTTTATCATTGTATTCATCATCAATTCCATCATCAATTCCATCATCTCGTTTCATTTAGAAGCACACCACTAATCCTTTCAACACACATTTGCACATAGAAATCATCTTAGCTTGCATATTAAGCATCACGTCTCATTTTCTAGATAGTCATTTTAACTACCTTTTTTCCCATAGAAATATGAGGGCCAAACAATTTAATAAATCCCAAGAAATAGAAAACAATGATACGTATTTGAAAGATTTGATTGTATTACAAATAGAATAGTGTTACTTGCTTCAAACTTTGAATGTAAACCATCTCATTAAGGTTTGTGTTGACATTAGAATACTCTCCACATTTGACATAGGCACACTTTAGATTAAGGTGGACCTTGTATTCGTCAAGCCTGTCAAAGATGGCACTTAATGCTGCTATGTGGTCCCTTCTCTTTCTAGATTTTTCCAACATGTCATTGACATAATCTTCCATAGTCTTATGGATCATGTCATGAAAGATTAAGGTCATGGCCCTTTGATATGTTTCTCTAGCATTCTTTAGGCCAAACAGAATCATGTTCTAGTAATATGTCCCCCATGGATAAGTAAAATCCATTTTATGTTGATATTCTTTGGCTATCATATTTGGTTATACTCGAAGAATCCATCCATCAGTTAGAGCATCTCATGTCCCATGTTCATATCTATAATCACATCAATGTTGGGAAGTGAGAAGTCATCTTTGGGAGATGCCTTGTTCAGATCTTTAAAATATGTGCATATACGGATGCCCCCATCGGGCTTTGAAATAGGTACCAGATTTGATACCCACTTCGGATAGTTGATTGGTCATATGAACTCTACATCAAGTAGCTTCTTCAATTCCATTTTGACTAACAAGGAAATTTGAGGATGCATTTGTATGAGTTTTTTTCTGCTAGGCTTTGCTTCAAGGTAAATTTCTAGATGGTGGACCACAATCTTCAGATCAAGCCAGGGCATGTTGGTATAGCTCCATGCAAAGTTGACCTTTCTCTCCCTTAAGAAGGCAACTATGAGCTCATGTTCTTCTGACATCAATGATTCAACACAAAATGTGATACGCAGAGTTATCTTTGTTCCCAAGTTGACTAGGTTGCACCTCTTTACTAGAATTGTTAACTTTTCCTGATGTAGAGAACTAAAAGGAAGATTGAATCCTTCATCCTCAGGCACCTTAGAGAGGTTTCACCATTTGATACATCCTTTATTTTTACTATTTTAGGGTTAGAGAGTGCTCTAGTGTGGTTTTCACTCAAAGACCTTGAGATTATTCTCAAATTTTTGCTGTTGTGACTAAAGGATTCAATTGTTTCCCCGTAGTAAGCTTGTGTGTCCAAAATGATATTAGACCTAGACTTGTGATCTCTGTATGGTACCATGTTCCATAGTCCCATGAATTTGGAGAGTGCCTCATTATTTTTGAAAGTGTCAAGAATTGGTGGTCCTCGTTGGTTGTAATCGATGAGCTAGGGGTAGACTAGGTTGATTTCATGGGTTTGACTGGTTGACTCAAATGACATGGTACTAATCATGAGGAGAAAGGAATTATCAAAAAGAATAGGTAAGTCAGTTATGGCATCTTCTTCATCATCACTACTACTACAGACATCGATTATGTCAAAGGTGAAGTTGTCTAAAGGTAGACCTATGGATACGAGTAATTGGAGGGTGGTTGTAGATTGTTGAGGAGTTTTGACCTTCTTAACTAAGGGATTTTGGCCACATATGGTTATAATCAGAGGGGTAAATTCCAGGCAAAGATTTCTCATTCGTGTCTCAGGAATGATGGGTACTAGGAGTCCATTGTCATTCTATGCAAGCCTCTTGTTTCTATAATAGCCCATGGCAAGCATCATTTGTAAACCTTTACTGCTATCATCCATAGGTAGATCAACTACTAGTCAGTTTTCTTGGTATAGGATGGTTGATGGGTCCTCTTCTATTAATTCTCAACCTAGGTCTCCCCAACTCCTGAACCTAGAGGGGTCAAATCTGATGTTTTGGGATGATGTTCTAGCTAGTTGGGGTTGGCCATGGGACCTAGGAGATTGTGGTAACTCTCCTACCACAAAGCACTTTTCTTCATTTTATAATCCCCACATCCTTTGTCTTGGAAAATGACCTTGATGTCAAAGATGGTGGGGATGGTGGGTGTCTCTATCGTAGAAGTGGAAGCGAGAGTAGCTAGGTTCGTGTATGGAGTTGAGGGGGCCTTATTGTTTTTAGGCACTTGGGCAATTTTGTAATATTTGGCTTCTAGATTTTTGCAATAGTAAAAGTGTTCAAGATCCCCATGGACAATGACCTCTTGGCCTTGGTACAGAAATTTCACACACTGATGGAAGGTGGAGGAAACAAATTGCATCCCATGAATCTAGGGATGCCCCAGGAGGATATTATAAGGCAACTCTAGGTCGATAACTTGACATGTTTCCATGATGCTTAGACCTACTTGAATAGGGAGTTGGATAGTGCCTTGAGACACTCTTTCTTGGTCATCGTAGGCTTTGATGGTTATTTATTTTCCTTTTTCAATAGCATCTTCAAAGAAGCCCAAGCTTTTATTAATTTAAGGGTGCATATGTTCAACCCTGCACCCCCATCTACAAGAACTCTCTTGACCTTGTTGTTATGGATGTAAGCCTCAAGATGAAGCACATGGTTGTGAGATGGTTGTGTTGGAAGATCTTGTTTTGAAAATGTTTGAAGGTGAGGCATTGTGAGGTGTGTGACCATAGCTTGAAATTGATCTACATCAAGATTAGTGGGGATAGAAGATGAGGCCAAGGCTTCTTCAAGGATCTTCTTGTGGGCTGGTGAGATCTTCAACAACTCCATGATGGAGATTTGTGTTGGGGTTCTTTTTAATTGGCCAAGGAAATTATAGCCACTAGGAATAGATTTTGGATTGGAAGTGGATGATCTAGGTGGCTGAGATGACCCTGTGATGGTGACTTTTCCACCTCTTGTGGTGACTCCACAATCAACTTGGACTCCTTTGATGGGGATAACAGTGCAATACTCATCTAGGGATTTCACGACATGGTCGTATACATGATTGACACTTCTAAATGCACCCTTTCCCTTATCATAGTTATTGTTCCCTTTGTTGTTATGATTGAGCATCATATTTATGTAGATCTTGAGGTTTTGATTTCTTGTTGGTTGTTCCACATTTATGATTTTATCATCAATGAGATCTTGAATCAAGTTTTTCAACCTCATACAACTGGCTATTGTGTGTCATTTGATTTTTTGGAAATCACAAAAGTGATTTTCATTGTACCACAATGGCTTCACCAAGGGCTCTTGATAGTTTTCATAGGTGGGGATTGTGATGAGTTTTTCATCCACTCGTCTCTTCATGATGGACTCAGATTCCCCAAGGGATGTGTAATTCTACTTGGGGGAGTTTTTGTTTTGTTGGGGTGGCCCCCTTTGATTGTTCACATTTTTGACTGTTTGATTGCTTGACTATTGAGTGACAATGTTAGCTTGTTGATTGTTCTAATTGTTGTTTTGGGGTTGTTGCTAAGGTGTTGGTGTGTTTTGTCAAGTAGTGTTGATGAAAAATTTAGCGTCGACCACACCATCATTGGTAATTTTCTATTTTTTGCCCATGTGTGATGTTTGTCATTATAACTGGTAGATGGGTGATTGTTTTGCTATTCAAGATATGCGAGTGTCCCTTGTGCAATAAGTGGTCATTCAATGTTAAGCACCTTGGAGATCAATTGGTCATATGTGGTGATACCTTGCACCTTGAGATGGAATGCCAAGGCTCTTTTGAGATTGGAAATGATGGTGGAAACTTTTTATTCTTCTAGCATGATCCATTTTCTCCTATTGGCCTTGGATCACCATCGTTGTAGGAAGGAAGCAAATGATTCATTTTTACCTTGTTTAAGAGCCAATAGTTCCTCTAGACTAACATCCATACCAATATTGAAGGCGTAAATTTTTATGAATATGTCTACTATCTCTTTGAAATTTTTGATGCCAAGAGGAAGGCAAGAGAACCACTCCATGGCTTGGCCAGCCAAAATTATAGGAAATAGTTGCATCAAATAGGTATCATCATATGTGACTTCCATGCAATGTACTTAGAATTCCCTAATGTGATCTTTAGGGTTTCCCATCCCATGATATTTATCAAATTTGGGGATCTCAAATCCCTTTGGGAATGGTTTCATTGCAAGACTCTTATCAAATGGATAAGGCCACAATTTGTTGGGTGTCTTTGTGGTTTTCCCTGACTGAAGATTAAGCACTTGTTGTGAGAGCAACTTAATTTGTGTTGTTACATCATCTTGTGGATCAGGGGGTGGATTGAAGGTGTTATGTGGTAGTTCAATTGATGGATGGATGGGTGGATTGGTTGATGTGTTGGTGGATGGTGTTTTCATGTTTTGTTATGCCAAGTATGATTGTAATTACTATTGTATCAACAATGCTTGTTGTTGGTCCTGTTGTTGTTGCACTAATAATTCATGTTGTTGAGCTTGTTGTTGTTGTTGCACTAATAATGCATGTTGTTGAGCTTGTTGTTGTTGTTGTGCCAACAAAACTTGTTGTTGGGCTTGTTGTTGGGCTACTTCTTATTGTTCTTGGTATTGCTTCAATGCTTGCCGGTATGCTTGTTGTTGGGCTACTTTTTGTTGTGTAAGGTATTGTGCCTGTGCCTTCACCTATGCTTGCAATTGGGCTTGAGCTTGTGCTTTCACTTGGTATTGGGCTTGTTGGGTAGCTTGTGCAATCTATGCAACTTGTGAAACTTTCATAGCCTATGCAAGTTGAGCAGCTTGCACAACCTATGCGGCTTGGGCGGCTAGTGTTACTTGTGCAGCTTGTTAAGTGGCTAATTGTGTTGATTTCCAATTTTGGATTTGTTGGAGTTCCTTTTGATAGGAAGCTTGTTAAGTGGCTTGTAACATGATGCTATATTTGTTTGACATGTTTGAGTTTGGTGGCAGTGGTGGTGGTGGATTTAGAATGGTGTTTATTGCTATGATGAGGGGCACTGTTGTAATGATGATTGGGATTTGTGTAGTGGATGGTGTGATTGATATGCTTGTTCCTTGAGAGACCATGTTTTGAGGTATTTGGGGAATGGTTGATTATGTGGTGGTTTCTTGTGTTATTGGGATGGTTTCCATCTATTGTTGCCATATTGATGGAAAGATCGGAGGATTCAATATGATGCTTTGATTGATGATTTCAGGGTTTCTCTGAATGAGTGGTAACAACAGAGGTAACCCCAAACTGAGAGGTGATGTTGATGTTGACGGAAAGGGTGGAAGTGGTGGAAAAGTGAGGCATACTTCATTGGGGAAATGATAAAGATGAAGGGTCAAAGATGCCCCCTGGTCCAAATAAGTCACCTTCTCCTTGTGAGGTCAGAAGGAGAGAGGTTTGAGGTGTTGCTTCAAATGATGATGATGGGTCATTGGGATCATGAAATGTGAGGGAGACATATGGATGTAATGGATTTTGAGGGACAAGTTGCCCCAAGATAGTGTTTGTGCCCAAATATTGATTATTCACAAGGGGGTGTGTTTGTAGTGCATTGAGAAATGTGCTCCCTTTGTTAACAATGGGTTGAGTTGGAGCAATGGATGATGTAATTTGGGGGTTGTTTTGGGTGATGCTTTGAAATGGAGGTGTGGATGAAATTGGGAGTGTGGATGAAATTTGAGGTGTGGGTGAAATCTAGGGCATGATCCCAAGAGTTTGTTCCAAAATGGTGCTCACATTGTAATTAGAAGGGAGTTTAAAGCCCCTTGTTTTTCTAATTCAAGCATATATTGTGAGGGATGGAACTTCATCATGATATTGACAATCCTATGATTTTTGGGATTTTGGACCATTTTGATGATCTCATCTTGTGTCATCCTAAAGGCATTATTGGTGATATCCCCTCTTTGACCTTTCGCTTGAGGATTTTGTGACGATGAAGGAAGATTAGTTAGGGGATTGCTTGATCCAATGAGATTAATTTCAGAGTTGGTTTGACTTAGGTCACTTGAAGTTGATGTTTCTTTGTTGGCCTCCATGTTCTTCTTGTGTTGTGATCTTGTTTGAACCATAAAATTAGGCTCAAAAGAGAAGATCTAGGATGATTAAGGATCAAATTGTGATGGTGAAATGTACGAAAGGTGGATGATATGGATGATTAAACTCTTAGAAGATCTTGAGGGGGATGCTAAAATATAGGGACGTTTTGGAATCTTAGATTCTTGGATTTTCATTTTAACCTTGATTTGGTTTTGGATTGTTTTTATTTTGGATAATGAACAAATAGATCCCAAGATGTTGGATGTGATATATGGGATGGACTTGCTTACGATATGACAATTTGATTAAGTGTAGGGAGAAGGATGCATCAACCCACACCTAACCAAACAAGATGATTTGATGATAATTCAAGTAAGCATATGGAGAAGGATACATCTACACATACTTATCAAAATAAAATGTTTTGATTCTAGGACTTTGATTCAAGGATTTTGTTTCATGGATTTTCCAAAAAGTCTAGCATAAAGGATGGTTTCAATATTTTCAAGAGTCATTGGTGAGATGATTTTGGTTTGATGTTTGAGGAATGGATGAAGGTTGAATTTGATCCTATGTGTACCTAAAAAAGACTCTCATTTACAAGTCCTTGGTTTTGAAGAACACACTTTACTCTAAACAAGATGCTCAAATTGCCAAAAAAGATTTTTATTTTGTTGATAAAAGAATTCATACAAATTGGGATTGTTTCTTGAAGTACGTCTATAAAATTTGAAAAGCAATCTGTGTATGAATTCGTAGAGCATTGAGAGATGCCTTAGATGATATTTTGGACTACGAGCTTTTGAATTTGGTTTCTGGATTTTGATTTTGTGGAAAATCATTTGAAACACATGTGTGGGGTTCAATTGTTCTTAAGTTTTCTTAGTGACTTCCTCTTACCACAAACACACTCATGATTAGACGTTCAAAATAAGTGTCCAATGTCTCAACTTCTTATCATCCCACAAAGTGTATTGTGTGGAGGTTAAAGAAATCAAGCCAAAGGTTTCCTATTGTTGACTTTAGCAACCAAATTGAGTTGTAAATTTAAATGATTAGAAACCTATAAGGATAGAATCCCTCAGGAAAGAAATAACACTTAAATTTTGTCAAGGATATTTGCTTCCTAAAGCATTTGAAATTTGATGACAATGTTGAATGTTTATTTTTCAAATGTTTACAATCAAGCAAAGTGTTTTGTCTCCAAGAACATGCACAACCCTATGGATATTTGAGACAATATTTGTTGAGTCCCCACTTTGACAAGTCTAGCTACACCTACTTTTAGTGAATGGTTAGATGCTTGATCACACATGCTCCCCCTTATAGTGCACTCACTTCTTAGGTCAGCCATTCATCAATACTTATGAATCTCCCATGGCATACTTTCCATTTCTACTAAAAGTCGTACAATTATGGAGTGGCTTCAGAATGACCATTCTTGCACCAACAAATAGATAATATTTTTGGCCTTTTTAAACAAGGGGTTTTAATGCAAGAATTGCATTCATGGGGGACCATCCATGCGGCGAGAGACCATTTCTGGCCTTCTTGTCGAAATAATCCCCATGATACTTGCCTTTCCTCAAGTACCCACACTTATATACTGGTTGGAAGTTGCTTGGATTTAGCGTGTTCCTAATTGGGTCATTCCCTTGGGTGATTAATTTTTTCCATAGGGCAAGCCCTCTAAGATAACACAAAAGAGAGGAAATAGATCAGTAGTTTGATCAATTTTTGTTGAGAAACAAAGAGAGAACATAGGCGATATGTTTCACTCACACTCGCAAGATTTGTTCAATTTTAGGATCCAAATTGAAGTGTGTAGGCAATCACTTACACAACTTAATATCACCAAAAATTTTGATTCTCAAGATCACCGTGAGGCACAAGAGAAGCACATACATCCATTTGATGATATTATTTTGGGTAAGTGATTAAAAAAACAAAATATGCACATGTTCATTTTAAATCCTCAAAGAAATGATTTGATTCTTTTTAAAGCACCAAAATGAAAGATGAAAGTTGTTTGTTCAATTGTTAACCTTAAACAAAATCTAGTAAGTTTTCCTAAAGTTCTTTTTAACCCTTTTTAGAAAAAATGAAAGCTTTTGTAGTGTTTTTTAGAATCCAAAAAGATGTGAGTTGGCCTAAAATAGAAAATGAAAGCATAAAATGGAAGCTCTAAGAATTTAAAAATGCTTTGTCAACTTCAAATTCAATGCTCATTTCTCTTTAACTCCAAGATTCTTGAAACATCGCTTCTTATTTTTCAATGTTGAAAGTCCCTTGTGCAAAAAAAATCACTCCCCCTTGCTATAAAAAAAAGACAATTATGTGAGGATCAAATTATTTAATTATGTTTATTTTAATCATTGATTTCACTTAGTCTTGTAGAAAATCATAAATGAGAAATGTCAATCAATGAAGATGCTTGCAAAACCATAAATGAGTGACTTCAAGATATAAATGTCTTGGTATTTAATGCAATATCTATGATATTAATATATTGATCCCCTTTTATCTTCTTGATCCAAATTTATTGGGTATGTGTAGGATCATCATGGAAAAAACAAGCCCTTATGTGGCAAAAAATTCAGAAAAATCAGAGTTAGGCAACTTGATGTAAAAATTTGAATAAGTTACCTATATTATTTCAAAAATATGAAAGAATAGGATCTATAGAAAATTGAATGTAGTTTCTAAACTACTAGGTTTGTTTAAAAAAAAAAATCTATTTGCTGAAAATTTGAAATTTCAATGCAGTAGTACTTAAATTTCAGGGAAAAAATAAGAAGTAGGTGTCTATCTAACCACCCTAAGCATAATAAAATGATAATATTTGTTTATAAGATTTTAAATATAAGTAGAGGACTCATGTTCCGATGTGATGCATATTTTTTGTAATTTTTTCCAAGTAAATAATTAATTATGAATTTTTATTACAACTTTTAAAAAATATAAAAAACTTGTATGTCTGACCACCTTAACTTTGTCAAAACTCTATGAAATTCATTTTTTCTTTTTTTTAATCCTATAGTATGCAAAGTATAGAATGTGACACATGTTTTGGATTCAAAAATGTGATACCATTTGAAAGCTATAGATGTTTTTCAATCAGCCTATCAATTAGGACTTTAGTCATAATTCAAATAGAAAATGAATAATAATTACTTATTAAATTCAAAGTAAAGCATAATTTATATTGGTGGAAAGTTGAGAATCTCCTTTAGAAACCATTTTTGTTTCATCAATTTTGGGTAAAAAGAAGTCATCAACCACATACCCATCATATTGCCACTTTTTGGCCCATCATGATCCTGCACATACGCCATTCTCCCAAGAAGATAAATATCAAATATGAGTGAACACTCTTATAAAGGGAGCCTTTTTAAAATAGTTTTCTTTGAATGAAATTTTCAATAGTAAAAAAAGACTTTTCACAAAAAATAAAGAAACACTAGAGGCGCGTATCCTTCATTTTGAGTACCAAAACTTGACTTGGGCACCATAGCCTTTCACGTGACCTACTTCCTATAAACTCAAAAAAAAAAAATAGTAACCTTTAATAATTAAAAATGAATGGATTCTCCACATGGATCACAATCTTTTCAAGTGTGCCTATTTGGATTGCAATCTTCTTTTGACAACTATGAAGATGAGATATCTCTAACTTTGATCAATGCATTGTCCCCAACTTGTTTATTATAATTTTTTTTTTCTTTTGGTAGGGCCTACATTCAATGTTTTTTACTTTGATTTCCTTCATGTGCATCAAATCTTTCTTGATTTGATAATTACTAACAATTGTCGACACTTAATTAAATCAACAACCACAAATATTTTTGTGGAGCACCTCCATCGAATTAATGAGTTACCTATCTGCTAGCATTTACTCAACAATATGGTCAAAATAATGCATTTTTGTACTAGCACATCAATTGTTCAACAAAATTCCAAGCTTCAGAAATTTTCAAGAAAAAATGTATTTGGTAGTTTTCCAACATCTTCCTTGCATGTGCCAAATTGGAAGACGTGCCTTATTTGTCAGAATGGTTTTAAGGAAACAAAAAATGTAAGATATATTAATTGTAATGAGCGAATGATGTTTCTTCAATGTTTTTCATGACGCCTTAAATGGACATTATCTCATGGAATGTGTTGATTGCAGGATATGCGCAAAGCATATTTGTATGAAACTTTCAAGGAGATGCTATTAGTAGGTGGTGTTAGAAACTTGCAAGCATATGAGCCTTTGCTAACTTAAAACCTCAAAGAAATTTCATTCATGAAATGTATTGATTGTAGGATATGTGCAGAGCATATTTGTTGAAAATGCATAAGAAACTTGCCAACAAATTCTATTAGCCACACCTAAGTTTCATTTTGAGAAATTTTCAATGTAATTTGCAGGTGTAAAGCCAAACTAGATTTGAGAATACGCAATTATTAATGAAAAAAAAGGTTCAAGCGTTATGATCATACTCCAAACACATCTACATATTTGTTATCTTGCATGCTTTCGGGGACTAAAAAAAATAGCGTACTATCCAGCATCATCAAGTGAAACATTAAGATGAATTCAAATATCATTCATCAAATATTTAGATGAAATCAAAGGAACCACTTTCCCCATTGTGATGTATAACCAAATTACTGTAGTCAAACCAAATGTGTAAAACTCTCTAAAATTCTTTCCAAGGTACAGTTTAATCTAATCAAATGATATTGTACAGCTTTGTTGTTGCAAATCAAGCTATAGATCTTCTAATGGAAACCAGACTTATCTATTGTGTTGTATAAAACTATGCTTTTGACTTGATAATATGTTAAGTTTTTATTAGTGCTAGGATAAATGACAGATAGACTGGAACACTTAACAATCTACCCACATTTATCATTCAACTATCCAATATGAACAGATAAAGGTGACAAACCAGTGAGCTATTTATGCATAAAATATAGCAAACATGAAACAAATGTATATAGAGAATTGTTGAAAATTACCTCCTTCTAGTGCCATAATGTAGATGGTGAAATTTGAAATTTGCTTAAAAATTCCAACACACACTCTTAACATGGCTAGTTTTTTAAAACAAAGCAAACAACATCTTCATGAAATAATCCAACATATTTCACATTGCAAAGAAAATAACAAAATAAACTAATTGAGAGCATGAAAACATGGTGCATACCTATCCCGTAGTAAATTAGTGCCACTTTGATATGAAAAGAAACCCTTTCCCAACCCTTTGACAAGGTAAATGATGAAAATGCTATGAAAATTCTATGCATTTGAATGACAATAATGGAGTTGTGCATAAGATTGTGGATTCAAAATGCATAACTTGTGGATCCAAAATGAGAAGAAAAGCCTCTTATTCATAAATGAGATTGAGATAAGAAGAGGAAAATAGATGAATGGGTATGTGTAGGATCATCATAAAAAAACAGGCCCTTAAGTGGCAAAAAATTCAGAAAAATCAGAGTTAGGAAACTTAACGTAAAAATTTGAATAAGTTATCTATATTATTTCAAAAATATGTAAGAATAGAATCTGTAGCAAATTGAATGTAGTTTCTAGACTACTAGGTTTGTTTTAAAAAAAAAAGTATTTAGTGAAAATTTGAAATTTCAATGCAGTGGTACTTAAATTTTAGGAAAAAAATAAGAAGTAGGTGTTTGTCTGACCACCCTAACCACAAAAAAATGATAATATTTTTTTATAATATTTTAGATATAAGTAGAGGACTCATGCCCATATGTGATGCATATTTTTTTGTAATTTTTTTCTAAGTAAATATTTAATTATGAATTTTTCATTACAACTTTTTTAAAAATATAAAAACTCGTATGTTTGACCACCTTAACTTGGTCAAAACTCATGGAATTCAAATTTTCTTTTTTTAATCCTATATAGTATGTGAACCATAGAATGTGATGCATGTTTTGGATTCAAAAAATGTAATACCATTTGAAGGCTATAGATGTTTTTCAATCAACCTATCAATCAGGACTTTAGTTGTAATTTGAATAGAAAATGAATAATAATTACTTATTAAATTCAAAATAAAGCATAATTTATATCGGTGGAAAGTTGAGAATCTCCTTTAAAATCCCTTTTCATTTCATCAATTTTGGGTAAAAAAATAGTTGTCAGCCATATACCCATCATATTTCCAATTTTTGGCCCATCATGATCCTACACATACCCGAATGTGGGACTAATCATCAACGAATGGCCAAATGCCACTTGTCAAGATGTGAGAGGCTGAAGGGTGAGCACATTTTTGTTATTGTGCATGATGAATGCTATTAGGTAGATTTGAAATTTGAAAATTAGCTTGTTGGAGGGAGAAAAAAGAAGTCTTAACGGCCAAGTTGGAGACATGTAAGAGAGGATTTAAATGCTTTGTTGGATGGACAAATCCCATTTGGAGGGATTTTTAGATTTGGAAGAATATTCTCCTTTTATGCCATGTTGAGAGAAAATAGGGACTTAATAAATCAATTAAATGTATTTTCATGTGCAAGTGGCAAAATCTAGAGGAATTAGATGATTAGATCATTAGCATTAATAATGATTTGATTAATTTTAAGTGAAGATTAGGTGATTTTGAATTTTGACTTAGATTTTAGGATCAAAATGAGAAGAAAATTATTTTAGATTTAATTAAATAAAGATTTTTTTTATTTAATCAAAGAGGATGATGTTAGTTTTAAATCAAATAAAGATAAATTTATTTAATTTAAATGGATGACTTTAGAGATTAATTAAATAAAGTGAATTATTTAATTAAAAGAGGGACGTTAGGATTTGATTAAATAAAATTGATTAATTTAATCAAAGAGGTATGTGAGGATCAAATTAGGTAAAGTTGATTTATTTAATTAAAGGGGGAATTTAATCGAATAAATCGCTTTATTTGATTAATGAAAGAATTTGGTGTTAATCAGTTAGATTTAGATGCATGATGTTGATTTTGCATGTCTACAATAAGACAACTTCTAACCCATAGACCAAGGAGAAAGGTGTTATACCTATAGGTGTTTAGATTCTGGTTTGATAAGCTCATAGGGGTAGGTTCAGTTGCAAATGCCAATCATAGACAACTTCATTAATAGTTTTCTTTAGTATGGTTTTGTTAGATGCTTTGGCTTGACCATTTTCTAGGAGATAATAGGTTGTAGAAAATTTGTGTTGGATAGAGAATTTGTAGAAAAGCTCTTGGATGTATTGATTGTTGAATGGGATTCCATTGTCTATTATAATCATTTGGGGAACTCCATACCTACAAGTAAGATAATTCAGATTGAACTTTGATATCTATTTTAGAGTGATGTAGGTCAATGGAATTGCCTCTATCCATTTGGTGGAGTATTTAGTTGCAACTTAACAATGAACTTATGCCTATTAGAGGAAGTGGGATAAATATTACCTACAAAGTCTAATCCCCATTGATAAAAAGGCCATGGTGTTATGACGAGTCTTAATTCCTATGTTGGTGCATGAACAAGGTCACTATGTTGTTGGCGTTGATGGAATGAGAATATTGAATACAATCTTGTTTCATGGAGGTCCAATCATATCCCATTCTTAGCAACTTTTGTACTAGGATAGGTCCCCTAGAGTGGGGCCCACAAACATCTTCGTGTACCTCTTGAAAAGCATTTTGCACTTCTTTTGTGTTAAGAAATTGGAGTAACATACCATCTAAACTACAATGATATAGAGTATTTCCTATGATCATTAATCGAGAAGTCCTATGGTTAAATGTCATCTCTTAGGTTGTATTTAAGTCAAGTGGAATGATACCATGCTGGATGTAATCAAATGTGTCTTGGTACCATTGTGAATTAGGGCCAACAATAACACACACTAGTTTTGATTATAGGATGTTGAATGTTGGTATGAGCAGTTACTCCACAAGGAACTCATACTGTGGAATGTTATGCGGAATATCAAGAAGTGAACCTATTGTTTCCATGGCATTAACTACTCTTTTTTGATCCTAGGAATCTATGCAAAGGTTATTGCGACAAAATATTTCTTAAAGATATCCACCATTCTTTTATACAACATAAGCTTTTCATCTTTTGTTTGGTACTCGTCATTCACTTGCCTAATCACCAGTTGAGAGTCTTCAAAGACCTATAGTTCTTTAATCCTCAATTCAATAGCCATCTTGAGCCCTATGACTTCATACTCTAAGATATTGTTTGTGCATGGGGAATAGATTTTGTGTGCCTTAGGTATACTATCTCCCTATAGTGTGAGAAATAGGATACTTTCTCCAGAGCCATGTTGAGTGTGGGACCTATCAAAAATACAAGGTCCAATGTCCTATATGTTCTATCAACATTATACTCTCATATGGGAATTCTACTATGAGAGGCTTATGATCCTCCATTGGTGCCCCTTCTAGCTAGTGTGCTATGATTTGTCCCTTGATAGATCTTTTATCCAAATACTCTATGTCAAACTCACTTAAAATCATTACCCATTTAGAAATTCTACCTAATAAGGCTGCTTTTGCTAGTAGGTATTTTAGTGGTTCTACCTTTCAAATCAACTTTTCTTTTCTGTTTAAGATATAGTGGCTTAGATTTTGTGTCACAAATACAACTAGTGCAGGAGCACCTAAAGCATGTATTGGCAAAAAATAATCATTTGAATGTTGCTTATAGCAAGGACTAAGAATTAGGGGTAATTTGAGTCATTTTATGTTAAATAAGGTCTTTTAAGACCATCATTGATGTAATTGGGTGTTTTAGTGTTAGTTTGGTTTAAAAATGCTAAAAATTGCATAATGATGTAATTGTTGTCAACAAATTGTTGAAAGTGAAAAATTGAAGAATGTGAAGGGTCTAGGTCTAGCCGACAAAAATGAGGTCTTGGAAAAGAAGACAAGCTCGACGTGAGGTCTGGCCAACAAGCATAGAGTCTTGGCGACAGGATAGGAGCTCGGCGAGAGGTCTCGCCGACCATTGATGGTCTCCCCAAATGAGGGTCTGAGCTCAACAGGAGATGAAGGGCCTCACTAAGAAGTCTTGCCAACCCAATAGGGTCTTGCCAAAGAATGTGAGCTTGGGGCAAGGGAAGGTAGAGTCGCCATTATGTCTCGGCGAAAGCAGAAGGTCCTGTCGATAATGGAGGGGTCCCAATATGTGTTTTGCCTTCGGCAAGAGGTCTCACCAATAACGAAGGGTCTCCCCAACATAGATGAAATCACCATAATGTTTGGCCATCGGACTGATGTCTTGCCAATCCAATGAATATCCTAAAGTAAAATGAGCTCTCGGTGAAAAGAAGAGACTTCGGCGAAATGTCTCGGCGAAGGGAAGATGTCTCACCGACATGAGGTAATATCGACATAAGGTCTTGCTGATCCATCAGAGTCTCAGTGAAACAGAGGCATCATCAGAAGGATCTCACTAAGAGAAGGATGGCTTTAGCAAAGGACTCACTCACAAGGTAAACTCTTGCCGAAAAAAATAGCATCAAAAAAGCAAGTTTTCATTGCCATGAGGTCTCAGCAATTAGGAGATGTCTCACCGATAGGATGTGCCTTCAGGGAGAATGAATACATTCAGCACAATGTCTAGGCGACTTTGAAATGTCTCGATGAAAGAGGGAGTCTTCGATGAAAGGTCTCGCCGACCCAGCGATGTCTCGGTGATAGGGGTGAGTATGGGGTAAGGTCTCCCCGAAATGAAGAGGTCTCACCAAAAGGAAATAAGCCTAGGGAGAATAGAGTGATATCGCCACAAGGTCTCCCTGACATAAAGAATGAGCACGCCAAAGGATTCTTAGCCTTGTCATGATGTCCTACCAACCCGATAGGGTCTTGCTGATACAAAATGAACTCAGGGTGGCTCGCTGTGACATCTCCCCAACTGATGTTGGTCCTGCCTATAGCGATGGACCCACCAATAGAAAAAGGATATCGGTATGAATTTTGAAGCTCTATATGAGCTCTTTCTAACCATTGTGTGTCTTGTCGAGTGCTGTTGCAAGGTCTAATCACATTGGGGAGACACGATTAGTGTCTCACTGACATGCGATCTAGTTTGAATGACCTATGACTGTCTGGCAATCTCATATGGCATGAGTTCAATCAATCAGGGGAGGCTACAGGAGACCCATGGTAGTTTGACCCCCATGAACGAGATCAACAAAGTGAAAATGACATGGAGTTGGCTCTAATCTCAGAGGCTTTCAAGGTAGCTCATCAAGGAGGTTTGAGAGGGACACGAGGAATAGAGGTTAATGCTGCAAAATATCTAAAATCTTCTCCTAGGGGCGATCTTTCACACTGACATGGACAATAAGGATTCAAGCGAACACAACATTAACTACATGAAAAGATCTAAAGGCAGATTTTTTTGTAGATGAATATTTTGTAAGCCCTAGGGACCGACACACTTTTGTATATTAGGCATTTTTTCCTCTTTGTAGATAGTTCTCCTGGATGCTTTTCAAAAGTCTATTACTTCTACAGTCCTCTCTCAGATTAGCAAAATTATGTAACTCATTTTGGAGCATGATATATAAAGTTTTCCTTGGTGACTATTGATGTTCGGATTTCCATCTTGTTCTTGCAGAGAGTTGTGTATTTCAGGTTCATAATCAAGTTATTTTGTGAATTTCTTTTATTCCTTCATGACTTTATCTTGTTTTTTCATTCCTTCCTTTGCAAAAGCATCATTATACAAATCAAAAACTATGTTTACATAATCACATATGGAATCTATTCTGTAAAAAATATTTTCCTCTTTGAAAAATGTGTGTGAATCAAACCTGTTTTGACATATTAATGCATAACTTATACATATTTGATGTGTAATATTATGTTCATCATTAGTATTCAAGTGTAATCAAAGTATCTCATTGTTCCTGTCATTTTGGTGCATCACCATAGGATTTAATTTTCATTTTTATGCATTATCCTTCTCTCTTTTCCTTCTAAGATTAGTAGTTAGGTGACACCAAAGGAAGCCAGCCTTCTTTGGAGGTTGACCTCTGTTACAAGAAACCCACATCTTTAGAGGTCTTCCCATGTTACACTAGATTGTTGAGTTTATATTCTGCAGGGTGCAAATCTAGGTTGATAATAGTTTTGGCATGCCCGGTGGGATAGAGAACTGACTGTGTCGGTCCCTCTTGTACCATGTATTATTGCAGTTTGGTGTGTACAACAATATTTTTTGCCTTTGGAGGCAATTTTTTAACATACCTGGTGACTCCAAGCCTGAAGTATCTAGTTTCAGTAGTCTAAGTGTTGGTTTCATGATAGTATGTCTTACCATTCACCATTTCATGAAGGTATGGTGCCTGCATCTTTTTATCAGTCATACCCTATTGAAGATACCGCTAGTTTTACTCAAAATAACTATGTAGCAGTGGGTTACCAGCAAGCTCAATTGGCCTACCACCCACCCACCCCTACACAAGTTCAACAACGACATGCTTATGCTCATCAACAACCCCAGGAGGGTTATTTTATCTCTAATCAACAAATTTATTCTTCACATGAGCCTCAAAATTTAGATGAAATGAGTATAGAGAATATGTCTTTATATTTCCAAAAGTAGTTTGAAGAAATTGAAAATCAGCAGGAGGTCAATAGGTAGCAGGAGTAGCTTGCCTATCAAGCTTATATTTAGCATCAACAAGATCTGGAGGTCCAAGAGTATGAACAAGAGGTTGCTGCTAGACAAGTTGCAACTAAAGAAGAGCAAATAAAAAGCTTACTTGCACAAAAAAAAAGTAGGAGTTTCAATCAACCTCCCATGTTCTTGAACAACCTATCCAAGAGGAGATTTCTAGGTTCAAATTTTCAAGTTTTAAGCAAAACTTACTTTTTGAGTTTCCAAGTCATCCTTCTAGTTTTGAAATTCCAAGTTGGAAGGGAACATACGATCAACCCTGTGAGACTCCATTGCCAAATATTCAAATGGAACTAAGCTCTAATGTTCATAAGGTAGAGGAGGAGCAACTTATTGATCAAGATAGGTTAATCCTCTAGGAAAAGATTAAGAATGTGAATCCTTTGCATCTAGCTATAAGGTGTTCTCAATTGCAGCAACAAATAATTGAGTAGCAGGAAGACAAAGCAAAAGTAGCTGTTGAGAAAGGTCAATTCACAGCTTGGAATAAGGGACTATTTGTATTCTCTCAGCTTGATGAAGAGGAGGTTATTGCTGAGTTTTTCTCAATACTGGAAAATGACTACTCTAAGCTTTTGCGAGAAGGTGAGGAGAATCAGGGTGAGAAACTTGCTGTCATGGACATAGCTAAGAATCAAAAGGTAGAGTTAATCTTCTGATTTGATGATCTGCCTTACTTCATTGACATGGATGAAGAATTGGACCAACATGAGGTTGATGGAGGTAATTTTGATTTGTTGTTGCATAAAGGTGAAGGTGAGTTTGAAGTCTTTACTCATGAACAAGGAGGTTTAAGTAGCACTGTTCAGGGAAAGCCACATTTTGATATGCATGAAAATACCCATCAAGTTGAACAAGTCCGTGAACTAGACTTGGTGTTTTGCAAAGAGGATAATTTTGATGCTTTATCAAAGCTAGATGAGAGCTGCAATAGTCCTGAATTTGGTCTTTCTATTCAAAAGAGTAAAGAAGACATTGAAGAGGTTATGTTTTGGAACGATTTAGAAAATTTCTGTACTATTTTGGGTGTTGAACTATTACCTCTTGATGAAGCTAATCATGAACAACTCGAGCTTATTGAAGAAGCTTCATTTTCCTCACTAAGTCAATCATAGGGGTTAGATTTTTCTAGCCTAGGCTATAAAACAACAGTGAATGGGAAAGAGACCAACAAGGAGAGCTCAAATTTTGTCTTTACAAGGGGTTTTCCAATTAAAGATTTAGCCTAGATGGAGTTCAATAAAGTGCCAAGGAGAGCAGAGTGTGTTATTGCTCTAGAAAAATTTGATGCAGTTACAACATTTGAACAATAGGATATATCCACTTATCCATTTGCAGACATCAGTTTTTGCAATCAATTTGAAATGGTAAGTGGATTTATCCTTGTCTTTACAAGTGTTCTACAATTAGTATGGGCATTTTCTCTCTTTTGTCATGTTTTTTCTGCAAGTCATCAACTTGCAATTCATCTTTTATTAGTCAGGAGGGGTAGTTATTTCACAGAGCCGGTGAATGGTTTTGTTTGACTAGCTTCTTTGCTAGTTAGTTTAGGTTGGAATAGGTTTAGTTGTTTCAATTCCCTAAGTGTTGTTCCAACACAAATAAGTAGTTTCCATTCAATAGTTTTTCCTATTTTCAATAAATTATCTAAGTGATCTATTTCTCGAGTTAAAATGTGCTATATTCATGTACAAAGCTGCTACAAGTCCGTTCATGAGTTTTCCCAATGACTATGTGCCCAATGGATAGGCCTAGGCTACTAGTTTTCATGTTTAGCAAGAAAACATCCAGCTGAGGTCACCCTAAATGTTGCCCAATTTTCATCCATGGGCTAAATCAGTTGAGGAATCTATGCTTCAAGTGTTCATAAAGGACAAATGGGAACATTGTTGTGCAGGATTAAATCATACATCTGATGCCAAGTCACAGGGAACTCAGTTGAAAAGCATGCCTCAATCAGTTTTGGCACAAAACTTATCAAAGAATAGAGTTGGAAAGACCCTCTTGTTGTCTTGCCGACTAGCAGTGCCCTCTATTTGTTCAAATGCACCGGTCATCAGGGCATTCAGGTTGCCATGACTCTTTATGTGTCTCTATGCATGGGATGTCTTGCCGAAGGTAGCTCACAAGGTTGGTGTCGAGGAGATGTTTGTGTTCGTAGTGATGTCTCGACGACAAAGAACAAGTCTCTGTGAGATGGAATGATCTTCGGCAAAGGGTCTGGCTGATAGGCCAAGGTCTCGGTGATGGGATGGGGGGCTTCGCTATAAGGTCTCACCGTCGTGGTGAAGTCTCAGTGACAAAATGAAGTCTCAATGACAAAATGAGGTCTCGGCAAAGAAGACAAGCTCGGCATGAGGTCTAGCTAACAAGCATGAGGTCTCAACGAAGAAGACAAGCTCGACGTGAGGTCTGGCCGACAAGCATGAGGTCTAGTTGACAAAAATGAGGTCTTGGTGAAGAAGACAAGCTCGGCGTGAGGTCTGGCTGAAAAGCATAGGGTCTGGGCGACAGGAGAGGAGCTCGGCAAGAGGTCTCGTTGACCGTTGGTGGTCTCCCCAAATGAGGGTCCGAGCTCGATAGGAGATGAAGGGCCTCAATGAGAAGTCTTGCCAACCCAATAGGGTCTTTCCAAAGTATGTGAGCTCAGGGCAAGGAAAAGTAGAGTTGCCATGATGTCTCGGTGAAAGTAGAAGGTCCTGTCGATAATGGAGGGGTCCCGATATGTGTTTTGCATTCGGCAAGAGGTCTCATCGATAACGAAGGGTCTCCCCAACATAGATGACATCGCCATAACATCTGGTCATTGGAGTGATGTCCTGCCTACCCAATGAATATCCCGAAGTAAAATGAGCTCTTGGCGAAAAGAAGAGACTTCGGTGAAATGTCTTAGAGAAAGGAAGATGTCTCACCGACATGAGGTAATATCGACATAAGGTCTCACCGATCCATTGAAGTCTCAGCAAAATGGAGGCGTCATTGGAAGGATCTCGCTGAGAGAAGGATGGCTTTGGCAAAGGTCTCACCAACAAGGTAGATTCTTGCTGAAATAAATGGTATCGAAAAAGCAAGTTTTCATCACCATGAGGTCTCAGTGATTAGGAGATGTGTCACCGATAGGATGTGCCTTCGGGGAGAATGAATACATTTGGTGCAATGTCTGGGCAACTCTAAAATGTCCCGACAAAAGAGGGAGTCTTCGAAGAAAGGTCTCGCTGACCCAGTGATGTCTTGGTGATAGGGGGTGAGTTTGGGGTAAGGTCTCCCCGAAATGAAGAGGTCTCACTAAAAGGAAATAAGCCCAGGGAGAATAGAGTGATATCGCCACAAGGTCTTCCTGACTGATGGATGTCTCCCCGACATAAATAATGAGCTTGCCAAAGGATTCTGAGCCTCCCTGTGATGTCCTACCAACCCGATACAAAATGAACTCAGGGTGGCTCGCTGTGATGTCTCCTCGACTGATGTTGGTCCTACCGATAGTGATGGACCCACCAATGGAAAAAGGATATCGGTATGACTTTTGAAGCTCTATATGAGCTCTTTTCGATGACCGTGTGTCTCGCCGAATGCTGCTACAAGATCTAATCACATCGGGGAGACACGATTAGTGTCTCACCGACATGCAATCCAGTTTGAAGGACCTTTGACTGTCTGGCAATCTCATATGGCACAAGCCCAACCAATCAGTGGAGGCTACAAGAGAGCTGTGGAAATTTGACCCTCATGAACGAGATCAACATAGTGAAAATGATGTGGAGTCGGCTCTGAGCTTAGAGGCTTTCAAGGCAGCTCGACAAGGAGGTTTGAGAGGGACACGAGGACCAGAGGTTAATGCTACAAAAGATCTAAAAGCTTCTCCTAGGGGCGATCTTTCACACTGACATGGACAACAATGATTCAATCGAACACAACATTAACTACATGAAATTATCTAAAGGTAGATTTTTTTGAAGACGGATATTTTGTAAGCCCTAGGGGCCAACACACTTTTGTATATTAGGCATTTTTTCCTCTTTGTAGATAGTTCTCCTAATGCTTTTCGAAAGTCTGTGACTTCTACAGTCCTCTCTCAGATTAGCAAATTCTGCAACTCATTTTGGAGCATGATATATAAAGTTTGCCTTGGTGACTATTGATGTTCGGATTTCCATCTTGTTCTTGCAAAGTGTTGTGCATTTCAAGTTCATAATCAAGTTATTTTGTGAATTTCTTTTATTCCTTCATGACTTTATCTTGTGTTTTCATGCCTTCCTTTGCAAAAGCATCATTATACAAATCACAAACTATGTTTACATAATCACATATGGATTCTAGTCTGTGAAAATTATTTTCCTCTCTAGAAAAAGTGTGTGAATCAAACCTGTTGTGACATATTAATGCATAGCTTATACAGATTTGATGTGTAATCTTATGTTCATCATCAGTATTCAAGTGTAATCAAAGTATCTCATTGTTCTTATCAGTTCGGTGTATCACCATAGGGTTTAGTTTTATTTTCATGCACTCCTTCTCCCTTTCCCTTTACAAAACCAGTAGTTTGGGTGATAACGCAAAGGAAGCTAGCCTTCTCCAGAGGTTGACCTCTGCCTATAAGTGACCCAAAGCTTTAGAGGTCTTCCCATGTTACACTAGATTGTTGAGTTTATATTCTGCAGGGTGCAAATCCAGGTTGATAACAGTTTTGGCACGCCCAGTGGGACAGAGAACTGACTGTGTCAGTCCCTTTTGTACCATGTATTACTGTTGTTTGGTGTGTACAACAGTATTTTCTGCCTTTGGAGGCAAGTTTTTAACATACCTGGCGACTCCAAGCCTGAAGTATCTAGTTTTAGCAGTCTAAGTGTTGGTTTCATGATAGTATGTCTTACCATTCACCATTTCATGAAGGTATGGTGCCTGCATCTTTTTATCAGTCATACCCTATTGAAGATACCACTAGTTTTACTCAAAATAGCTATGTAGCAACGGGTTACCAGCAAGCTCAAAATAGCGGAGGTTGAGACACAAAGAGGATCCCATTTAGTACAAGAATTTGAACAAAGTCAGTCTAACTCTCCTGAAGAGAAACTTTCTCAAATGCCCCAATCAGCTGCTTCCTTTTCAAATCCCTTCTTTGAAGAAGGACTTCACTACACAGATTCAATGTTCCAGGCTTTAAACAGAATGAAACTTCTGTCGAAAAGAAAGCAGAGGAGGAGCAACTTATTGATCAAGATAACTTAATCCTCTGGGAGAAGCTTAAGAATGTGAATCCTTTGCATTTAGCCATTAAGTGTTATCAATTGCAGCAACAAAGGATTGAGCAGCAAGAAGACACTTGTTCCGAAGAATCCTTGACTGTTCTAACCAGTCAGCAAGATCAACAAAGTAAGTCTTCTAATTCTTCAATTAAGCTCCCTAAGTTTGAAATTCCAAAATTTAGGAGTTTTCATCCTGTGCAAAAGCCTGTAGTTGAGGAAACTCAGTCCATTATCCCTCAAGAGCAGTCTTTTCAATTACAAAGTCAGCCTAGTGACAAGATAAAAGAAGTTTTTGAGGTAGATGAAACTCTTTTGGGTATTGATACATTTGAGCATGAATTTCAAAATGAAAAATCAGGGTTGTTACAAGTGATTGATGAACAGGGCCAGTTAGGACAACAGAGTTCTAAACAAGAAATGACAACAGAACATGGAGTTATGTCATATTCATCTAATGAGCTTCCTAGTTTTGTTGAACAGAGTGATGAAACCCTGATTAATTTGTTTTCTGAACTTCCTGGTTTTGATAATGAGGTTGGAAAAAGCATGTCTAAACAACCATCAGTGATAGGGTTTCAACAGCAAAAAGGTGATAACACCAATGACAAGGTGTTCTTCCATCAAGATGAGCATGATCAACAAAAGTATGTCTTGAAAGATATAAGTACTCCTTTAAATATTAAAAGAAAAAATCATGAAGTTGATGTAGGATATCTTATGCATGAGAAAGCTAACCATGAACTTGGAGAAGACATGTTCTCAAGTATAATAGAGGGTTTTTGTTCAGGACTTGATGTTAAGCTATCTATTTCTAAACCTGTAAAGTGTGAACAACATATAGATGCAACAGAGCAGAAATTTTTCTTCCCTCAAGAGTGTCATCCTGAGGAAAACAATAGTCCTCTTATCATTAAAGGGACTGGTACTGTGCAAAATGATGAGGATTTTTTCTGGGATGACCTGGAGATTTTCATTTCAAGTTTGGATTATAAATGACCTTTTAGTGAAGCGCATCAGGTAGATATCAGTATATCAAATGAAAAAGAGCATGTACCTCAAGACCTCACTGATTTACTTGATGAGTTTCCTGATTTTATGGAGGGAACTGAAGGAAAATTTATGATACAATCCATAATGCCAAATGTTGATCCACATACTGAGGAATATGATGGTGGTGTGTTGATCAATATGTAGAAAATCCAAGACAATCATGACTTGACAACATTTGACCAATTTGATAGGGTGAATGAAGCAGGAATTTCATTGACCTCTGAGCTAATTCTTTCAAATGAGATTACCATTGTGCAAGACAGAAGAAGCATATTTTTACAAGCAAATAAGCATTAAGAGCAAGGAGTTTATCCTTTCCAAATGATGCTCAATTAAATATTTGTTTAACAAAGCGCCAAGGAGAGCAGAGTGTGCTATTGTTCCAGAAAAAATTGATGCAGTTACAACATTGGAACAATAGGATATATCCACTTATCCATTTGCAAACATCAGTTTTTGTGATCAATTTGAAATGGTAAGTGGATTTATCTTTGTCTTTCCAAGTGTTATGCAATTAGTATGGGATTTTTCTCTCTTTTGTCATGTTTTGTCTGCAAGTCATCAACTTGCAATTCATATTTTATTAGTCAGGAGGGGTAGTTATTTCACAGAGCCGGTGAATGGTTTTGTTTGACCAGCTTCTTTGTTGGTTAGTTTAGGTTAGAATAGGTTTAGTTGTTGTTTCAATTCCCTAAGTGTTGTTTCAACACAAATAAGTAGTTTCCATTCAGCAGTTTTTCCTATTTTCAATAAATTATCTAAGTGATATGTTTCTCGAGTTACAATGTGTTATATTCATGTACAAAGCTGCTCCAAGTCTAATCTGAGTTTTCCCAATGACTCTGTGCCCAATGGATAGGCCTAGGCTATTGGTTTATGTGTTTAGCAGGTAAACATCCAGCAAAGGTCGCCAGAAATGTTACCCAATTTTCACCTACAGACTCAACCAGGCGGGATGGGTTATGTTTCAAATGTTCATAAGGGCCAAATGGACTTTTGCATCGAGGGTTAGGTTATGCATCTGATGCCATTTCACAAAGAGCTCATTTGAAAGGGATCATTCAGTCAGTTTGGCATAGTGCATTTTGTTAATTTACGTCTATGTTGCCTATCGGCAAGACCTCAGGGATGTCACAGCGATTGGAATTCACATGCAGGTACCCATCGGCAAGACATTAATCATTGTTTCAGCGACTAAAGAGTTTCTCCATCGGCATGAAAGTCTTCCAAAATGGGGTCTTAGGAGAGATCTTTATGTCTCACCGTACCGACAGAGGGATACACATATCGGCAGGAGACTATTCTTTGGGAGAGAAATGAGGTCTCGGCGAATTCTTCATGTCTCACCGACTAGTGCGGAACAAAAACTTCGGCAGAGTTGTGTCTTCAATGTGTGGTCTTGCTGAACACTTTGTGTCTTGCCGACCACCGATAAGGATATACATCTCAGTGAGAAACTTTTGCGGTGGAGATGTCTTGGCGAGTGCATCTAGTCTCACTAAAAAGCACAAAAGGATTCTATCGATATGAGGATCTTGCAGCTTGCCGACCCATTTTCTCACATCGGCATATTGCTTCATTGGTGACGTAATGATATTGTCACAAACAACAAAAGTGAACATATGGATATTTCTACAAGACAGGGTGTCCATGGGAAGTCTCCCACAAGAGAATTTGTTACAACAACACATGCTAAACGAAAGAATACATATCAATGAGACACGGTAATGCAGAGGCCTCTTCCGACATCACAAGGTTTTGCCAAAGCTTAAAGGTCTCGCTAGTATTCTTTCCTGGTAACGCCTCACCACAAGTGGTCTCACCGGTGGTCTTAGCTCACCTAGGGTTATACCCTTTGTCATAATGTCCCACCGACATGAGAGATCTCCAAAGCAAATGAGCTCTCGATTAGGAGATGTCTCACCGATAGGATGTGCCTTCGGGGAGAATGAATACATTCGGCGCAATGTCTGGGTGACTCTGAAATGTCCCGGCGAAAGAGGGAGTCTTCGATGAAAGGTCTTGCCGACCCAGTGATGTCTCGACAACAGGGGGTGAGTTCGGGGTAAGCTCTCCCCAAAACAAGGAGGTCTCACCGAAAGGAAATAAGCCCAGGGAGAATAGAGTGATATCGCCACAAGGTCTTCTCGACTGAAGGATGTCTCCCCGACATAATGAATGAGCTCGCCAAAGGATTCTGAGCCTCGCCGTGACGTCCTGCCGACCCGATAGGGTCTTGCCGATACAAAATGAACTCAAGGTGGCTCGCTGTGACGTCTCCCTGACTGATGTTGGTCCTGCCGATAGCGATGGACCCACCAATGGAAAAAGGATATCGGTATGACTTTTGAAGCTCGATATGAGCTCTTTCCAACCATCATGTGTCTTGTCGAATGCTGCTGCAAGGTCTAATTACATCGGGGAGACATGATTAGTGTCTCACCGACATGCGATCCAGTTTGAACGAATTTTGACCGTCTGGCGATCTCATATGGCACGAGTTCAACCAATCAGGGGAAGCTACAGGAGAGTTGTGGTAGTTTGACCCCTGTGAATGAGATCAACTGAGTGAAAACGACGTGGAGTCAGCTTTGAGCTTAGAGGCTTTCAAGGCAGCTCGACAAGGAGGTTCGAGAGGGACACGAGGACCAGAGGTTAATGCTGCAAAAGATCTAAAAGCTTCTCTTAGGGGTGATCTTTCACACCGACATGGACAACAAGGATTCAATCGAACACAACATTAACTACATGAAAAGATCTAAAGGCAGATTTTTCTGAAGACGGATATTTTGTAAGCCCTAGGGGCCGACACACTTTTGTATATAAGGCATTTTTTCCTCTTTGTAGAGGGAGTTCTCCTAGATGCTTTTCGAAAGTCTGTGACTTCTACAGTCCTCTCTCAGATTAGCAAAATTTGTAACTCATTTTGGAGCATGATATATAAAGTTTGCCTTGGTGACTATTGATGTTCGGATTTCCATCTTGTTCTTGCAGAGTGTTGTGCATTTCAGGTTCATAATCAAGTTATTTTGTGAATTTCTTTTATTCCTTCATGACTTTATCTTGTGTTTTCATGCCTTCCTTTGCAAAAGCATCATTATACAAATCACAAACTGTGTTTACATAATCACATATGGATTCTAGTCTGTAAAAATTATTTTCCTCTCTGGAAAAAGTGTGTGAATCAAACCTGTTGTGACATATTAATGCATAGCTTATACAATTTGATGTGTAATCTTATGTTCATCATCAAGTATTCAAGTGTAATCAAAGTATCTCATTGTTCCTGTCATTTTGGTGCATCACCATAGGATTTAATTTTCATTTTTATGCATTATCCTTCTCCCTTTTCCTTCTAAGATCAGTAGTTAGGTGACACCAAAGGAAGTGGCCTTCTCCGGTTGACCTCTATATAAGTGACCCACATCTTTGGAGGTCTTCCCATGTTACAGGTGTTGAACATCGAGTTCAACAAGGGTGCAATTTAGTGATAACACTCCACAAAGAAGACATTGAACAAGACATATCCAAAAGACTTTACACAGATGAAGAAGAGGTCGTCCTACTTCTGGTAGAGAAATATTCTAAAGGTTTTCAAATAATAGAACAAATGGGACATGGTGGTCATAGTTGTCTTGGTCTACAAAAACAAGGAATTGTTGAACCCATTTCCATAACACAAAAACTGCATTCTCAAGGGCTGTGTTTTGGAAAACAAGAGATTGTGTCTTCTGATATTGGGGTTGTCCTTACAAGGGAAGCAAAAGCTTTTCTCAAAGCTGAAATTTCTAACAAGGATACTTTTGATGACTCCTTAAAGTGAATCACCGAGCTATTTGAGGGATGTAATGTCAACACACTATCATCCATATCCTTTAACCTTGGATCATCCAACAACAACCTTTTATTAGTCTACCCTCAACTCATTGACTAGGATCAATGAGGACCTTTGAGTCTAGATATATTCCAAAACGATGAAGCCATAGTTGAGTTCATCGGACTACAAGATGGAATTCCACTTGGGGATCATAAAGTTGGATTTACTATAGATCTTGACAACATGGCATACTTTGGAGAGAATTTCAAACCTTCTAGTCGCAAACATATAACAATCATGAAAAGGTCCCTTGGTGAAAACCATAATGCGACACTTTCGAACCATAAAATAGTAAAAACAAAGGATGTATCTAATGGTGAAAACCTTTATAAGGCACCTAAGGATGGAAGGCTTGATATTCTCCCCATGTTTATAGATTAGGAGAGATCACCACTACTAGAAGTCAACATTAGCAAAACAGACAATATTAGGATAACTTACTTTGCAACATCACTATCAGATCGAGAGAAGACCAAGTTCATGGCATTCTTTCAAGATAAACAAGTAAAATTTGCATAATCCTATGTGGATATGCTAGGATTAGATCCAAAGGCAGTTCTTCACCACCTAATGGTAGCCCTAGGGGAAAAGCCAATCAAACAAATGATGTAAGATGCATCCACAAATTGTACTATTTGTTAAAGTTGAGCTAAAAAAACTTTTAGATGTTGGCTTCATAAGACCAATTGACTATCTTGAATGGCTATCTAACCTTATACATATTACTAAGTCAACCGAGGGAATTCGTACATGCATGAACTTCAGATACCTTAACAAAGCATGCACTAAAGATGATTTTTCTTTGCCCAACATAGACATGATTTTGGATCTAACAAGAGGGCATGTGATGCTATCTCTTATGGATGAATTTTCAGGATATAACCAAATTCATATAGCCATAGAGGATCAACACAAAATGATTTTCACATATCCATGGGGAACCTTCTGCTTGAACATCATGCCCTTTGGTCTTAAAAATGTTGGAGCTACCTATCAATGGGCTATGGCCACAATATTTCATGATATGATGCATGTCCTCATGGAAGATTATGGATGATTTATTAGCTTAGTTAACTACTAGAGAAGATCATCTAGATGTGCTAACACGAATATTTGATAGACTTGAAAAATATAGTGTCAGGTTGAACCCAAAGAAGTGTCTTTAGGGTTACTTCAGGGAAGTTACTAGGTTATATTGTTTCTCGAATAGACATAGAGGTTGATCTTGCAAAGGCCTTGAAGCTATAATTGATATGCCTCCACCTACAACTCTAAAACAACTGCATAATCTACAATGTAAATTGCAACTTCCATCTACCGATTCATTTTTCAGTTAGTTGATAAGTGTCATCTATTTACACATCTATTACATGAGGGTGTCACCTTCAAATGGGATGAGAAATTTCAATAGGCTTTCTAGTTATTGAAGGATTATCTTGCTTCTCCTCCAATATTGATACCTTCGGTTCAAGGAAAACCATTGTTACTATACATTTCTACTACCACATTGACCTTAGGAGCTTTACTTGCACAACATGACTCAAGAGAAAAGAAAGGGTCGTGTATTATATCAGTCGCACCTTAGTAGGATATGAGCTCAATTACACCCCTACTAAACATGCATGCTTGGTAGTTATTTTTGCTTCTCGAAAGATAAGACATTATGTGTTGAACAATCAAATAAAGCTAATCGGGCCAAGATTGATCCCCTCAAGTATTTATTAAGAAAAAACAACATTCATGGGTAGGCTAGCAAAATGAGTCATGATATTCAGTGAATCTGACATTGAATATGTAGGTAGAAAGGCTATTAAGGGACAAGTGATTGCTGGTCAATTAGTGGATGCCCCTATAATTGCAGATCACCCATTAGTATCTGATTTCGAATGAAGGAATATTCAATGTAACTCCCTCTCACTTATGGAAGTTATACTTCGATGGTTCTTATACTCACCATGGATTAAGAACAGGCATACTATTCATTACCCCACAAGGTGACTATATCCCAAAGTTATATTGATTAGTGCTCCCTTGCAAAAATAATATTGCTTAATATGAAGCATTGGTCATTGGACTGAGAATGGCAATACAAAGGCATATTAAGGAGCTATAGGTTTTTTGATGATTCCCAGTTAGTTATCAGATAGGTGAATGATGATTACCAAACTAAGAATGAGAAACTCCAACCATACAAGAAAATGGTGGACATTATTAAGGAATACTTTATCCATATATCATTTGAGCATATCCCCATGATAACTAATAAAACAACTAATGTAATGGCAACTATTGGGTCCCTTTTAGACATGCCACATAATACTCAACATTGTGAGTTTTTAGTGGAACAACTCTTGATCCTCACATTTGATGTCCCAGAATTTGGACTTGTGTGTGAAATCATTGGTCCCAACTCTCCTTGGTATCAAGACATTTATGCATACCTACATCATAATATTCTTCCACTCGATTTATCCTCCAATCAATAAGAAAACCTTCATTAGATGCTCATCCCACTTTGTAATACTTGGTGATATGCTTTATCGAAGGAGTTGACGATACTCTCCTTAGGTGTCTTAACTTGGATGAAGACCAAACTACCTTAGATGAGGTACATAACGGTATCTATCAGGAACACTCTAGTGGCCTAATCTAGCTAAGAAACTTGTGAGAACTGGTTATTATTGGCCTACAATAGAACAAGAGGCCTATTAGTTTGCTAGAAAATATCAAAAATTTCAGCAACATGGAGATCTCATCATGCACCAACACATGAGCTACAAACCATTACTGCATTATGGCATTTTCAATAGTGGGGACTCAACCTCGTAGGTAAGATCCATCCCTCATCATCCAACAATCATAAATTCATTATCACTGCTATAGAATATTTTACAAAATGGATTGAAGCCATTCCACTCACATTCATCACTGGAAAGCAAATAGCTAAGTTCATACTTAATTATATCATTTTTCGGTATGATGTCCCTTCATCCATTGTCACTAACAATGAGTGACCTTTCAAAAATTAGGAGGTTCATGACTTTTACCATTTAAGTTTCATATCCAACACAAATTCTCCACTCCATATTATCCTCAAAGAAATGACCAAGTTGAGGCATCAAATAAAACAATCCTAATGTTCCTCAAAAAGACAATCAACGAGGTTGGTCAAGATTGGAATATGCATCTTAACCCCACCCTATGGGTGTACCAAACCGATATTCATACACCAATAGGAGCCACTCCTTATTTGTTGGTTTTTAGAGCTGGAGCCATTTTACTTATAGAGGTTGAACTTCCATCACTGAGGGTTTCTCTACATCATACCATTGATAATGAAGAGTACAGAGTATCTAGACTCCATGAATTATAAATGCTAGATGAAAGGCACCTTCAGGCACTCAATAATCTACAGGATTATCAAGATCGCCTTCATCATAGCTATAAAAAGGAGGTCATTCATATCTTGCAAATCTGAAATAAGAGATCTAGTACTTAGAAGAACTAAAAGAACCAACAAGATCATGAAAAGAAGGGTAAGTTTGAATCAAACTAGCAGGGACCTTTCGTTGTTACAACAACTTATGGATTTGAAGCATACTAATTGGCTACACTAGAGAGTGAACCACTAGATGAACCCATCAATAGCATTCACCTAAATAAGTTCTTTGCATGATCCTTAGAGTATCCTAATTGAAATACAAAAAAAAAGAATAGTAAATTTTCAAAAGTAAAGAGAAATAATCTTCCCTATGGTGAAAACCACTTCGGTGGTGTCTTGGGTAAGTACCATGGAGAAAACCTGTTTACAGGTGCTATGTGTAGAAGTCACTATCCACCATCTATTAGTGCCTATTTCCAATCCATCCATAATAAGAGTCTTTGATGCACCTATCATCCCTATCATGGCTTGATAATTATCGATATTTACTATCATTCCATTCCATCTTGGGTCATAATAAGTTTCACAATATCCATCCCATAATAAACAAATCCTATACCTAACTGGGGGCATTTCCTTGACCTAATATTCAGATTGGATACTTGGAGTCAGTATTAGAGGGAAAACATTTCACATCTACTATGTCATCATCATGCATCATCCATAATAAATGAGCTCACTTATCATAAACCGTAATAAACCTATATCACATTCATTCATCATTGCCAAATAAAGTCCCAATGCTTAGATATGACAATTAGATAAGTATGAAAACATGTTTACCAAAGGACATAGAACATTCAGGACATAATCACAACCAAAAGACTCCTGCTAAACTAGCCTGCTGCTTATAGATCAATTGCCTAACCAACTTTAACCTATCTTATTCAAACTATAAAATTTTATACCTAATTAAAAATATGTAATTTAATTTCAAATGGTCAACCTAACATAAACAAAAGATAATACAATTAATCCAAACTAAAAACCTATACACAAAATGACAATTACTGATTACAAGCCCTCCTATCCCATTTACTATATAAAGTCACAATAGTTGATTGCAAGCTCTCCTATTCGATTTCCTATCCCATTTACTTTAAGTGTTTCTGACTTTTTCTTATCTCCCATCTCCACCTCCTCTGCAGCTTTTCATATCATACATATGAAGGTTTTCTGAAAACAATTCAATGAAACATGAATGTTATCATAAAACAGATCTTTGGCTAATACCTCAACAGTGTATGTAAGCAGTGATCTGCATTGCACTCATGCATCTAATTTTACAAAGCCAACAGCATGGTCTAGATTGCCAAATACTCAAAACCTAAACTTAAAAATAAATTAAAAAGTTTAGAATCCCTTCACTATTGCTGGAGGTGTGACATGGTGCACATTACTATAGTGCAAACCAAAATTTCAGATTGCTTCATTTAGCATCACCAATAATCTCTGCAAGAACATTGCCCTTGTTTGAAATGATGGAAACGGTTTGCATCTCTCACAACAATTTCCCTTGCAACAATCTTGGAGATAAATTTTGTTGCAGTATGACATTCAGCGCATACTCGAAGGTTCTTAACAACTCTAATAGTTGTTCCAGGGGTCGTGTTTAACAAACCAAATGCAATTGCCAACTTTTCACTATGGTAGCAAAGAAGTAATTCTTTTTCCTCCTCTTCCACATCATTAAGTGAATGTCTTGAATCTGGAAAATACCCTGCTGCTTTCATCTCCCATGCCAACTCCTCCAACTTTGCATAGATCTGTTGTGTCTGCGGGTGATATCTGTCTCCTACACAAAAAGCATGTACCATTTTATGGCCTTCAATCCAACTACATCCAGGGATCTTTTTAATTCCTCTATCATTCATCAATCTCCTTACTATTTGAACTTCATCCCATCTGCCCGCTTCTGCATAGATGTTTGAGAGAAGAACGTAAGTCGCAGCATTTTTAGAATCTAAATCTAAAAGCACCATCGCTGTAAATACCCCTAAGCCTAAATTCATATGTGATCTACAGGCACCAAGAAAACACAACCACACAACCATCACAGGTTTAACTGGCATCTTAATGATAAAGTTTAGGGTGTCCTCAAGATAGCCAGCACGGGCAAGAAGGTCAACCATGCACACATAATGATCTACTGTAGGTGTAATGCCATTAGAGTTCCTCATGTGATTGAAGTATGCACAGCCCTGATCCACTAAACCTGCATGGCTGCATGCAAATAGAACACAAGCAAAGCTTACAATGTCAGGATATGTTCCAAAGTGCTTCATTGATTCAAAGATTTTAAGAGCATTCTTGCAAAATCCATTTTGTGCGTATCCTGCAATCATGGCATTCCATGAGACTACGTTTCTTTGAGGCATTTTATCAAAAAGTTTACGTGCCTTGTCTATGCTTCCACATTTTGCATACATGTGTACCAGGGCATTTGCAACTGCAACATCAGACAAAAACCCCCCTTCCGTTATGCTTTGATGGATTTCCATACCCTGTTCGAAAGCTCCCATTTTGGCACAGGCTGGAAGGATGCTGGCAAAGGTTGTGGAATTTGGCTTTACACCTGCCAATTGTATTTGCTTGAAAGTTTCTAGTGCCTTCTCAATAAATCCATTTTGTGCATATCCTAGAATCATGGCAGTCCATGAAACCACATTTCTTTGAGGCATTCTGTCAAACAGTTCACATGCCTTGTCTATGCTTCCACATTTTGCATACATGTCTACCAGGGCACTTGCAACTACAACATCTGACAAAAAGCCCCCTTCCGTTATGCTTTGGTGGATGTCCATACCCTGTTCCAAAGCTCCCATTTTGGAGCAGGCTGGGAGGATGCTACCAAAGGTTGTTGAGTCTGGCTTTACACCTGCCAATTGCATTTGCTTGAAAGTTTCTAAGGCCTTTTCAACCAGTCCATTCTGTGTATATCCTACAATCATTGCATTCCATGAGATGACATCTCTTTGAGGCATTCTGTCAAACAGTTCATGTGCCTTGTCTATGCTTCCACATTTCGCATACATGTCTAGCAGGGCATTTCCAACTACAACATCCGACAAAAATCCCCTTTCCGTTATGCTCTGATGTATGTCCATGCCCTGTTCCAAAGCTCCCATTTTGGCACAGGCTGGTAGTACGCTGGCAAATGTGAACTGATCGGGTTGGAAACCCTTTCGTTGCATTTGGTGAAACAGTGTGACTGCCTCGTGAGGATACCCATATCTTCGGTATGCTGCAATAATCGTATTCCATAAGACATTGTCTGGTTCTTCGATGTGGTCAAACACTTTACGAGCATTCACCAAACTCCCGCACTTGACATACATGCAAATAAGCTTATTCTGAAAAGTTGTGCATGAAGCCAATGCAAATCGCCCATGAGCGATGAAAGAGTGAATGTTTTTCCCTTCTGACAGTGCATTCTTGAGAATGCAGGTCTGCAATAGTTGAAGATAAGTCGACGAGTCTCCAGGGGGGTTGTGTGTAGTAAGGAGAATGTGCAGCACCTCCTTCAGCATAATGCTCTGAGATTGAGATGAGTAGTGGATGGCAATGGCATTTTATGATTGTAATTGAAGCGTGGAAAATGTGCAGTGCCATTCAGTCTTCCCCTAGCACAAGGACATAGCCAGCGGTGAGCCTGGGAGCATTTTCAGCACAAACATTGTCGGTGTTAATTCGGCTCACAGGTCTAAGTATAATAACCAAATTGGATGATTGCTATTTGATCTTGCTCTGTCACAACAAAATACACCTTATTTGATGATGGTTAAATTTTGACTATAAACTTATCAAAAAAATAAAAAAAATTAAGATGTTGCCCTTTAAATTCTGAAGTAGACTATGGGTTTTTTCCTTATAGAAAGAAATTTGATAAAGAGAATATAATATATTAACAGATATAAAAATTATAAATTATGTTAAAATGGACTTTTCTACTATGTTTATTTTAGTGTTGTGTTGTTTCAAATTTTTTTGATTGCTTTTTATTTCTATTGATTTTGGTTATTTCATATTTTGTGGAATTCATTCATTCTTTTCGTCTGATGGTTGATGCTTTGTAAAAGAGTTTGTGCCCTTTTAAAAACGCGAGTTTACCATTATCTAAAACATTCAAATGATCATTAAGTATGATAAAACAAACAATCACCAAGTAACAAATATCTTTTATGATAACAAATATAACCACATTATCACTGGTAGATGACTAAAAAATAGCAATAACAATATGAAACACATATATAATGGAAAATGCAACAAGAATTTTAACTAATATCTAATTTAGTCATTTGTTTAAATTTTCATGTGAAGCTTTCAAGTGGGTCATTTGCTCTGAAGTCTAATTGAGCTACTTGGTTAGGTGTTTGTTAACTTTGAGTGCTCCCTACAAGTGGAAAGACAAAGTGGTTGATGCAGGGGCATCCCAAGCCAACAAGCCATCTTGCATCAACAACAAAAAAATCTCTTTTAGTTGATTTTATTTTCAATTTAGTTTCTTTTGTGTTTCTAATTTGATCCATATTCAAGCACTCAAGCTAATAAAATAAATCTTCTAGTGTTACCAAATTTATTCATTTTAACTTATGTCCTCATCTAGAACACATACCTCTATGTCCATTTCTCATTTGCCGATCATATGACAATGTGACATGCTAGATTAGCTCTGAGATATCTATTGGTTGTGCCACAAATTTAGGGCCTTGAGCTAAGGTTTAATCATTTGAGAAACCTTATTGGTTCCAATAGGGGTCATGATTCACATCCAATTTATCTAAGATTTTTCTACACAAAGATGCACTATGAAAAGAGGTCTAATTCATTTGCAAAATCAAAAATAGCAAAGGGAAAGAAGGGATTCAAGAACCCTAAAATAAGTCTGAGTAAAGTAATAAGATAAAGAGTGACTCAAGGAAGCTAATTTTCATGACTAGAATAATGTGAAAATATTGGCATTACATTATAATCAAATACTCAAGGCATAGGATGTTGTAAGCTCAATGAAAGACTTAGGATGTACTTATGATTGTTGATTATATATATTGAATCAAGTTTATTGTCATAAGAATATATTAATTTTGAGCATTGTTGTATCTTACACGAAAACATTCTTAACATAAAATATCTTACCAATTTCAAATCTATAACTTAGAAAAAGAAATAAAATCAATTTTAGCACATTGTCTTAAGTAGTCAAACTCAACATATTGGTGATTCCACAATAGTGTGTCCCATTTTTTACCAAAGTGGGACATTGAAATTAACTTTTTCATCAAATTTTCACTTTCTAACACCTATAAGAACTAAACTATTAAGAATTTTGAAGATGATGTGAACTAGTGATTTTTGAGATTTTGTCTATAGATTTATATATTTTTAAAAAAATTAAAAATAACTTGTGAATATTTTTAAATGTAAATTTTAATAACCTATTTTTTATAATTAACAATATTTTTTTTTAAATGATGCTACTTCAATAAAGAATAACTTTATTTGTAGAAAGGATAAACTATAAATTCTTAAACATAGATTCATAACACCGATATCTAGTGCACTAATATTTTTCAATTTTTTTGTTGTGTAATCTCTTAATAACTTTTTAAAGTGAGATTAACTATAATTCAGACATAGGTTACTTTCGTAATGCATAATTTTTTATATTCATTTGATTTTTTAATATTTTTTGTTGAAATAAGAACATCAATACCTAGTACACATCTATTTTTCAAAATTTTATTATCTATTTTAATATTTTTTCATGTGTTGGAACAAAGACCTTCATAATTTTTGAAAAACCTATCTTCACTAGAAAATAAAAATAAAAATAATAATCAAATTAAATATATTCAAATTTATACTCGTTGGAAAGCTTACTTTCGAGTGCTACAAACATACCAAAGCTCTTGTCTGGATAATTCAGTTTGAGGGTTCAACTTAAGGTTTGAAAGGTGAAAATTCTAAGAAAAGTCTTAGACATTAAGGGGAAGAGGCCATCCAAGTACCTTTGAATGTAGGTATTAGATTTTAATGAAGGTGTTAGCTTCGAATGAAAGTACCTTCATCTGAAGGCCCTTACATGACCACGAGAAACAATAAAATAATTGATATAAAGGACCTTCAAATGAAGGTCCAAACAATTAAAAATTTAATATAAGTGACCTTCGAATGAAGGTCATTTAGGGCAACTTAAAAAAAAAAAAAAAATATTATATATTAATATAAATTTAAGAAAATTTGTGCAACTAAAAAAGTGAAATATATCTATTTTTTTTGTTTTTGTAGGTGAACTTTTTGAAGCAAATTTGAATTATTATTTTTTTACAATTTTTAATCTTTTTTGAAGGAAAAAAATTTGAAAAAGAAATCATAGAGAAATATTTTGCAAAGGATGAAATGGGAAATAAGAGGAAAAGGAAAACAATACTATGAAGAAATATTCAAAAAAAAGGATAAAAGGTGATATGAAGAAAGGACTCAAAGATTTATCTCACAAAGATAAGGTATGCATAATTTTTTATTTTGTATGAAAATGTTTTAAAAATATTAGATTTGTATTTACCCCTATTTCTTTAACTCTAGGGTTTGAATGTATAGTTTTTTATTTTAGATTTAATTTTAATAAAAAAAATTGATTCCTACATGGTTTAGATTCATTTAAATTTCAAATTCTACATAGATTTCAAATAAATTATCTACATCAAATTCACTAGTTCTCTCTAGGGTTTGTAGGTCTCCTTCCCCTACTTCAACTCTAGGGTTTCAACATAGTTTGCAGATCTCTTTGGACCCTACATCAAATTCACTAGTTCCTCTCTAGGGTTTGTAGATTTATATTTCCCCTACATCTCAACTCTATGTTTTCAACATTGTTTGTAGGTCTCTTCGGAACCTACATAAAATTCACTAGTTCCTCTCTACGGTTTGTAGATCTCTTTCCCCTACTTCTTCAAATCTAGGGTTTCAACATAGTTTTTTGATCTCTGTGGACCCTACATCAAATTCACTAGTTCCTCTCTAGGGTTTCTAGATCTACCTAAATCACTTACAAAATCTAGTTTATATACGATCCATCTCTTATATAAATAATATGTATGATTCTATAGCTCGTCTTCTCTCTTTTATACATGTAAGGTCTCAACATATATAAAGTGGAACACAAGTCAAACCTAATTTGGATATTGGAGTAGAGGGAGCTCAACCACACATAGTTGATGTTAGCGAGTAGGCCCAACCACAAAAATTGATGTTAGAGAGGAGGTTCAACCAAGATTTGATGATGGAAAGGGTTGTGGTTACTTCCTTCTATAGATATGTATTATATGAACCTAATTTATTACATAAATATAGGTCATTTACTTGATATTGATACAGAGAAATTGAAATTATATGTTGAACAACCTAGTGCAGTTAATAAGAGGTCATTAAATAGAACTTCAAAGCAAATATTTGAGAAGTATTTTAAAAATTGTGATACACTTGGTAAAGCCCAATAATTATCAATTATACTTACTCATGATGAGCTAAAATAGCCATTGCAATTATTAGTTGTAGATTTCACAAAAAAGAGGAAAATATATTGTTCAAAATGTTACAAAAGGTTTGAGTTTGATTAGTAAAAAATATTGATAAATTGAAAAGAGTATTTCGAGATGAGTGATGTTGGCCTCTATTGTAAGTACACAAATGAAAAGATAGTATCAAAAATATTCACATTCAAGTGAAATTGGCTTGATTAGAAAAACACTAACAAGATACACGTGAAAAGAAGAAAGGTTTTGGATGATAGTGCTATAAAATGCAATTGGGCATTGACATGTAGGGCTCCTCATTCTAAAAAAATTGAAGATGGTATAATAAATTTGATCTCATATTTTTAGCATGATCATACTTGTCCTTCATCAAATAGAAAATATGCACCCAAACATAGGGTTGTACCAAATGATTACGAATTACATACAAAATAATGGCTAGACGTAACACAACATGAGATGTATGTTACATTTTGTGATGTGAATCCTCATATAAAGATTGGGAAAACAATATTTGAAATGTTAAGGTCGTGGTATGTCAAACCACAAAGTTCTTGAAACTTATTGTTTCCATCATCATGTTGAATTTGATCTCTACTATCAAGTGTATTGAAAGATCATAGACTAAAGTGATGGTTTTGAAAATTCACCTCCAAAAAGGGTAATTTAATTCATAGAATCCATTTTATGTGATAAAAATGATGATGATGTAGATGGTCCAATGAAATATTTAAAAGTAAATTTTAGAACATGTGGAAATTTAGCTAAATTGCCTTTGTGAAATGAAGATATTAACATGACAAAGAAGGTGAATTGCAAGAGTTACAAGTACATAAAGTATCAAACTAAATTTGAGAAAGAATCTACAAGGTATATTATGTAGAAGAGAAACTACCCTTTGGAACATTTATGGAAAAAAATTGTAGATTGATACAACCATACATATAACATGCATTTTTTGCTAAGTGGCAAGCTAAAGAGTTTTAGTTTTTGAGAGAAAATTTTCTACTTGGAACAATTTTATTAGTAGTTGACCTTTGTAGAAAATTACTCTTTTTCCCATCAAAAGGCTTGATTCAAACACAATATTATTATTTAGAGAAGGTCACTATTACGGTGTATGTATGTTATCAACATATTGTAGAACATTACCTTAAGAAGTTCTTTGAAAATTTGGCAAGAAGAGGTGTGAAATTTGAGAATCATTTTGTATGGTTAGATAGGTGTGCATAAAAATTCAAATCATCAATGCACTTTTATGTACTTTGTAGATATCATCAACATGAGAATATACCACATATATATAATTTATTTGAGAGTGAACATGATTGTGTAGGATCTTGCATCAAATGTGCTCTATGAAAACATCAAATAAATTATCAAGGAGATCATATAAATGATGCTCATGATGTTGTTGATTGGTGTAAGAAACATTTCACATGCGAGTCTTACACATATTCAAGGAGGAACCCACATCCAACCAGAGTGCTTTGGGAGATATGAGGTATGCAAATTATTTAAAACTAGTGTGACTTGTTTAAAATATTGTTATTATAATTTTATAATTTTGAAACAAAATTATAATTGTAATTTATGAGTTTGACATGTATGTATATATATAATTGTAATTTATGAGTTTGACATGTATATGAGGAAAAAAGCCAATTAAGAATGTAAAGAGTTAATGTGAATTAGTGTAACCAGATGGTTAGTTCAAAGCAATTTTATGGTAAAAACATTGTTAGAATTGTGTTTGATTCATGTAATATTGATTTAATAAATATTTGTGAGAGCTTTAGTGAAAATACAAGAATCTCTCGAAAGTTGTGTTTAACCTAAACAACCATCTTGTTAAACCAAAGTAGCAAAGAAAAGCTAAGTATGGAAACTTGATATTATCTCAATGAGATGGTTTCTTATTTATATTGTTATTAAACACATTTATATTGCATATCAGTACAAGAGGGTATGAAAATGTATTAGAAGTGAATATGTCTTTATTGTCTTTTGAAAGTTATCATATTATATACTAGCCCAAGTGTCTTTATTATTACCTATTCACAGTAATTTAAGCTTGAGAAGAGGACTTTACATTCTTAAAAAAGCCAAAGCTATAATGTTAGGAGATTTTAAGGTGTAGAAGCACAAATATCTCAAGTAAAAAAATATTCTCTAGTTTGGATAAAAATTATCATACATTTAAATATGAGAATATATGTGTCACAGGGAAGGATAGATATATGAATATCTATAAACATACAAATGTAGGTACCTTATATAAATTATGCAAAGGGTAACTTGGAAGAAACTTGTGATGAATTTATAAATTAGTAGGGTGGATCTCAATTGAGTTATCAGAAGTTAAACAACTTAATATGATGAATTATTATTGGACATCACTATCAATATTAAGTTTTATATTGAAACAAATTAAATGATAGGTAATATCATGATTAACCAGATTGGTTATGGAGTTCTAGAAGAATGAAACCATACTTGATGAAACATAGAAAAATAGGTTGGGGGCTAAAGTGGAGTAATGAGCAATGCACCTATCTTCCCAATTTCACACAATTATGAGGGTTATAATGTATAAATGAGTTATAGAAATCAATCCTAATAAAAAATCAGTAAAAAGGAAAGTTTTAAGGTCAAATGTTGTGTACCTGTTGCAAAAAGTGCTTTTTCAAGCCTCGCTAAGGATTCATTTTCCCTATGGTGAATGGGTCCTGACTAGGGTTTTAGAAAATCAATTTTTGGGTTCTCTTCTTCAATGTCAGCACTCCTAGATCCTAGTCGAAGACTATCAGAAACCCATAAATAAATTTTGTAGCTAAGTTTATGTGATTTTGCAAGAAAGGTGACAACTTTGACAACTTTGAAAACTTGCAACTTTTACTCTCCAAATGATCTTCAACCTAAAACCTGCAATCACAAATCAAAGGAGAGAAAAATGTTGTTTTGTTAGAGAATAGGGGTTTGCCTTGGTCAAACCCCATTTTGGTAATTAAACCTTGAAATGAAACAATAGATAAAGGAATGATGAATGAAGAAAATGTAGAGATGATATGATATGTTCATTTAAATAACATAGAATTGATCATAAAGTGTTCTGGATAAATGTTTAATTTCTACAAGAGTAAATGTCTTAAAATTAATGTGATGGATCTTATAATTATTGGTGTCCCACAATTGTCGTTGCACCAAAAGATCAACCTATTAATGCCCAATACAATTTCCAGAGTTAATGGATCCACTGGAGGGGGTTAGTCCATGTCATGAATTCCAAGGGGAGTGCTGGCCAGCTTCCAACAAACTCCCCCTCAGCATTACCCGAGGGGATTCAAACCTAACACCTTTGGCTCTAATGCCAATTGTTGGCCCACAATTGTCATTGCACCAAAAGATTGACCTGTTAATGCTCGATATAACTGCCAGAGTTAATGGATCCACAAGAGGTGGTTAGTCCATGTCACGAATCCCAAGGGAAGTGTTGACCAACTGCCAACAATTATTCGATGCTAGAAAATTTCAATTTTTATATTTTGTGTTTTGATTATAATTTCCAAAATCTATTAATACTTTTATTGAGATGTTGCAAGTGGGCAGCCCATGTCCTTAAGAATTGGAGACAAAGTCCATTTGCTAAAAAATAATAATTGTTGGTTTCTAATTTTAAAAGGGGGTTCAATGTTAAGTGCAAGTTGATTTATGTGTTTTCTTTATTGTTGGAGGGAGATATGTTTTATTGGAGTGACCTTTTTATTTTTGGGATGTTGAAAAGTTGGAGGGTTTTCTATTTTAGAGAGGAAGTTGGCTATGGTTATCTCTCTTCATTCTTTTGAGAATTTGCTTCATTCTTCTTGGGAAATGGGTGTATGATGTTTGTTGCTTTCTATTGG